>CM076570.1:601854528-602454528 GCA_034641835.2 Pinus albicaulis | reverse complement strand
GAGGTCCACAAGGAAATCCACCTATGAATTGGTGTATGGCAGGGCATCAGTTTTTCCTACGCAGCTCGCACTACCCATAGCCCAGTTTCTGCAAGATAATGAAGAAGAGCCAAATGCCCTCACGAGGAGAATGAATCAGTTGGTTGAGCTCAATGAAACTAGGGAGCAATTAAATCTGAGGATGGAAATATATCAGGAAAAAATGAAGTGTCTGTGCAATTGAAAAGCTAAGGATCGAGAATTTCAGGCAAGGGACCTAGTGCTGAGATGGGATGTTAGAAGATCAGACAAGAGAAAGCACAAAAAGTTCGATCCACTCTGGTTTGGACCATCCAGAGTGGCAGAAGGCAGGGGAAAAAATACCTTCATGCTAGAGAATCTAGAGGGAGATATACTTGAGATGCCTATCAATGGGCAGTTTCTCAAGTTTTATTTCCAACACTAGCATGAAAATCATCATTCCGTTGTACATATCCTTTGACTGTATACATTCCATTTTTTTTTTCTGACTGCTTTACTCTCTGAATATAGCTGCAAAATGTTTTTGTAATTTTCAATGATGACTCCATTCGGCCAAGAAGACACAGACACTCAGTCTGTAGATTCTCAACGCACTAGAAATAGCACGTTGTCTCCATGTGGAGCCAATGTTGGCTTGTGAGCATACGATCCTAAGCTAGTATGGAAGGATAGGGCCATAAGACAAGCAGGTTACTAAGTAAGGTGTCAAGAGGAGTTCTACACGGCCTAGGTGGTGGGTTCCCCAACCGCGCATCTCACAGTGACTGTGCAATCCATAAAGCAGTGGCACAACTCGTGAAACATCACAAAACACCCACTCTGACAGCCTTCAGGCGAGAGGGAAGCGGTGGAAATGACCCGCTTGAGGGAGTGACGTCAGCCATCCCACAAACCAATCAGGAGAGATCTGGGGGGCTGAGACCGTGATCCACCATCAAGATTTTTACTTGATGAAAGACCATGGGGACTAATCATCCTATGGTAGAACACACAGTTTTCATGGTTGACCATTGTTTCTTACCATTTGTAGTTTTTTTTACCAAGTTGAGCGCCCAGGTAAAACTTTGCAGTTTTTGCAGTCCCTTCCACCCGTCGCTCTTGTTGCTACCTCAAGTATTTGGTCAAGTCCCTTTCTATTTTAGTTTACTGTTTATGAAAATTATGATTGAGAAAATGAAGAAAAATGCTCCCGAAACCCCGCAAGCTCGAGAAGCCAGAGATACCCATGGTCCTGAGTCACTCATGGACTCTTAAGCCCAGTTCTATGACACCATCTACTCTTTCAATGTAGCTAATATGTGGCTCGAGATTCTGGGTTACAAATGGCCAGGTGAGGACTTGTTTAGGGTCATGGATTCAGGGCTTTACTACTAGATTCCCCCATCCGTCCACCCTTTCCTCAAGTTTATAGCCTGGCTCGCCGATGCTTATATTGAGAGAAAAGTTATAGTTCTTTCCACACAAGAGACTAAAATTCTCAAAATCACCCCTCAGTTGATAAGGAAAGCCCTGTGATATCCCTCTTCTCATCAATGCATCGAATTCACCGAAGTCACCCTCCCATGCCATTTCTAAAACCTTCCTATTGAAAAGAAAAGGGGTGTTGGAAATACTGAGAGGGGGGGGGGGGGGGGGGGTGAAACAGTGTTCCTTTCAATTAGTATTTTTATTAATCTTTGAGATCATTAGTTAATCTTCAATTATTATCAGTGTTTGTACAAATATAACATTAAACAAAAGGAATACAAATGCACACATTTTTTAAGGTGGAAACCCCCTCCGGGACAAAAACCACCTAAATGATTTTCTAATAATTCTTTAATATTCAACTGCAATTGAAAAGAAAGCTCCAACTTCCTAGAATCTAGAAAAGCATTCTCCTCCAACTCCCACTGGATCGACGCTCCAACGCCCGAGATTCTTCAGTAGTCAACTGAACAGATGCCCCAACACCCAATGAGCTACAACTCACCCTAGCACCACTCTACCACCATGAAGTTTTCATAGGCTTGAACCTATCGATGACTTCATGCACCATCCTGTCACTAGCCTAACACCCTATAGAAGAATAAAAGAAGAATGGACTCTCGTACCGGGGAAAATGGTCCACTTTACAATGATATAAAATGATGTAGAAGAAGAAGACACACTAGACCATAACCTCAACAATGACACAACCACCTAATGATGATCCTAGACCTCCCGAAACCACCTCTTCAATTCTTGGTAGATAGACACTCGTACAAATTTTACAATGACTGTATGCAGTGTTGCTCACTTGAAGACTTCATGTGGTGAATTTCTTGCCGTTGTTTTGCACCTTGATTGTTTCTCTTTTCATGCTACCCTTTCTCACCCTTCAGAACATTAGATCATGAATTGAGTATTATCTTGATGAATATATAATACTTGAAAAATCTCTTCAAGGAAATACCCATGACATGATAATAGAAAAACTTACCTCATCCTGCAGAGCATATGTCAGTGCTAAAAAAAATAAAAAATTAGAATACAAATAAACTAATGCAATTAAGCGATGAACATTCATATAAAAAATATACTTACCTGGAGCTTACCTCTGCTGCACCTTGCTTTTCTTTGCTGCCCTAGAAAGTCTGGTTCTTTGCAACCCTTGACAACACATGATCTAACTTTTCCTTTCCTTCTAGGAGCTCTATACTGAAACTGGTGTATCTTTGTTATTCTAGATCCAAAATATTAGATTTTTGGTCTTATAGTATTCCTATGAGTCTTATTTCCAATGCCACAAGTTTGAGCCAATTTTGATTCTTCAAGGCAAAGTTATGCCCAATCTCTCACAATGTCCTAATTATGGATTGTTTTAGTAAAGCGAACTTGTACAACGTGCCACGTGTCAATGTTTCCTCATTAGGCTCTAAAAATGATATACATAAAACTATAATCTATGTAATATCTACCAATTTTTATAGAATTCCAATCAGATACTCAGAGAGAGAGTTATGACGATTTTCCCAACGTCACCTCTTTGAGATGAAGTTCAGGAGGCTAAAAAAATTCTAATGTCTACAAATCATATCTCTGAAAATATTACGCACCATGATCTGAAATTTTTACACGATCATCCTTAGGATTTCGGCTTCGCCTCATGAAAATTTCATCTTCTGAACCTTCGTAGAAACAAATTTATAGCGAAAATTCCACGATGACCTATTTTAAGTAGCAAAATCCCTACACGAGGAGGATATGAGGATCAAAATTTATATAAATGCTTAGGTTGAGAGGGACTTAACAAGTGAACGTGGGAGGGAATTTAGGAGCTTAAAATTTATTAATTATTGACTGTTCAATTACCACAACCAATTATTAGTGTCATGCCACAACCCCATGGGGTTTTAGCCCACTAATTGGGGTTACTAACTTCAAAAATGAATATCTCTCAAACCGTGAAGAATTACGTTGTGTGCCATATATCAACGAAAACATATTGACAAGTAGAAACCATAAAAAATATCCTTGACTCATAATATAGTAATTTGGTAGGTCAAAATTCCCATGAAGGATCGGGGTAGCCCCTGGTGCTGCTTGGGTCAACATCAATGACAACCATTGATAAAAAATCTTCCCCTTTGGAATTAATGGCAACACAAGTACTCCCCATGCGATCATGACACCTCTTCCTACAACATTCTCACCCCCTTTGACATCAATGGAAAAGGGTAACTTTCCCTGACACACAACCATCCTGCGGACCTGTACACACTTCCACTCCCCCTTTATAATCTGAATAAGGGAAATATATTGAGAACTTGGAAGAATCCTAAGATTTTGGCGAAGATACTCAAATGCTTCACGAGGTAAAGGTTTAGTGAATATATCAATGATTTTTTCTTTTTTACCAACATATTCAATTTTGATATTCTTTCCAACGACTTGTTTTCTAACAAAATAATATTTGATCAGAATGTATTTTGTTTTAATGCATGACAAGATTCGTGGAGATGCTGATGGCACTGGTGTTATCAAAGAAGATGGGAATAGGATCATTGAATTTTACTTGAAGATCTTGCAAATTTTGTTTCATACAAAGGACTTGAGTACAACAAGCTGCCACTGCAATGTATTCTGCTTCTGCTGTAGATAACGACATTGAGGTTTGATTTTTTCTCAACCATGATACGAAACAACCACCTAGATAGAATGTTGCTCCACTAATACTCTTACGATCATCAACACTTCCTGCCCAATTCACATCTATAAAGGCTTGAATAGTGAGACTGTTACCCTTGGGATACCACAAGCCATATTCTATTGTGCATGCTTTAGATATCAAAGATTTCTTTTGATGGAAATAATATGTGATTCTTTTGGTGCTTCTTGGAATCTTTCTACTTATCCAAATTATTGCATAACATTTGGCCAGGAGTCCGTTACATATATAAGACTACCAATCATAGATTTGTACAACCTCTGATCCACATCCTTAGATGAGTTGTCTATCCTCAATTTGCAACCTGTTACCATCAGAGTAAGGATGGGTTGCAATATTCTATTTTGAATTTCTTGAGCATTTCCTTGATGTACTTGGCTTGACATATAAATATTACTTTCTCTTGCTGAGATATTTGAAGCCCTAAGAAGTATGTCATCTCACCAAGTAAATAAATCTCGAACTTACTTTGCATCTTTGTAGCAAAGTTCTTACTTAGTCGATCATCATTTCTACCAAATATTATATCATCCACATATACCTCAAATATTGTTAAATTATCTTAATCTATTTGTACATAAATATTGCTATTAGCAGTACCTTTATTGAACCCTTGATGACATAGATATCCATCAAGACGAGCATACCATGCTCTTGGAGCCTGCTTGAGACCATATAGAGCCTTCTTTACCCTGCAAACATAGTCTTCTTTTACTGATAGTAGAAAACCTTCAAGTTGTTCGATGTAAACTTATCCTTCCAATTCGCCATTCAGAAATGCTGACTTAACATCCATTTGGTAGAATTTGATTTTCCTTGAACATACATAGGCAAGAAACATTCAGATGGATTCCATTCTAGCAACTGGTGCAAATATTTCGTCGAAATCAATTTCTTCCACTTGTGCATAGCCTTTGCAAACCAATCTTGCTTTGTTTCTGGTAACCTGTCCATATTCATTCAATTTGTTCCTAAACACCCATTTAGTCCCAATGACATTTTTATCTTTTGGTCATGGAACTAATTCCCAGGTGTTATTCTTCTTGATTTGATCCAATTCTTCATTCATAGCTGCTAACCAATGTTCATTCTGGTTGGCTTCCTCAAAACTACTAGGCTCAAAGGTTGCTAGAAAACCAATGTGAGCTTGTTGTGATGAACGAAGATGTCAATTTTCATTTATGTCAACAATGATTTGATTTTATGGACGGTTCTTTTGATTCCATTCTTTTGTTCTCTTTGGAGGAGATTTTTGTTGTTGTTCCAATATATCTTGATGATCATTATTTACTTCTTCCTGGTTGATGGTTGCTTCTTGTTCTAGAATTTTCTCTGTGTCTTTTTCAGCCTCTGTCTCAAGTTTCAAATATTCTAGATCCTCATCATTATTCGTTAGAACACCATCTTCATCAAATGTAACATTTATGCTCTCCACTATCTGTTTTCATCTTATATTATAGAATTTATTGGCCTTTATTTTGCATGAGTAACCAACAAAGATATCTTCGTCAACACGTGATTCAAGCTTACCCAACTTTTGATCTTCTCTTTTGATATGACATTTTCTTCCGAAGATTATGAAATATTTTAAATTAGTCGCTTTTCCTTTCCATAATTAATATGGGGTCTTGTTGCAATTATTTCTTAGAAGACTTCGGTTTATAATGAAGTATTCCATATCAATTGCTTGAACCCAAATTTTTTCATCCAATTTTGAGTCCTTCAACATTGTTATACCCATTTCCTGTATGGTTTTGTTCTTTCTTTCAACAACTCCATTTTACTGAGGTGTTCGTGCTGTTGAAAATTGTCTTTTTATTCCATTGTCTCCACAGTATTGCTGAAATAATTTGGAAGTGAATTCTCCGCCATTATCTGATCTTAGACACTTTATTTTCAAATTAGTTTCATTTTCGACCAAACCCTTGTAGATCTTAAATCACTCAAATGCTTCAGATTTTTTCTTCAGGAAACTGACGGTTGTCATCCTGGTATAGTCATATATCATTAACATGAAATATAATTCTCCATCTAAGCCTTTTGTTCTCACAGGACCACATAGATCAGTATGTATCCATTCCAATGGATGTGAAGAAAAGTGTTCTTTTGTTTTAAATTCGACTTTTGTCTGCTTTCCATGCCGACAGGCCTCACATAGTGTGCTGGAAGTTTTGAGATCTTTGACATTTCTCATACTACTTCCTTTTTTCTTATCCTGACAATATTTTCAAAGTTTCTGTGACCCATTCGTTTGTGCCATAACCAACTTTCATCTTCTTTACCTAGTAGACATGCTTTAGTTGCTTCATCCAGAACATATATGTCGTTTGGAGCTCGACTTGTTGTAGCCACAATTTTACCATACACGCCTTTCCTAATTTCACATTTTGTGGAGTTGAATAACATTGTGTTTCCTTGATCGCACTTTTGTCCAACACTGAGCATATTGTGATTCATGTTTTCAACCAATAGAACATTCTTGGCTAGAACATCTTTGCTTCCGAGAGTGACGGTACCTGATCTTATAACATTTTAAGATCCATCATTTCCAAAGGATACAGTTCCATCCTTCTTCTCTTTCAGAGATACAAATTTCTTTCTATCTCCAGTCATATGCGTTGAGCAACCGCTATCAACATACCACATATATTTTTTATTTTGAGCCTTGAGAGCGAGAGCACAATTATCAGTCTTCTTCTTCTTCCATGTTCGTTCATTCTTTGGCTTCGAAGATTCTTCTGGAGGATTTTCAAGTCTGCAGTCTCTGGCTATGTTTCCAAATTTTTGACATTTATAACATTCTGTATTATTTCTTAAATGTTCAAATATATTGATGTTTCGTTGAGCCCTGGGAGGTTCATATTTGAAATATCTCCTGAAATTGTATTGGATTCTAGGGTACGTGTGACATTCTACAGCTTTATGACCAAATTTTCCACATGAATAACAATAGCCATGAAAAATATGTTGGTACTTGGATGGAAATCTTCGTCAAGGAATTGTCTTCCAAGGTTGTTCTTGCGAATCTTGTCCAATGAATTCTACATGCATGTCAGATCTCATAGGTTCATTATATTTTGTTGTAGAAGGTCCTACTTATTCTTCTTTGTAACTGAGGCTAGTTCTGTCATTGTAATATCGTTGATTGTTGATGAGTTCTTCCAATGTCCTTGAGCTGTTGGCATAGTTTTGGACAATTTTTCCTTTCTTCACTTCCTTACGTAGCAAGACTACTTCGGATTCTAATGCTTCCATTTCTTGGTTGCTTTCTTCCAACTTCTTTTGAGTGATTCTTCAATACATTTGTGTTCTTCAACTTCAATTTTGAGACCTTGAACTTGTTCTTCAAGAGTATTGGAATGGATCTTCTCAACCTTGAGCTCTTTTATAAGCCTAATTTCCTCCTTATAAAATTCTTATATGGTCAACACTTATTTTGCATTGTTTGATACCTCTTGTTTATTTTTCTTGGCCATAAACAATACTCTCTCATTGGATTCTTCTTCCATGTCACTGTCTTCATCGGATGATGAGCTATATTTTTTAGAGAGAAAGTTCCTTTTGAATCCTTTCTTGTTGCCTTGCTTGTTGAATTTCTTAAAGCCTTTCTTTCCTTTTGAGTTGCCATCACTTTTTTTCAGACATTTTGCTACAAAATGCGCAACCTCACTTTCCGTTTGCCACTTTTCATGTCCATGAGAATTTTTTCCCTCGAGTTCATTACGAAAGTCCTTAGTGCAGACCAAATTCATTTTTTGCCCGTAAATAAGGGATATATTCTGAGGCTCCCAAGAATGGTAGGGCCTTTTACTATCAGCTCAAGGCATGCACTTCCCCTAGCTGAGGGGTTATTGCTAAAGATGAATTTCCTATAAGGAGGTGTATGGCTCTATGACCCTAAGGGATTCATTTCACACAGAAGGAATAATATTAAGTCTTCAACAGATGAAAATGAGCCTAGACAACTAATAGAATGGAAAGATAACTGTGATTCATGGCCTTTGGATACATAGATGGAGGCCAACTCCCCAACTGTTGAAGGGAGAAGAGACAATGTGCATAGTGAGATGGAGGTAGAAGGTCAGGGAAGTTATCAAATGGCACAAGATTTTATGGATGAATAAGAGGAGGGCCACATCAAAAAAAAGCGAAGAACAGAGGGGCCTGAAGGACAGGTCACAGAGTAGCTCGAAGAGGAGGTCACGAAATATATTGGTCAGGGAAAAGACAAGCTGGGATTCCAAGTGTCTTTCGACTCTACGTCCTCGAAGGCACCTTCAGAATACTCACATGTGGTCACCACAGGGAAAGGCCCTTCAAAAAGGGATTCATGATCGGAAATGGATTGGCCACAAGGAGAGCTGATTGAAGAAAAGAACCAGTCATCCAGGGAGAGGTTGAAGGCAGAGCTGGCTCAGTTTGTGGACAGGAACCATACCAGGCTCTTGAAATCTCTTGATTTAGAGAATGATCAACTGATATTTGAAGTGCAGCATTCAGCTTCGCACACTTTGCCTCTAGGTTCCAAGTATAAATCCCCGGAAATTATTCTCAAGATTGCTTCCATCCCATTGGCTGACAAGCTAAACCTACACAAGGCTATTGGGGAGATGCTGCATACTAAGTTGTTGAAGCACACTCTGGCTTTAGAGAAAGCTCAGAGTCAGCTAACCAAGATGTCGAATACCTTGAAGAGAGAAAAGGAAAATGTAAAGGCCCTTTCAAACTAGTTAGTGGGTTACAAGAAAATGATAAGGGATAAAGGCACAGATCAGAACACGGTTATGAAAAATCTATAGCAAAAGACAGAGTTGGAGGTGAAGGAGCTTCGAAAAAAGTTAAACATCCCTCATTCAGAGAACATCCAAACAGTGAGTTGGATCAAGCCGAGAAGGAAAAGAAAGCCCTTATAGAGATGCTCATCCAAAAGGACGAGGAGAAAACATAACTAAAGCAGAGGATGTACGAGCTCCAATAGGTACAAGGTAGTCATGTATGTTTAAGTCAGGTGCTCAATGATCCACAGAATGCTTCCGAACACTTAACTAAGGCCCTGACAGAGTTGAAGGTTTCGGAATGTGAAGCTCGAACTATGCGTTGGTTATTAGATGAAGCAAAGAAAACCCTCGCCGAAAAGGAAAAGATGATCTCATCCCTACAAAAAGAAATGGATTCTAATCATAGGGAATCTCAATAGCTTAAAAAATTCGTCAAGGAATTAAAAGCACAGCTCAAGGTAATATGTCTTTGATGGAGGCCAGATAGATGATCTGGGGTGAAATTATGAAAGAGGTAAAAGACCATTGGGAGCTCATCACATTGGAAAATGATAAAAATAATTCTATCTGTGATTTGAAGGTACAGCTGGACACAGGTCACTGAGAAGGAAACAAGAATGTGTTGATTGCATGTGGATACATTCAATTCATCAATAAGCTCTCCACTGAAGAGTTAGGCATGCACGGAGTGGTCGATCATTTTAGAACGGTGGTGGAAATTATGAAGATGATATAGAAGGAAGATGTGTGAGTAAAGGCAACTGGATGTTTGGGAATAGTCACCAGAATGGTGTGTTAGAGTCCTATAAATTATAGGATCTCAAGGTGATTGATTTTTCCATAACTTTCAATTTAATATTGAGTATGATTTTCAATATTCAAATGATTTCCAAAAAAAAAATATGAAAAAAGAAAAGAAAAGAGGGTAATGATTGAAAAAAGAGAAAGAAAAGAAAACCTCGAAAAAAAATAATGATACTAAAAGTGCTGGCAATCAAAATTCCAGTGCTGATTAGATTAGTTTGTTCAATCATACAGTTTAAGTATGATTGTACAATTTTAAACTTATGTTGATAAGTTAGAAAATAAGGATTTTCCAAACAGTTTAAACTTGGCATATCAATAGTTAGGTAGAAAATCAATTGACTCAACAGTTTAATATGAGTCAGTAGAATGAATAAGGGTATAGTAGGTTAGAGTTTTAAAGTAAAAGTGATTTGGTTCTGCAAGCCTAAATTCACCCTGCAAAAAGAATAAAAAATGTTAGATTAGTGAAATGGTTAAGTAGGAGTGAAAGAAGAAAGTATGGAGGAAACATGAAATTTATTCCAAAGTTCATGCTAAGGAATTCATGTATTTCCTGGCCAAAGAGGAAAAATAAAAAAAAGAGTTACTTTAGCCTAAGTTTTGGGAGCTAATGTTTTATTGAAGATACTTTGACATATTTTATGTCATATTCTATATCCTAAGTCTCGAAATCTACCCCCACTCTTCATTTTCACTCACCCAAACCCACCGTCCACTCATGTTGCATCACCACTTAACCTCTAACCATCTCTTGTCTCCTCTACCCTCCCTCCATCTCATTCGACGACCCAAGATCTTTTTTGGCACCCCTTCATCCTCTAAACATTAAAGTCGGGGGGGGGGGGGGGGGGTGGGGTGGTGGGGGGTTTGTCCAAAATGGACGATTTTCCAAACCACCCCGCTTGCTACGTGTCATGCTTGCATATTTTTGCACCCCCCCCCCCCACTCCATACTGCTTACCGGTATGCACCCCCTACGAAAAGATGTTTGCCCACTATAACAAAACTACCGCACCACTTACTGTTATATCCCCGCCATTACTGTTATGCCACGACAGTTTCCCCTGTCACCTCCATTCAATCGCCTACACTCCCGCTTCAAGCCCGTTAAACATTTAATGGCTTAGGATGTTACCCAATGAGCCCACGCCATGTAAATGGTAACCTAGTCACCTTATAAAAATGATATCCAACACTTGTTTCAAGGTTTACAGTTGCTTCTGCGTTTTGTTCTTACAGGTGATTACTTTCAAGGTTTTCAGAGCAAAAGAAAGGTGAAAAGAATATTTCAATTCTCTAACATATCAACTAGAGTTATTTTGTAATCCCATTTCTTCTCCCCATTTCTCATTCTGATCTGAAAAAGCTCCCTTTCTTTATTCCCCTCTTCTTTTAATCCATTTATGTACATTTGCACTCAGTTCCTTTTCAATGGACAAAAATTCCTCCAAAGAAGGATCAGGAGCCATTTAACCTAATGCTTTACCCTCAGGTAGACTTGGATCATGTGGCTTTGGCTGATAGGGAATTTAAAATACATGAGGCAGAGTCAAAATTTGACTTATTTGATGTCTAATATTGGCTAGAGGACAAGCCAATTGACGAAGTCGATGATATAGGGTTGTGGGAGACCAAATTAGCCTATTACATCTTCCTAAAAACCCACAGTTGCCCTGAATTTGTGAGGAAATGTCATGCATGCTATGATATTAATCAGAGAGCTATAGTAGCCCCCACAGGAGAATTCCTTTTTACTATCAATTCCCAATCCATGATGCAAATTATGAAAGCTCCTATAGTTGAAGAAACAATGCCTTTTCCCTATGAGGCCCTTAGATATTATATCAAAAACTAGATTTTTCCAGCAGAGCCAAAACACTAGAGTTATTCATGAATACAGAAACTCCATTACCAAAAAAGAATCCTCCATACCTCTCATCAACTTTCCCTGATAGGACCCATCACATTTTCAGTGTCCTTTCATATTTTTTAGGGTATCATTTAGATCAGTGGATAGATGAAGCCATGATAGGTTTTCTATCCATTATTTCATCAGAGTTCAAGCCTTCCATCATGTTTAACTTTAGCCAATTCTTAGCAGATGTTATCCACGAATAATTTGTAAAGTTTCACACAGAGGAAGTGTTTAACTACACTTCATTTTTGGATTACATGTTTTTATATTTTTAGGCTAGCATATTCAAGTTCACAATGAGGAAAATTAATGAAGACTCCCAACCTCAATTAGTGATATTTTGGACAACCATGCCAATGAAGGAAAAAAAGGACTACATCTATAAGATATTTTTTGATGCATTTATGCATCCAGCAATGAGCATACTCAGCAATACAGTAGAGCCAATGATTAATGAAAATATTAAGAAGATCATGCAATTATCAGATCAAGTGGGAACTAGCGATTGGTACTTGTACCAGAACTACAAAGAGATCAGAATTTATGGGTGTGAGTTGGCCCCTTACAAGCTGCCAAAGTTCCTCCCCATGAGGATATTTTCCCTCAAGTACATGAAGAAAATGATCAATTTAGATGAGGTACACTTTGTTTTTTCCAAAAATAAGTCTCAATTTAAGATCAAGTCCCAATTGGTCCTTTCATTTGCAATAGCACAGAAGAAAGAGAGGAGGTTGAAAAAATGCTGAGGGAGATGAAGTTTAATCACAGCTTCACTTGGTCTTATGATCCATTGGGTATCATCTCAAAGAAAAGGGTGGAGAATAAATAAGCTCCATATATTCACACCCACAGGCCTGAAATTGAGTAGTTTATGAACCAAGAAGAATGGGTAGTGAATGCATTGCAGGAGGCTAAAGAACAGGTGATTTCAACCTCAAGCATACAAACCCCTACTCCACAAGAAAAGCAGACTGCAAAGGACAAGGAAGACAGAGGAAGAGAACCAGAGAAAGATACAACAGGAAAAAAGGCCCAAAGATGACCAGTCTGCTACGGAGACTGATACATCTAACAAAGAATCCAAAATGAATTATAGAAAGAGATCCAGAATCCACATGGACATTGAACTAAATAAGGAAACATAGCAGCAAATAGTTATAACCATCAGGGATTCTCCTAGTTATTCTCCAATAGGTGGTCACACTGTATTCTCTACATCTTCAGCCACAATTCCATTTCAACAGCAGAATCTACAAACACCTACATCTACTACTGCTACTGGGAAAAAGGAGGAAAACATATATGATAATTTTAGGGAAATTAAAAGGAAGAATGAAATTTTGAAAACTAGCAATTATAACCACTTTTGGAAGCAGGACAGTAGTTAAAAAAGTAGGCTTTTATTAGCCTTTGGCTCAGAGAAAGGAAATATGAGAATGGATTTCTTGGAAGCCCATATTTCTCAACCTAAATCACCAGCAGATTTCAAGCATACTGCTTTTGAATTCGATGTCAAGGACATCCATCCAATAGACCAGATGGAGATGCACAAGCAGACTGAAGAGATGATATCCTCCACACTGAAAAGCACTGCAATGAGACTATCTAAAATACAGGCATCATTGGCCAATTTTCAATCTCAGCTCAAAATGGAGAAGATTACTTCTCTTGGCAAGGATACTAGAATCAAATCCCTGGAGGATTTAGTAGTAAAAATAAGATATGATCCAACAAATGTAGAAGCAATGGAAGAGATATTGAAAAATAAGAATGTTGATGTAGCAACCCTCAGGAAAAAACTCAAAATATTAGCTACTGAAGACCCTTTCACAAAATACATAGAGGAGAATGAAACACTAAAAGAAGAAATGATGAAGCTGATAATGGAGCAGTCAACACAGCTGAAGAAAATGGAGACAAAGATGGAGAAATTGGTTAAAGAAAAGGAAAAAGCAGCAGAATTGGCCATCATCCCATTGGATGATGTTCCTATTGCAGTCATTCCTATAGCTACACCAACAACTATAGGCACATTAGGTGGTGCAGAACAACTGGCCAAATCCATGGAGAACATGACCATATAAACAACATAAATCAAAAGTTAGAAGAAGAAATTAATACCCTGAAGGATCTGAAGAAAAGGTCTGATAATGCACATGAAATTGAAATACAAAGAGCTCAAAATAATATTGAAAATCTGATAAAATCAGAAAGTGGAACTTCCATTGGTTAGACCATTGGCCAAGAAAAAGAGATTATTTGGACAAGCATTTTTTATTCCATGAATGTGTAATATTCCCAAATAGGAAAATCAGGAATATAGTGAAAAATGTTGAAAAATATTTCAAATCATCATTTAAAAAGAAAGAGGCCAATATGGAGACCTTTCATATGTTATTACAGCATCAAAATATGTGTAAGAAATGGCCCATAAGATGCATAATAGGAAATACAAGCCTCCAATGAACAAAATCCCTCAATAAGAGGTGCTGCAATCATGTAGAAAAGATGGAAGAACCTTCCAACATTATTTTATTAGCTTTGCTATAGAAAATTATTATAAATCATATCTAGAGCTGATATGTGCCTAAAAATTTAGATCTATATCAGATCCATGCACTATACAAGCTCCTTTAAAGAACCCCTCAAGGGTTTTCAGCAAAACACTAAGTACAAGTTGTAGATCTGAGATCTAATACTATAGATCTACTAAAAAATACATATCTAGAAAGTTTGTTTGATTTTATACAATAAATAAAATATCCTCCTCCAATATATCCTCAAATTGAAAGGTAGATCCCCATCACTTGAAAATCAACTCTCCAAATGGTGTGCCAAACCACCCTGCAACTCCTCCTACAGAAATAACGCAGATCTGGAATCAAACTGCGCTGTAGGGATCAAAATATGGTTGGCCTGATGCCAAGATATGAAAATAAGCTTAATGGCCTTCAATACTGTCCTCCCAATGGAAAGGAAGCCTCCTCCACTGAAAATAAGCAATGAGATGGCCTAGATCTAGAGATCTAATCACCACTTGCTGCAACGTGAAAAAACAACCAAACCCTCAACAGGATCTGTGTTGTAGTTGAAAGAAGAAGCTTAGCCTTTATCCAGATAGTGGAAAATGTAGTGCAAGACTCCTCCAAGAGCTCCTCAGTGGAAGAGGTGGGATTCTCGATCAAGAACACCCTGTGCTAAACAACACTCTATCTCAGCTAAACATCAAGAGGAAGATATATGTATAAATAGACCATATATTAAGAAATATAATATACATCAAAAACCTCCGTATGGCTGCCATCCTCTTCCTTCAATAGAATATGAGCTTGCAAACCCTAATCCCCATCCAAAAATAACACTACATTCACACAAAGCATCTTCATCTAAAATTGTGTTGTCCCTCGTTGATGGCCACTCCTCCATGACAACGTTGTTGATTTGGTCAAGGTTGACCCAGTCAAAGTGATCCAACCCATTTCACACCAAGGGTGCTTTAATTAAGCTGCCAAGATTTGTCTCTTTCACATTTGGCATTGATTTATTCATTATTAAGGAGAATTATGGACCTCCTTTACCATCTTATTCTTTAAACAAATCAATAAAACAAAATTGAATATTCCAATTAGCTCATGACTAATTGGGAATATTACAGTCCTCCCTTCCCAAATGTTGTTTGTCCTCAAGCAACTGACAAGGTGAGTGCTGAAATTCTTCTCCTCCTCCATTGGTGACACCAACACATGATAAGCCTCCCTCATAAGCTAAGTGTTCACCAATCCATCCCTCCATGAATTGCTCCTCCAAAGTTCTCATGAGATGCAAATAATCCATCCCATAAGGAGACAATAGTTCAAATGAAACAAGAATGGTTTTCCCAATGTTCTCCCTGAAACATGTAGCATAGTGAACATGGAGAGTATCCATCCCATAGGGCACATACATACCTCCCATCCTCCCTCCATACATTCCCATAAAAAGTACAAGTACATCATCAATGTATGGGACCAAAATTAAATACATACAAACAGAAATTTGTGCATATGGAGGTGGGTCATAGTCCCACATGTGGAACCAGCGTAGTAAATCTCCTGGTTGCCTCAGATAATGATATGGTAAGTGGTTTCTCGACCACTTACTTGCTTCCCAAGTCATCTCACCATGGCTGAAAGTGTGAGATATATTTGGTGCCTTTGGAATTCATCCACAATGATACAATATCTCCCTTTGATCTCCAAGGGAGTGGCCATGTTCAGAAATTTTTGTGGCCCAAAGTTGGCCATGAAGTTTATATGGTATAGTGCTCCTCCTTGGAGCTATGGCCCGCATAAACATAGTAAAAGAATGTATATGTTCATAAAATAAAACATTAGGTACACAAGCATATCTTTCACCAAAATTCCTCCTTAAACAAATGGAGTGGTGCATAGATCTATCTCCCCTCTCAAAAGAAGAAAGAGGTGGTTGAATTAACTCCTTTATAGAGTTATGTTGTTGTCCCAACACCACATGGTTCATGCATCTTTGAAAATGCTGATATAGTTCTCCTTCAAAGCCCTTCCAAGTGTAGCTTCTCATGATGATGTTGTAGAATCGCATGGAATATGTGTGGCTGAAAAATAACTCTTCATAAGCCCTTTGTAGCAACTTCTCCTTGAGCTTGGAGGCTCTAGATAAGAATATTATACCATGATAGTAGATGACTCCTTATTGGACTGAATAGCCCTCTTCATGTAGCTGGTCATAAACTATCATGCATGTGTGAAGATCCTTGGAATAATCGACCAACAGTTGGGATTTCCAATATGGATCAATCTCCCATAGTGACAACACTGATGATCTATCAAAAGGAATGTCTATCATATGGCTGTTATCCTCCTTGACATATTCCATGCCAAAGGTACATGTTGGAAGGTTTCTATCCCCTCCTTTCTTCCCTTCTTGCATATGCACATGCTCAAGTAAAGATTGAGGCTTTTGAAAGTTAGTCTCCCATGGAAGGCTATCATCTATCGAATACCTCCTTGGTTTAATCAAAGCATGCATGTGTGGCCACCATATTCTATCATGTATGGAAGATTTATCTCTAAGTGAGATCATCTTTTGAGTCTCCATAGCCAAGGAAGGTCTCCTTGCCCCTTGATGGTGTCATCTTCCAATCTTGCACCATTTCCTCTCAGCACAATATGAGATGAGAGAGTGGGTAATGGTGATAGTGGAAGCATATCTCTATCCTCCTTCAGCTCAACCATTTCTCTCAGCGTTTTATTTTGATATTCTAATGCTCACATCCTTCTTGGATCTATGAAAGGAGCATCAAGATGTGAGACATCTTTCACCAAATCTGAATCAGGTGGTCTCCCAGGGGGTTTACCACAAGATAATGATGTATCATGGATCATTCTCATGTGCATAATAGATGGGATCATCATATCCCTACTTCCACTGCGAAAATTCATCTCTGTTTCTTGTGTGGAAGTTTCATGACAGTTGATATCACTCTTAATGATGCAAGAGTGCCTCTAATTGGAGCAATTTCTCCCTCCTCACCTCCAGGTGGTGGTGGATCACCCCCTACTATTCCAATGCTATGACCCCTCCCTTCTTATTCTTCTTATTCCTCCTCATAATCTGAGAAGAACTCTATGTAATGTGCTTTTCCAGCTACACATCTATGTCCAGGTGCCCATGATTATTGGCAAGTGAAGCAAAGCTTCCTCCTCCTCAAGTCTTTCCGAACATCATTGTCAAGAGGTTTTTTATATGAGCTCTGCTTTGAAGGAGAAACCTTTTCTTATTTTCCCTTTGATGGAAAAGAGGGCTTATGCTGAAATGTTGCCTTTGCTTTTGGCAAGGCATCTTGAAGGTCTCTAGCCCTTTCAATGACATCATGTAGGGTAGTGGGCTTGGTAGACTTAACCAACCAATGAAGAGGTTCATATAACCCATCAATGAACATGTACACCCTTCTTGCTGCATACAAATCAGGAACCATAACAGAAAATCTTAAAAATTCATAGATGTAAGTTTCTACATTACCTGATTGTTTCAACTTTGTAAGGCTCATGTATGGTGCTTCAGGATCTCTTCTATCAAATACTTCCACTAGCCTTCTAGTGAACTCTGAATAAGTCGTCACATTGGCATGACCCAATATAGACAAGCCATGGAACCACCAGTCATGTGCTTCACCCTCAAGGTGCAACACTGCAATATTAATGGCCTCCATTTCTAGAACCTTGTTCAATTGAAAGTAGATGCCAAGTTTTTCTACCCAATATTTGGCAGTACACTTGGATGACCCATCAAAATTGGGTAAAAATAATCTGCCCATAGTGTGATGTCGATCACGATTCTGAATGAATCCGCCACTTCTATGATGATGCCTTGGTCTTCTATTGTCTTTTATTTGACAAAACTCTTGAAAACTCTAGTGATCTTTGAACCTCCGATTTTGAGATTCATACTCCATAAAATAGTCTTCAAGGGATTCTTGCTCCTGAAACCCTTCATTTCCCACAGCAAAAAATGTAGGCATAGTAGAGCGTTGGGAAACTTGTGGTTGATGCACTGGTTGATCATTCCAGTGATGAGACATGCCAGATCCTTCTCCATGATGAAATCCTTTGGGGGATTCCTTGAATCTGTCCATCCTCATCTCTTTGATCTCTCTAGAAATGTATTGGATGGCTCTAAGAAGGATCTTAGGGAACTCCTTCTCTTCATCTTCACCTCTAGATAAAGGGGTTTAACCCTTGTCTTCTTTCTCATCGATATAATCAAACTTTATGTTCCTTCTTCTTTGCTACCTCTTCTCTCTATGAGTAAGAGGCTGTCCTTCTGTAGATGACATATTGGCTTTTATAATGCACAGGTTGTGCCAAGATTATGCTCTGATACCACTGTAATATTCCCAAATTGGAAAAGTAGGAATATAGTGCAAAATGTTGGAACAATATTGTAGATCATCATTTATAAAGAAAGAGGCAAATATGAAGACCTTTCATATGTTATTACAGCAGAAAAATATGTGTAAGAAATGGCCCATAAGATGCATAACAGGAAATACAAGCCTCTAGTGAACAAAATCCCTCAATAAGAGGTGATGCAATCATGTAGAAAAGTTGGAAGACCCTTATAGTGTTATTCTATTAGCTCTTATACAGAAAATGATTATAAATCAGATCTAGAGATGATATGTGCCTAAGAAGTTAGATCTATATCAGATCCATGCATTATACAAGCTCCTTTAAAGAACCCCTCAAGGTTTTTCAGCAAAACACCGACTACAAGTTGTAGATCTGAGATCTAAGACTACAGATCTACTGAAAAATACAGATCTGGAAAGTGTTGTTGATCTGATATGATCAATAAAATAGCCTCCTCCAATAAATCCTCAAATTGAAAGGTAGATCAACATCACTTGAAAATCAGCTCTCCAAATGGTGTGCCAAATCACCCTGCAACTCCTCCTACAAATATAATGTAGATCTGGAATTAAACTACACTGTAGGGATCAAAATATGGTTGGCCTAATGCCAAGATCTGAAAATAAGCTCAATGGCCTTCAATACTTTCCTCCCAATGGAAAGGAAGCCTCCTCCACTGAAAATAAGCAATGAGATGGTCTAAATTTACAGATCTAATCACCACTTGCTGCAACCTGCAAAAACAACCAAACCCTCAACAGGATCTGCGCTATAGTTGAAAGAAGAAGCTTGGCCTTTAGCCAGATAGTGTACAATGTAGTGCAAGACTCCTCCAAGAGCTCCTCAATGGAAGAGGTGGGATTCCCGATCAGGAACACCCTGTGCTGAATAACACTCTATCTCAGCTAAACAAAAATAGAAAGATATATGTCTAAACAGACCATATATTCAAAAATATAATATACATCAACAACCTCCATATGGCTGCCATCCTCTTCCTTAAATAGAATATGAGCTCGCAAACCCTAAGCCCCATCCAAAAAGATCACTACATTCACACAAAGCATCTCCATCTAAAACTACATTGTCCCTCATTGATGGCCACTCCTCCATGAAAATGTTGTTGATTTCATCAAGGTTGACTCAGTCAAAGTGATCAAACCCCTTTCACACCAAGGGTTCTTTAATTAAGGTGCCAAGATTTGTCTCTTTCACATTTGGCATTGATTTATTCATTATTAAGGAGAATTATGGACCTCCTTTTCCCTCTTATTCTTTAAAAAAGGAAATAAAAAAAATTGAATATTCCAATTAGCTCATGGCTAATTGGGAATATTACAGAATGAAATATGGCCTTCTATTTAAATCATATTTGAACAGAAATATATGATTGGACAGGTAAGTGATCTCATAGAAAAAGAAAACAAGGAGCTTGCAGGGATGCCTGAAACAACAAACAATATTATCATATTTTTGAATTCCAAGAGCAAGTTTTAATTGGAAGCACTAGGAGTGGAGGACAGAACAAAAACCATTCTAGAATTCAAGAAGGTTCTCAACAAAAAGAGTTTGGTCACACAGTTAGAAGAAAGGTGTCACAACTTAGAAATTGGTGTCAATAGATTCTTTAACATAACCTATCCACTGACCAAAAGAGGGTTACCATCATTATTTGTGATCAATGATAAGCTTATGCCTACGCAATATGATTTCAAGAAGCTAAAAGATATTTCCAAAGATACAACCAAGTATGCAGGGATAAAAGTATCAATGACAAGAAGAGCTTTCCTAGAAGATATGGATAATGATTTATTCATACAACATGAAATCAAACACATTTTTGTGTTAAGGCCAACTTTCATGAAATTCATAGAGACCGATGAGATTTACAAGAAAAAGATCAAGATCAGAATCCCAAATGAACAACAATGGGAGAAATTGTGTGATTACCAAGAAGGGTGCCAACTAGCGCACCAAAAAATCAGTCAATTATGAAAATCAGCGTATCAAATCAGCATATCAACATGAAATCATCAAAATCTGCCAAAACAACAACATATTAAAGCAAGCAACAACAAACTGGAGAATAGGGCCAAATGTCACAATTATTCCATCGTGTCCAATTCATGGTTACACTAGTCAATTTTTTATCTTTATTGTAATTAATAACAGATTTCCCATGTAGATACAAAAATCACTACATGAGTTAGTTAAATAATGCATTTTTCTCAATTTCAGGTGTTGGACCCTAGATTGTAATTTTTTTTTATGTTTGGAGCATTGTATTTTTGGAGCTGGAGCATCAATAATAAAACGACCTTTTGCAATATTCATGAGCTATGTTTAGCTGGTGATGTTATTTATTTTTTGTGTTTGATGTTTTCCATTGTTATTTCTTTCAGTGCGTCATTAAATTCTAATTGTAAAATATAAATCTAAAGAATTAGATTTGTTGCATAGAGCACCTTAATTTTGGCAATGTTTACAATATAAGTGTTTTTCTTCTAAATTCTGGTTAAGAAATACTTAATTTATTTTTAACCACTACTGAATTCACTTTTTATTTCATTCCATAATACATTTTCTTTCAAAGATCCAGTAAGTGTAGCTAGCTTGCCTCGCAAATTCTCTTGAAAATTTGATGCAACAACCCAACCTTTTATGATTCCATATCCCAATGGAATTATTTTAATAAGATCTTCTACTCCAACCAAACTATCAATCAATAAAGCAACCCTCACAATTAGTACAACTAGCCTAATATTAGAAATCATAAAAATAAATCTAAATATGAAAGAGAGATCCCTCTCTTAGTCTAGGAGGGCTAGATCCTAGGCTCCAAAGCGGTTTTGATTTTTTCCTTTGATGATTATTCTTGCCAATAATAAAATTATAGAACAATAACATAGTGGCAACCATATTGGGGATCAAACTGAAAAAAAAAATTAAAAAAATAAAAAAAATAAAAAAACTTGTCTTTTCATTCGAATTCAGAAACCCCGATTAAATGCATTGTATGATAGAAGTATTTTCTAAGATTGGTTTCTTTCAGTTTTTGAAAATAATCAGTTTTTCTATGCTTCTAATCTTAATTATGGCTCCTAATATAATTTCTACTAAATCCCATCCTGATCCAAATCCTCTTCCTATAGTGGACAATCCTGATAAAATTTTAATAAAAACTCCTAGAAACGAAATTCAAACAAGTAGCAAATTTCTCCACAGAGAAAATTCCCTCCCTGAAAAATTTGTCACTTTACAAGACATTCAATTTTATTTACATTTTGAACAAGGTTTATTCAAAACTAAATCTGAGAATTGGACAAACCAAATAGTTTTTTATCCATCTATTCTACAGAAAAGTCCAGTTAGGGAAGCTTACTCACAAATTCAATCTGATATTCAGCTTCTCTAGGATTTTGACACTCTCCAAGATTTGGTAACAGAGTTTACTTCCATTATTGATGATGCTTACCTTCAATAATCTATAGCATTAACTACATTGACTATAGCAACTTCTTCTACTACCTCTCATACTACCCATCTTAAGTCAACTAGTCCTATTTCTTCCATAGTCCCCACCACTTCTTTTATTATTCCTCATAAGATCACTCAAACCTCCACACATACATCTTCTCCCATCACCCATCCTACTTCATCCACTATTCACCTTCCTCCACCACCTCCACCAATCATGGCAGCTAGATATGCCCCATTAGTGTTTCCAGCACCTTTGGTACCTATGCCACAGTATTACCAATCTAAAATTACATTATATGATGTAACTGGTCTTGTAACTGCCCAACAACATGTTGACAAAATGAATGACTATTTTTACCTTCAAGAGGTAGATGAAGAGAGTGTTAAGTTAAGGATGTTTTCTTAGAGTCTTAGTGGAGAAGTTAGAAAATGGTTCAAAGCTTTACTTGCAAACAGTATCAATGACATCCCTGCCTTTCATCAAAGAATTACTAAATAGGTGGGAAGTCAAAAATAACCATCTTCAAATATTATTTGAATATGAAAATATTAGAAAGGCCCCAACTGAAAGTGTTTAGGACTATTGCACTAGATTCAATAGTTTGTATAATAAAATACCTGCTCATATAAAACCACCACAGGGTTTAGCCTTAGTTAAATTCCCAGATGTTTTTGAATTAGAAATGTCTTATCATCTAAGGGAAAGAAATTCAGCTACATTAGAGGAAATGCAGAGAGATGCAATGAGCCTAGAAGCCAACCTGTTAGCAAAAAGAGATAGAATGAGAAGTGAAAGAAGAGTTACCATAATAGAGGAATCTTCATCTTCCACATATGATGCTAAAATTGATTCATTGGTTAGGACTATGGAGAAAATGATGGAGAGAATTAATCTAAATGAGAGAACTGTTCCCAGAGAAAATCAACCATCTCCTCAAAACAAAAATCAAAATCCTAGAAGAAACCCTCCTCAGATAAGATAGAGAGAGAAAAGAGGTCCTGATTAGTAGATTAGGCCTCGACTCCAAGAGAATTATGATGTTGAGGATGAGAGAGTAGTTGAAGAAGTAGAAGAAAATCATATAAATTTGATGGGAATTAATGAAGATGACTCTGTTTTTCTCACCCAAGAAGAACAATAATTATTTTCATTAACTCAGACAAAGTTAGAATCTGAAGAATTTGATGACTACAAACAAGGATTTTAGAATTATATCATGGAGGTTCACAGACAATATAACCTTAGAATCAAGAAAAACTTTGACAATTTCAATAAAAAAAATTCAGAAAATACTGCCAAAAAAGTCTCTGAAACTGATCTCAACAAAACATTAGAAAATTCAAAGAAAACAGTGAATAATTCATAAAAGAAGAAAAAAAAATATTACTAGGAGAACAATTGATACCCCTGCCAAAATTTCTCAAACTGATATCCCTAGTACAAGTAAACAAATTGAATTTACCCAAAAGGTAGTGGCTGAAAGAACTGATTTTTCAAATCTGCTCAAAGTTCAAACACCATTCAACATTGAGAATGAAATTTCTAAATTTAAAATATCTATTCCTCTCACTGAATTGATAAACAAGAATTTGTATAAGTCTCAGGTCCTAAAAGTACTAAACATAAGGGAGATTACTGATATTTTTAATTTAAATGATGATCAGCCTGAACTTTTGTTTGGGCCAGAAGTTGATGGTAAACCCCAAGAAGGAAGTGTCCCTCCATTTTATGCTAGTCTTAATGTTCATGAAAAAATTCTCCATAATGCCATGTTGAGTTCAGGTGCATCACATAATCTTATGCCAAAGGATGTTATGGAGAAGCTTGGCCTTGAAATCACTAGAGCTTACAAATATTTGTACTCATTTTATTCTAGCAAAGTTAGATGTCTAGGTATTATCAAAGATCTTTGTATCACTTTAGCTCAGATACTAGAAAAAATTATATTGATGGATAGAGTAGTAGTTGACATCCCTCCTAAGTATGGCATGCTTTTTCCACGCTCATGGGGAGCAAAGTTACAAGGGACCCTTCAAATGGATATGAATTATGCTACAATACTGGTGTTTGGTCAACCAAGAAGGCTGTATAGGGAAACCTTAATGAAGTACATGGTGAGTGGTTAAGAAAAACCACATAATTATCCTTTGTACTCTATCCATACCGACCTTGAATCCTTCATTATTTATAATGATGGAGGCATTGATTCACATGTTATTCATGCAGAAAATGATTTTAAAGAAAAACATGACAGTCAAATTAAAACTATACAACAATATCCTGAAGATGAACCTCTGTGGAATATGAGTTTTGATGGCTCATGTGGAAAACAAGGTTCAGGAGTAGATATTCGGTTGTATAATGCAAGGAACAATCATGCACTAGGTCACTCATAAAAGCTAAATTTTCAGTGCACAAACAACATAGCAGAATATGAAGCCCTACTATTAGGATTACAATCGTTGAAAATATTGGGAGCTAAGAGGATTTTGTCCATGGTGATTCTAAAGTAGTCATAAAAAAAATAAAAGGACAATATGCTACAAAACATCCTAGGTTGAGAGCATACAGAACTTTTGTACTTGATTTCTTAAGAACATTTGAGGAATATGATTTAGCAGTTATCCCCAGAAATCAAAATGTATTAGCAAACGATTTAGACTTTTCATCAAGCACATATTAGTTGCCTCACCCAAACAGACAATACATAATAGAGGTTAAACATCGTCCATCTGTGCCAGATAACATGAGATATTGGCAAGTAGTTGGTAGTGACAAACGAATTGAAATTTTCTTACAATCAAAGGATGAATTTGAGGATAGAAATATAGACCTAGATTGTGAAGAAGACAATCATTCTGATGTACAAATTAGTGTAGAAAAACAATATGGTGTTTCTGAGGTAAATATTTTAGAAAATAAAATTGTACATAAAACAGAAATACATAAAGACCCAGAAAAAGAGGAATTCGAAGTACTTAAACTCAAGGAAAATATCTTCCTAGAGGGATGGTCCCTTTAGAAGAACTATTTGACTTTAATTATGTAGCCAAGAAACCCAAAATGGAACCAACATGGGAAAATATTGAAGAATGTAACATAGTCACAGAACAAACCCCCAAAATCATAAAATTGTCAAAATCACTGCCTATAGTTACAAAACAGAGGTATAGAGATCTCTTTAAGGAATTCATATATGTATTTGCTTGGAGCTACGAGGACTTAAAATCTTATGATACTAGCATCATACAACAAACCATTCCAATCAAGGAGGATCAAAAACCTTTTAAACAAAAACTGCGTAGGATAAATCTTGTCTTAATTCCTTTGGTTGAGAAAGAAATCAAGAAAATGTATGAATCCAAAATCATAGTTCCACTCAGATATTAAATGGGTATCCAAAATTGTGCCTACAAGAAAGAAAACAGGTGAAATCAGACTTTGGATTGACTATAGGAATCTGAACAAAGTATCTCTTAAGGACAACTACCCTTTACCAAAAATGGACCACATATTGCAGAGGGTAGTAGGTTCTAGTAAGATTTCTTTGTTAGATGGCTTTTTAGGTTATAATCAAGTTTTAGTGCATCCTGATGATCAAGATAAAACAATCTTTACTACTCCTTGGGGGACTTTTATGTATGTGAAAATTCCCTTTGGATTAATGAATGTTGGTGCTACTTTTCAAAGGGCCATGGACATTTCTTTTGTAGATGAAATTAGCCATTTCATTGTGATATATCTTGATGACATACTGTATATTCAAAAACTGATGAAGAACACTTAGCACATCTAAGAAGAGTTTTTGAAAAATGTAGGAGGTTTTGAATTTCCTTAAATCCCAAGAAAACATTGTTTGGTCTTGAAGAAGGAAAGTTGTTGGGTCACATTATTTCTCAAAGATGGAATTATAATTGATCCTAGCAGGATTGAAGGTATACTCAAAATCGTTCATCCCAAGAATCTCAAAGGACTTCAATATTTCATTGGTAAAATTAATTTTTTAAGGAGATTTATACCCAATATTGCAGAAATTTTGAGAAATATAACCAACATGCTTAAAAAAGATTCAGAAATTAAATGGAACATTGAAGCTAAACAATATTTTGATTTAGTCAAGAAAGAATTAACAAAATCTCCAATCCTAATTAGCCTAGATTTTACCAAAGACTTCATAGTTTTTTCTTTTGCATCTGAGCATACTATTGTTGTTGCGTTATTGCAGAAAAATAGTGAAGGACATGAACAACCAACAACAATTTTTAGCAAAGCATTGAGAGATGCATCTTTGAAATACAACATCATGGAAAAACAAGCTTTTTCTTTGGTCAAAGCATTAAATTTTTTTAGATTTTACATCATACATTCACATATCATTTCTTATGTGCCCAATGTAATAGTCAAAGGCATTTTAACAAAAAATGATCCTGATGGAAAGAGAGGAAAATGGATTGTTGTTATTTTGGAATATGATGTGGAAATAAAAATTACCAAATTGATTAAAGGGTAAGGATTAGCCAAATTGATGGCTGAATCAAATTTTCATGCACTAGACATCAAAATGGTTCATTCATTGGATGCTCAAGAGGAACTGGCAACTCCACAAATTGATGAAGCATTCCTAAATTCTCTCTGGTATGAAAATATCTTATATGTTTTGTTTAATTTGAATGCTCCTCCTGGTTTTTCCAAAACTAAAGAAATATTTATAAAGTTGAAAGCTATCAAATTCTGCATTTAGAAAATGCTTTGTATTGGAAATATGTTGGAGGTATTTTACTCAAATGTTTGCTAAAAGATAATGTAGATAAATTTATGCAAGAATTCCATGGAGGTGACTGTGGTGGCCATGTTTATTGGAAAACCACTGCCAATAATATTTTTAGAGCTAGTTTCTAGTGTCCTACCCTTTTTCCTGACATCCACAAGATGGTAACTGCTTGTCACAAATGCCAATTTTTTGAAGGAAAGAGAAAGTCGTTGCCTTTTCCCTTAAATCCCATTTATGTCAAGAGCCATTTCCAACAATGGGGATTGGATTTCATTGGATAAATTCATCCCCCATCCTCTGCCCATCATACATGGATTCTTCCTGCCACAAACTACTTTACCAAATGGATAGAAGCCACTCTTTATCGAAATTCCACTGATTCTGTTATTATAAAATTCCTTGAAACCAATATCCTTTCTAGATTTGGTTGTCCTAGAAAACTCATCACTGATAATGTTGCAGCCTTCAAGTCCAAGAAAATGGTTGATTTTTGTCATAAGTACCATATAACTTTGGGGCATTCAATAGCGTATTACCCTCAGGGTAATGGATTAGTTGAATTTTCAAACAAAAGTTTGGTGAATATCATAAAAAATATCTTGGAAGACAACAAGAAATTAGGGCATAAAAAGTTGGTAAATGCACTTTGGGCTAATAGATTTACTATCAAAAAATCAATTGGCATGTCTCCATACCAATTGGTCTATGGCATGCATGCAAATTTTCCTTCCTATACAGATAAGGATCAATCAAATTATTCAGTTGCAGCAATCTAGAGAGGAATGTTATAACATAACTCAAGTATTTCAAGAAAATATCAAGAGATTTTTTGATAAAAGAACAAAAGATTATGACTCTTTAATCTAGGAGAAAAAGTTTTGAAATGGGATTCCATAAGAGAAGACAAAGGTAAACATGGAAAATTTGACAATATTTGGCAATGTCCATACATTATTGATGCTTTCAGAGGAAACAATGCATATTTATTTAAAGATTTGGATGGAACATGGATACCTAGAGGTCTTGTCAATGGCAGGATGTTGAAACATTATTTCTCTTAAAAATACAGGTTGTTCTTTCATCATTGTAAATACCACGGTTTTACATTTTATGATTTGAATAAGTCATTGAACATGGTTGAAGCTAATGGAGAAGGCCCTAAGCCTAGATTGATGAGGTGTCATAAAACAAAAAAATAAATCAGATGAATATTTTGTAGAAAATGGAGCATTCAAAGGCTACTAGTCTTAGGTTCTTGACACTTCATTTGGAGAAGTGCCATCCCCAGCTGGAGCCACTGTTAGAGTCCTATAAATTTTAGGATCTCAAGGTGATAGAGTATTTCACAAGTTGAAATTTCATATTAAGTATGATTTTCAATATTAAAATGATTTCCAAAAAAAAAAATGAAAAAAGAAAAGAAAAGAGGGTATATTGAAAAAAGAAAAAGAAAAGAAAACCCCCCAAAAAAATAATGATACTCAAAGTGTTGCAAATCAAAATGCCACTACTGATTAGATTGGTTTGTTCAATCATATAATTTAAGCATGATTGTACAATTTTAAATTTCTATTGATAGGTTAGAAAATAAGGATTTTCCAAACAGTTTAAACTTGGCATATCAGTAGTTAGGTAGAAAATTAATTGAATCAACAGTTTAATTTGAGTCAGTGGAAGGAATAAGGGTAGAGTAGGTTAGAGTTTTAAAGAAAAAGTGATTTGGGTCTACAAGCCTAAATGCACCCTTCAAAAGAATAAAAAATGTTAGATTAGTGAAATGGGTAGGTAGGAGTGAAAGAAGAAAGTATGGAGGAAACATGAAATTTATTCCAAAGTTCATCCTAAGGACTTCATGTATTTCCTAGCTAAAGAGGAAAAATAAAAACCATAGGTACTTTAACCTAAGTTTTAGGATTTAATGTTTTATTGAATATACTTTTGACATATTTTATGCCATATCTATATCCTAAGTCTCGAAATCTACCCCCTCTCTTCATTTTCACTCGCCTTACCCCACCATCCACTCATGTCGCATCACCGCTTAACCTCTCATGTTGCATCATCACTTAACCTCTCACAATATCCCATCTCATCTACCCTCCCTCAAATCATTCGACGACACAAGATCCTTTTCGGCGACCCCCCCCCCCCCCCCCCTCATCCTTCGAACATTAACTTTTGGGGGGGGCATCCAGAATGGACGGTTTTCCAAACCGCCCCGCCTGTTATGTGTCGCGCCCACATATTTCGCACCCCTGACACTCCATATCACTTACCATCCTACACTCCTTGCATAAATTTGTTTTCCCACCATAAAAAAACTATCGTGCCACTGACTGTTATATCCCCACCATTACCATTAAACCACGACAACTGCCCTTGTCACCTCCATCCAATCGTCTACACTCTCGCCTCAATCCCATTGAACATTTAATCGCTTAGTTTGTTACCCAACAAGCCCGCACCATGTCAATTCTATCCCAGTCACCCTACAAAAACAATCTCTCACACCTATTTCAACATTTACAGTTGCTTCTGTGTTTTATTGTTATAGGTGATTACTTTCAAGGTTTTCAGAGAAAAATAAAGGTGCAGAGAAGATTTCAATTCTCTAACAAATGAACCAGAGTTCTTCTGCATTCCCCTTTATTCTCCCCATTTCCAATTCTGATATGCAAAAGCTCCCTTTCTTTATTCTCCTCTTCTTTTAATCTCTTTCTGTACATTTGCACTCAGTTCCTTTTTAGTGGAAAGAAATGTCTCCAAAGAAGGAACAACATCCATTTAACACAATGCTTTACCCTCAGATGCACCTGGATCATGTGGCTTTGGCTGATAGGGACTTTAAAATACATGAGACAAAGTCAGAATTTGAATTATTTGATTTTTACTATTGGCTAGAGGAAAATATGATCAAGAAATTCAATGATATAGGGTTGTGGGAGACCAAATTACCCTAATACATCTTCCCAAAAACCCACAGTTGCCCTGAGTTTGTGAGGAAATGTCATGCATGCTATGATATCAATCAAAGAGTTGTAGTAGCCCCCATAGGAGAAGTCCTTTTTACTATCAGTGTTGTAATACTGAGAGGGGGGTGAATAAGTATTCCTTTCAATTAGTATTATTATTAATATTTCAGAGCATTATTTAACCTTCAATTATTATTAGCATTTGTGCAATGATAGCAGTAAACAAAGGAACACAAATGCACACAATTTTTAAGGTTTAAACCCCCTTCTGGGACAAAAACCACCTTAATGCTCTTTTAATAATTCTTTAATATTCAACTCCAATTGAAAATAAAGCTCTAACTTCCTAGAATCTATAAAATCATTCTTCTATAGCTCCCACTGGATGGATGCTCCAATGCCCGAGATTCTTCAGTAGTCAACTGAACAGATGCCCCAACACCCAATGAGCTACAACTCACGCTAGCACCACCCTACCACCTTATAGAATAATAAAAGAAGAATGGACTCTCGTATCAGGGAAAATGGTCCACTTTACAATTATATAGAATTATGTAGAAGAAGAAGACACACTAGACCATAACCCCAACTATGACACAAATACCTACTGATGAACCTAGACCTCTCGACATTGCCTCTTCAATTCTTGGCATATAGACACTAGTAAAAATTTTACAATGATGCTTCTGCAATGAATCAGTACAATGATACCTTTACAATGACTGTATGTAGTGCTTCCCACATGAAGACTTCATGTGGTGAACTTCTTGCTATTGTTATGCACCTTGATTGCTACTCTTGTTATGCTACCCTTTCTCACTCTTTAGAACATTAGATCTTGCATTGAGTTTTATCTTGATGAATATATAATACCTGCAAAAATTCTTCAAGGAAATACCCATGACATGATAATAGTAAAACTTACCTCATCCTCCAGAGCATATGTCAAAACAAAAAAAATAGAATACAAAGAACCTAATGCAATTAAGAGATGAACATGCATATATAGAATATACTTACTTAGAGCTTACCTCTGTTGCAGCTTGATTTTATTTGCTGCCCTATAAATTTTAGTCCTTTGCAACCCTTGACAGTACATGATCTAGCTTTTTCTTGCCTTCTAGGAGCTCAATATTGCATCTGGTGTATCTATGTTATTTCAGATCCCCAATATGTGATTTTTGGTCCTGTAGTAGTCCTCTGAGTCTTCTTTCCAATGCCACAAGTTTGACCCAATTTGGATTCTTCAAGACAAAGTTATGCCCAATCTTTCACAATGACCTAATTATGGACTGGTTCAGTAGAGCGAACTTGTATGACATGCCATGTGTTGTAGCCTAATTCGACCCAACTAAAAGTCAAGAGAGGTTCTGAGAAATTCAAGGTTATGGAGGAACAATTGTTAAAATTTCAAGAAGACCTGTAATATGCTCGAAAGGATTTAACCACAATCTCAACAAGGATTCATCATCACATGTGCACTAGAACCAAAATCAAGGAAGCAACAGCATTGGAGGTGTAATCTAAGCCAAAGGAGAAGCAAAGAGAAAATCTTGCAGGAGAGGTTGAGTCAGGCGTATTCGCAAGCTCAGAAGAGACTAGCGCTATATAATACCATTTAATACTAAGATTTCTTGAAGTTAAAATTAAACAAGATTATAATTCTTCCAAGTTTGAGTACAACGAAGGCTCTTATTCATTTCACCCAGATCCAATGGCAACCCAGGAGAACAAATTGCACGATATTTATACCAAGGAATGCCCCCACAAGCTGTTTTGTTAAATCCTCTCACCTGCAAATCGATGGCTGACATTAACTACGGGAACACTCTCTTCAAATTCCCAAAAACCGCTTAAGTGCCCCCGCAAGTGGTTTCAGGTTTCAATAAAGGACATTACGTGGTGATAGCTGGAACCCATGCCCTTTACTTTCAAATCAGATAAAGAAAAGAAATAGTGTATTTACCTTAAAATAATTTAAGGATTTTGGAGGAGGTGCAAAGGGGAAAATAGATGGTCAGGATCAAAGCGCAGAATTGAAGCGGAGAGATGGACGACAAATATCATAGCACATGAACGCAAGTCAGATTGATGGAAAATATTATATCGTGAGATCTAAGTTAGAGATAAGTGGTCAATAATGGATATCGAAAATAAATATGCAAGAGAGTTAATGGAACGGAGATTGTGAAGAAGAGCCACGTGTTAACCATAGGTTCCATTGCATATCCCACTTCACAAGTTTAAAGGGTTAGCGCTAAGGAATGTGTTAAAGGTTGTGATCTACGGGTTGCGGGCAGGCCCACCTCTATATTCCATGTCGCCTCCCTCTCCCACACTTCGCACTTCGCAAGTTTTAATGTTTACCTCCACTGATCATAAACTAAATCCACCAATTTGCGATTTGCGATATCTGTGGGACCCATCCCTGCCACGTCACATCCATCTCACCGCACTTCACACTTCGCAAGTTTTAGAGCTTACCTTCCATTTCTCATAACAAATCTGCCGATTTGCGATTTATGATTGCCCCACCTCTTCTTTCCACATCATCGCCTGCTCTTCGCACTTCGCACTTCGCACAGTTTAACACTTACCTCCCGTCTTTCATAATAAAATCCCCAATTTGCGATTTTTGATTAGCCCCACCTCTGCTTGCGATGTCAAAATACGCCCGTCGCACTTTTCACTTCGCACAGTTTAACACTTACCTCCCGTCTTTCATAATAAAATCCTCGATTTTCTATTTGCGGGTGGATGCGATGTCGTTTTGAAAGTAAACTCCAAAGGTTTTCAAATCTGGAGGTAAGGCATTTCTTGTGTTAAATCACATCGGAGGAAGAAAGGAGGATTATAACGTAAAGTCGTTGAAATTCCTTGATAATAAAATAAATTCTAAATGCGGGCAGAGAGACTTGGGTAAGTGACCCGACGTAGAGAAAAGGAGAAGAGAAGACTAAACACAGCAGGCACGCGCAGAAGAGGTAGAGTCGGGTAGCAGGTGACATGATGACAACGTTAGAAACACAAAATCATGGGCATAGTTGGATGGAGATGTGTTTATGAAGACTGTTAGGACAACACAACCGAAATGGAAGGAGACACATCAGCAACAAATCAGACTCGATAAAAGGATTATATTCAAAGTGTATTTTGTTTTCTTTGTTAAGATTGACGCTACAATGGTGTCCTTGATTGAAATTTAATCAATAGTTTAACAGTTTAAGCAGTTTAGGAGTTTCAAGAAGCTCGAGCAGTTACAAAATTATTTTGTTTGTATTTAAGGAAGAGAGAAAGAGGAAACCAATGGGGCCTAAGTTTTGGAACTCTTGGGGATTACATTTTGTACTTCTTTTTTTGATGGGTAAATGAAAGAAGCAGTAAGTTTCTTGCAACTGTTGATGGTGAATTGTGTTTCTTGTGCCATTTTTTAGCCCTTCTTCTTTGAATGAAGTGAAGTAATGTAGCAGTTGGTCTCTTAATTACATATGTGAGTAAGAGTTAAATAACCCTGATTTGCATTCCTTCACTCCATCTCTTCTCCCTTCAAAAATTCTCTTTGAAACTTAAAAGTACTAGATTTTGTGTTTACAGCATATTATTTTGAGTTTCCCCTCTCTTCACAAACTCCTGATGAAACTTTAAAGTAATAGATTTTGTGTTTACGGCATATTATTTCAATTTTCCTCTCTCTCCATGAATTTCCTCTGAAACTTAAAAGTGGTATATTCTATGTTTTTAGCATATTACTTTTAGTTTCCCCTGCAGTTCTTCTTTTCATTCAGATATCAGCAGTGAATGGCTTTATGAAATATTTTATTATTCTAGATCATTAAGGGTTTTAGAAAACTAGTCTCCAGAGGGATAGAACAAAGACCTCATGATAAAATCATTTATGTGACACACTTTTAAAAGGCCTTAAGCATTGATTCCTTTCACAACCGAGGTATTGTCTCTTAAGATACAACATTTTTTGGTGCCATTGTCGGGGATGAAGGCACGAAGTTAATTTTCCCTGGGTATTGAAATCTATTTCTTGATGATGAACAAGATTTAGATACAAATTTGGTTGTTTATTATTCACTGGGCGACTCCACTGATGAAGGTTTCAGTAGATGAGGAATTCTACGGGCAAGGAAATGAGAAAGCACCATGGAAAATACAGGTATCAAAGTTTGAATCTTTTAAAATAAGTTTTATTTTTCACCATCAGTTTGGTGGTCTATTTTCCCTTACATATCAAGAAGATTTATTCCTTCTCTATTTTCTCAAAATATTATAAGGTTCAAAATGTACATTCTTTATTGGAGAAAGAAGATTTTTCTTCCGATTGTATTATTGATCTTGACACAACTTTATCTCCTAAATATGAAAGGAGAGATGACTGTTGCATTACTATTCATGAAGGTAATCTGTCACAGTCTGGGCATAAAGGTGATGATTCGTCATCTTTGGGTGATAACATTCTACCTCATAATAAATCCGCTTCTTTCCATCTTGGAACCAAGGTGATTTTCAAACCCTTGGTTCTGCCCACAATCCTCCATAAATATCTTTCAAAAGGATTCAAAATTTTGCCAAGTTTTTCTAGAGAGGAGGAAGATTTTTGTCAAGAATTGGCATTATATGAGGAACATCAACATTATGAGGAACAAACCTTAGAGTAATCTTTCCGACCTAAATGGTTATTAGCGGAAAACAAAAATCAATATTCTCACATAAAACCTCAAATTGATGATTCAAGTAGTGAAGGAAGTTGCATTGTTCAAAGAATTCTACATTAGCAAGATGTTCAAGAAAAGGAGGCAGCCGAAAATTTGTCTCATCGGTTCGATGATCCAGTGGTTGACTATATGACAGCTTTCTTTTGTCAGCAACAAGCATTTATGGAAGGGTATGAGAAAAGCTATGTATCTGGAAAATTTTCATTGTACATCCCTGTTTAGATTTTCAAATTTCCACAGTATGGGGGCATTAAGTCTAACACACAGATGTTCATTTGGTGCCATTGGAAGGCTGAATTCACCTAATTAAGTTCAACCATGTATATAGATATGATTTGTGCATAAATAAGCTTAGAAGTTGAGAATTTTTAGTTGTAGTATTTTCATTTCGGTATTTTTAGTTTAAGAATAAAGGAAAGATTCCAAAGTGTAGCAGGTTTCTGGAGGTTTTCATACTGGATCATCTCCCATTTGGGATTGACTCCATGCCCAATAAATTATGTTTATCTACAAGTGTGCTTTGACTCCATGCCCAATAAAGGCTACTGATCTACAAGTGCTCCTTGAATCCATGCCCAATAAAGGCTACTGATCTACAAGTTCTCAGCACTTTTCTACCAAAATTTTGTCCCCAATTGGAGCCAGATGTTGTAGCCTAATTCGACTCAGCTAAAAGTCAAAAGAGGTTTTGAGCAATTCAAGGTTACTGAGGAACAATTGTTAAAATTTCAAGAAGACCTATAATATGATCGAAAGGATAACCACAAGATCAACGAGGATTATTCATCACATGTGCACTAGAACCAAAATCAAGCAAGCAATAGCATTGGAGGTGTAATCTAAGCTAGAAGAGTAGCAAAGAGAAAAGTGAGCAGAAGGGGTCGATTCAGGCGTATTCGCAAGCTCAGGAGATACTAGCGCTACAGAATATCGTTTAATGCTAAGATGTCTTGAAGTTAAAATTAAATAATATTATCATTCTTCCAAATTCGAGTACAACGAAGGCTCGTATTCATTGCGCCTGTATCCAATGAGAACCCGGGAGCATAAATTGTACAATATTTATACCAAGGAGTGCCCCCACAAGCTGTCTCATTAAATCCACTCACCTGCAAATCGACGGTTGACATTAACTGCAGGAACACTCTCTTCAAATTCCCAAAAACTGCTTAAGTTCCCCTGCAAGTGGTTTTAGGTTTCAATAAAGGAAATTATGTGGTGATAGTTGGAGCCCACGCTCTTTACTTTCAAATCAGAGAAAGAAGAGAAATAATGTATTTACCTTAAAAGAACTTAATGGTTTTGGAGGAGGCACAAAGGGGAAAATTGACGTTCAGGATCAGAGCACAGAATTGAAGTGGAGAGATGGACAACGGAGATCATAGCATAGGAACACAATTCAGATGGATGGACAAGATTAGATCATGAGATCTAAGTTAGAAATAAGTGGTCGAGAATGGATATCGCAAATAAAGATGTAAGAGAGTTAATGGATCGGAGATTGTGAATAAGAGCCACGTGTCGGCCATAGGTTCCATCGCATATCGCACTTCACAAGTTTAAAGGGTTAGTGCTAAGGAATGTGTTAAACGTTGTGTTATGCAGGCTGCGGGAAGGCCCACCTCTCTTTTCCATGTCGCCTCCCTCTCCCCACATTTCTCACTTTGCAAGTTTTAATGTTTACCTCCACCACTCATAAAATAAAACAACTGATTTGCGATGTGCGATATCTGTGGGACCCATCCCTGCCACGTCAACTCCCTCTCCCCGCACTTTTCACTTTGCAAGTTTTAGAGCTTACCTTCCATTTCTCATAAAAAAACCACCGATTTGCGATTTGCGATTGGCCCCACCTTTGCTTGCCACGCCACCGTCTACCCATCACACTTTTCACTTCGCATAGTTTAACACTTAACTCTCATCTTTCATAATAAAATCCCCAATTTGTGATTTGCGATTGGTCCCACCTCTACTTGCCATAGCACTGTCTGCCAATCACACCTCACACTTCGCACAGTTTAACACTTACTTCTCGTCTTTCATAATAAAATCCCCGATTTTTGATTTGTGGGCAGATGTGATGTGGTTTCGAAAGTAAATTCCAAAGGTTTTCAAATCCCAAGGTAAGGCATTTCTTGTGTTAAATCGCATCGAAGGAAGAAATGAGGAATATAACGTAAGTCTAGTGAAACACCTTGATAATAGAAGAAAGTATGAACGCAGACAGAGAGAATCGGGTAAGTGACTTGATGCAAAACAAAGGAGAAGAGAAGACTAAACACAGCAGGCACGTGTAGAAGAGGCAGAGTTGGGTAGCAGGTAACATGATGACAGCGTTCGAAACGCAAAATCATGGTCAGAGTTGGGTGGAGATGCGTTTATGCAGACTATTATGAAATCATAGCCGAAACAGAAGGAGACACATCAGAAACAAATTAGACTCAGCAAAATGATTATATTCCAACTATATTTTGTTTTCTTTATTAAGATCGACACTACAATGGTGTCCTCGATTGCAATGTAATAGGTAGTTTAAAAATTTAGGCAATTTAGGAGTTTCAAGAAGCTCAAGCAATTACAAACTTCTTTTGTTTGTATTTAAGGAAGATAGAAAGAGGAAAGCAGTGAGGCTTGAATTCTGGACCTCTTGGGGATTACATTTTGTACTTCTTTTTCTGATGGATGAATGAAAGAAGCAGTAAGTTTCCTTCAACTGTTGATGGTGATTCGTGTTTCTTGTGCCATTTTGTGTCCCTTATTCTTTGAATGAAGTGAAGTAATGTAGTAGTTGGTCTCTTAATTACATCTATGAGTAAGAGTTAAATAACCTTAATTTGTGCTCCTTCACTCCATCTCTTCTCCCTTCACAAATTCTCTTTGAAACTTAAAAGTAATATATTCTGTGTTTATAACATATTATTTTGAGTTTCCCCTCTCTTCACAAACTCTTGATGAAACTTTAAAGTAATATATTTTGTGTTTACAACATATTATTTCGAGTTTCCTCTCTCTCCATGAATTTCCTCTAAAACTTAAAAGTGGTAGATTTTGTGTTTTCAACATATTACTTTGAGTTTCTCCTCTAGTTATTTTCATTCAGATATTAGCAGTGAATGGCATTATGAAATCTTTTATTATTCCAGATCATTAAGAGTTTTAGAAAACTAGTCTCTAGAGGGATAGAACAAAGACCTCATAATAAAATCATTTATGTGACACACTTTTAAAAGGTCTTAAGAACTTATTCAACACCGAGGGATTGTCTCTTAAGATGCAACACCACGTGTCATTTTTTCCTCATTAGGCTCTGAAATTGATACACAGAAAACTATAGTCCGTGCACTATTTGCCACTTTTTACAGAATTCCAATCTAATACTTAGAGAGATATTTATGACGATTTTCCCAAGGTCACCTCTTTGAGATAAATTTCAGGAGCCTGCAAAAACCATACCTTCCATAGATCATATCTCCAAAAATATTGCGCACCATGATCTAAAATTTTTATAGCGGCTTCCTCAAGATTTTGTCTTCGCCTCATAAACATTTCTTCTTCTGAAATTTCAGAGAAAAAAAGTTATAGCGAAAATGCCACTATGAAATGTTTCAAGTAGCGAAATCCATACATGAGGAGGATATGAGGATCACAATTTATATAAATGATTATGTTGAGAGGGACTTCAAAAAGTGAACGTGGGAGGAATTTTAGGAGCTTAAAATTATTAATTATTGACTATTCAATTACCACAATCAATTATTAGTGTCATGCTACAACCCCATGGGGTTTTAGCCCACTAACTGGGGTTACTAACTTCAAACATGAATATCTCTCAAACTGTGAAGAATTACGTGGCATGCCATATATCAGCAAAAATATCTCGACAAGTATAAACCATCAAAAAATATCATTGACTCAGAATATAGTAATTTGGTAGGTCAAAAATGCCCATGCAAGATCGGGGTAGCCCTTGGTGCTGCTTGGGTTGACATCAATGAAAACCACTGATCAAAAATCTCCCCCTTTGGAATTGATGGCAATAAAATTACTCCCCCTGCAATGATGACACCTCTTCCTGCAACATTATCTCACCCTTTGACATCAATGGAAAAGGGTAACTCCCCCTAACACACAACCATCCTGCGGACTTGTACACACTTCCACTCCCCCTTTATATTATGAATAAGGAAAATCTAATGAGAACTTGGGAGAATCCCGAGCTTCTGGCGAATATATTCAAATGCTTCACGAGGTAAAGTTTTAGTGAAAATATCATCGATTTTTTCTTTTGTACCAACATATTCAAGTTTTATATTTGTTTCAGTGACTTGTTTTCTAACAAAATGATATTTGATAAGAATGTGTTTTTTTTAAATGATTCTTGGAGATGCTGATGGCACTGGTGTTATCACGGAAGATGGGAATAGGCTCACTGAATTATACTTGAAGATCTTACAAAGTTTGTTTCATCCAAAGGACATGAGTACAACAAGCTGCTGCTGCAATGAATTCTTCTTCCGCTGTAGATAACAATATTGAGGTTTGCTTTTTGCTCAACCATGATATAAGACAACCACCTAGATAGAATGTTTCTCCATTAGTACTCTTACGATCATCAATTATTCTTGCCCAAACTGCATCTATAAAGGCTTGAATAATGAGATTGTTACCCTTGGGATACCACAAGCCATATTCTGTTGTGCCCTTTAGATATCAAAGAATTCTTTTGACGGAAATAATATGTGATTATTTTGGTGCTGCTTGAAATCTTGCTACTTGTCCAATTGCTTGCATAACATCTGGCCGTGAGGCTCTTATATATAGAAGAATACCAATCATAGATCTGTACAACTTCTGATCCACATCCTTAAATGAGTTGTTTATGCTCAATTTTCAACCTGTTACCATCAGAGTAAGGACGGGTTTGAAATCTTCCATTTTGAATTTATTGAGCATTTCCTTGATGTACTTGGCTTGACATATAGATATTCCTTTCTCTTGTTGAGATATTTGAAGCCCTAAGAAGTATTTCAGCTCACCAAGTAAAGACATCTAGAACTCACTTTGCATCTTTGTAGCAAAGTTCTTACTTAGTCGATCATCATTGCTACCAAATATTATATCATCCACATATACCTCAACGATTGTTAAATTATCTCTATATATTTGTACATAAATATTTCTATCATCAGTACCATTCTTGAACCCTTGTTGACGTAGATATCCATCAAGATGAGCATACCATGCTCTGGGATCCTACTTGAGGCCATATAGAGCCTTATTTAACCTGCAAACATAGTCTTCTTTTTCTGATAGTAGAAAACCTTCATGTTGTTCAATGTACACTTCTTATTCTAATTCGCCATTTAGAAAAGTTGACTTGACATCCATTTGGTAGACTTTGATTTTTCTTGAACATGCATAGGCGAGAAACATTTGGATGGCTTCCGTTCTGGAAACTGGTGCAAATTTTTCGTTGAAATCAATTCCTTCGACTTGTGCATAGCCTTTGCAAACCAATCTTGCTTTGTTTTTGGTAACATGTCCATCTTCATTCAATTTGTTCGTGAACACCCATTTAGTCCCAATGACATTTTTATCTTTTGGTCGTGGAACTAATTTCCAGGTGTTATTCTTCTTGATTTGATCCAATTCTTCATTCAAAGCTGCTACCCAATGTTCATTATGGTTGGCTTCCTCAAAACTATTAGGCTCATAGGTTGCTAGAAAAGCAATGTGAGCTTGTTGTGATGAAAGAAGTTGTCGACCTTCATTTATGTCACCAATGATTTGATTTGATGGATGGTTCATTTGAATCCATTATTTTGTTCTCTTTTGAGGAGCTTCTTGTTGTTGTTCTGGTATATCTTGATGATCATTATTAACTTATTCCTGGTTGATAGTTCCTTGTTGTTCTAGAATTTTCTCTGTGTCTTTTTCAACCTCTGTCTCAAGTTTCAAAGATTCTAGATCCTCATCATTATTCGTTAGAACACCATCTTCGTCAAATGTAACATTTATGCTCGCCACTATCTATTTTCGTCTTATATAATAGCATTTGTAAGCCTTTCTTTTGCGTAAGTAACCAACAAAGATACCTTCGTTGACACGTGATTCAAACTTACCAAAATTTTGATCTTCTCTTTTGATATAACATTTTCTTCCGAAGATTCTGAAATATTTTACATTAGCCGGTTTTCCTTTCCATAATTCATATGGGGTCTTGTTGTAATTGTTTCTGAGAAGACTTTGGTTGATAATGAAGACTCCTGTATCAATTGCTTGAACCCAACAATTTTCATCCAAATTTGAGTCCTTCAACATTGTTCTACACATTTCTTGTACGATTCTATTCTTTCTTTCAACAACTCCATTTTGCTGAGGTGTTCGTGCTATTGAAAATTGTCTTTTTGTTCCATTTTCGTCACAATATTGCTAAAATAATTTGTAAGTGAATTCTCCGCCATTATCTAATCTTAGACACTTTATTTTCAAATGAGTTTCATTTTCGACCAACTCCTTGTAGATCTTAAAGCACTCAAATGCTTCATATTTTTTCTTTAGGAAACTGATGACTGTCATCCTGGTATAGTCATCTATCATTAACATGAAATATAATTCTCCATATAAGCCTTTTGTTCTCATGGGACCACATAGATCATTATTTATCAATTCCAATGGATGTGATGCAAAGTGTTCTTTTTTTTTAAATTCAACTTTTGTTTGCTTTTCGTGTTGACAGGCCAAATATAATGTGTTGGAAGGTTTTGAAATTTTTGGCATTTCTCATACTGCTTCCTTTTTTCTTATCCTGACAATATTGTCAAAGTTTATGTGACCCATTCGTTTGTTCCAAAACCAACTTTCATATTTTTTAGCTAGTATACATTCTTTAGTTGCTTCATCCAGAACATATATGTCGTTTGCAGCTCGACTTGCTGTAGCCACAATTTTACCATACACGCCTTTCTTGATTTCACATTTTGTGGAGTTGAATAGAATTGTGTGTCCCTAATCACACATTTCTCCAACACTGAGCAAATTGTGATTCATGTTTTCAACCAATAGAACATTCTTGGCTAGAACATATTTTATTCCGAGAGTGACGGTACCTGATCCTATAACATTTGAAGATCCATCATTTTCAAAGGATACAGTTCCATCCTTCTTCTCTTTCATAGATAAAAATTTTCGTCTATCTCCAGTCATATGCGTTGAGCAACCGCTATCAACATACCACACATCTTTGTTGTTTTGAGCCTTGAGAGTGAGAGCACAATTATGAGTCTTCTTCTTCTTCCATGTTCGTTCGTTTAGTGGCTTTGAAGATGCTTTGAGAGGATTTTCAAGTCTGCAGTCTCTGGCTATGTGTCCAAAGTTTTGACATTTGTAACATTCCATATTAATTCTTAAATGTTCAAATATATTTATGTTTCGTTGAGCCCCGGGAGGTTCATATTTGACAGATCTCCTAGAATTGTATTGGTTCCTAGGGTACGTCCGACATTCTACAGCTTTATTACCAAATTTTGCACATGAATAACAATAGCCATGAAAAATATGTTGGTACTTGGATGAAAATATTCATACGGGAATTGTCTTCCAAGTTTGTTCTTGCAAATCTTGTCCAATGAAGTCTACATGCATGTCAGATCTCATAGGTTCATTGTATTTTGTTGTAGAAGGTCCTACTTCTTCTTCTTTGTAACCAAGGTTAATTCTGTCATTTTTAAGATCGTTGATTGTTGATGAGTTCTTCCAATGCCCTTGAGTTGTTGGCATAGTTTTGGACAAATTTTCCCTTCTTCACTTCCTTACGCAACGAGACTACTTAGGCTTCTAATGCTCCCCTTTCTTGGTTTCTTTCTTCCAAATTCTATTGAAGTGACTCTTCAATAGATTTGTGTTCTTCAACTTCAATTTTGAGACCTTGAACTTGTTCTTCAAGAGTATTGGAACAGATCTTCTCAGCCTTGAGCTCTTTTATAAGCTTCATTGCCTCCTTAGAAAATTATTCTATGGTCAACCCTTCTTCTTCGTTGTTTGATACCTCCTGTTTATTGTGCTTGGCCATAAACAATACTCTCTCATTGGCTTCTTCTTCGTTGTCACTATCTTCATCGGATGATGAGCTATCTTCTTTAGAGAGAAAGCTACTTTTTAATCCTTTATTTTTTCCTTGTTTATTGAATTTATTAAAGCCTTTCTTTTATTTTGATTTTCCATCACTTCAATTCGGAAATTTTTCTGTGAAATTCCCAACCTCACCACAGCCGAAACATATCAATGGAAGTTTACCTTTGAATTTTCCCTTACCAATTTTTAGTTTTCTCGTAAAGTAAGCATATTCTCCACCTGAATGACCTTCTTCATCATCCTTCTTTTCTTCAAACTTGTAGGTGCAGGTCTTTGCCTTTGAAGGTTGTTTGTCCTTATTGGTTTTCATAGATGCAGCGAACGCAGTTTCTAGATGCAAAGTACCCTCTTCTTCATCAAGTCTCATTTCATATGCTATGAGAACTCCATGTAATTCCTCTTTGCTAAGTTTTTTGCACTATATTATAAGATCGATAACTTTGGGTTAAATCTCCCTGGTAACGTTCTAAGAATATTTCGTAAAATAGTATTCTCGTCAACAGGCTCTCCTAATTCTTCTAGAGTGTTGGTTATTTCATCAACGTGTTGGAAGTATGCAGCAATGTTGTTATCTTCTTTCATTCAGAGTTTCTCAAATTTTGCTCTGTATATTTGAAGCTTTGCTTATTTCACATTTGAGTCACCTGCATATATATATTTTCAAGCTTGTACCATACATTTTTTGCAGTTTTACAACCCAACACCTTATGATATGCAGATTCAATAAGTCCATTGATAATAATATTATTTTTTTTTGCATCATTTACCAAATTATTCTTACCTTGTTCATCTGTGGTTGGTGTAAATCCATTTTGAACAGTGTCCCATACTTTCTAACCTTGCACCGAGAGATAGACCTCCATTTTTTCTTTCCATAGTGCATAATTATTTTCATTGAACAAAGGTACACCATTCTTGGTATGCTCCATGACTTCCTTCCAGTTGTTAAACTGTTATTGACGGAACCAAGCTCTGATACCAATTTTTGGAAATACTGAGAGGGGGGGTTGAATCAATATTCCTTTCAATTATTATTATTATTAATCTTTCAGAGCATTATTTAATCTTTAATTATTATCATTGTTTTGTGCAATGATATTAGTAAACAAAAGTAACACAAATGCACACAGTTTTTAAGGTGGAAGCCCCCTCCGGGACAAAAACCACCTGAATGTTTTTCTAATAGTTCTTTAATATTCAACTCCAATTGAAAATAAATTTCCGAATTCCTATAATATAGAAAAGCATTTTTCTCTAGATCCCATTGGATGGACGCTCCAACACCCAATATTATTCAGTAGTCAATTGAACAGATGCCCCAACATCCAATGAGCTACAATTCACCCTAGCACCACCCTACCACCCTGAAGTTTTCATAGGATTGACCTGTTGGTGACTTCATGCACCAGCCTAGCACCACCCTACCAACCTATAGAAGAATAAAAGAAGAATGGACTCTCGTACCAAGGAAAATGGTCCACTTTACAATGATATAGAATGATGTAGAAGAAGAAGACACACTAGACCATAACCCCAACTATGACAAAAATACCTAATGATGAACCCAGACCTCTCGACACTGCCTCTTCAATTCTTGGTAGATAGACACTTGTAAAAATATTACAATGATGATTTTACAAGGACTCATTACAATCATACCTTTACAATGACTGTATGCAGTGTTTCCCACGTGAAGACTTCATGTGGTGAACTTCTTGCTATTGTTATGCACCTTGATTGCTTCCCTTATTATGCTACCCTTTCTCACTCTTCAAAACATTAGATCATGCAATGAGTCTTATCTTGATGAATATATAATACCTACAAAAATTCTTCAAGGAAATACCCATGACATGATAATAGCAAAACATACCTCATCCTCTACAGCATATGTCAGTGCTAAAAAAAATAAAATTAGAATACAAAGAACCTAATTAAATTAAGAAATGAACATGCATATATAGAATATACTTACCTAGAGCTTACCTCTATTACACCTTTATTTTCTTTGCTGCCTTAGAAAGTATGGTCCTTTGTAGCCCTTGACATCACATGATCTAGATTTTTCTTGCCTTCTAGTAGCTTGATATTTCATTTGGTGTATCTTTGTTATTTCAGATCCCAAATATGTGATTTTCAGTCTTATAGTAGTTCTCTGAGTCTTATTTTGAATTCCATAGGTCTGACCCAATTTGGATTCCGCAAGACAAATTTATATCCAGTCTCTCACAATGACCTAATTATGGACTGGTTCAGTAGAGCGAACTTGTATGACGTGCCACGTGTCACTATTTCCTCATTCGGATCTGAAATTTATACAAAGAAAACCAAATTCCATGTATAATCCGCCACATTTTACAAAATTCCAATCGGATACTCAAAGAGAGATTTATGACGATTTTCCCAAGGTCACCTCTTTGGTATGAAGTTTAGGAGCCCGCAAAAACCCTACCTTCCACAGATCATATCTCCGAAAATATTGTGCACCATGATCTGAAATTTTTACAGCAGCTTCCTCAATATTTTTTCTTTGCCTCATAAACATTTCCACTTTTGAACCTTTGTAGAAAAAAAGTTATAGTGAAAATTCCACAGTGGTCTGTTTCAAGTAGCGAAATCCCTACATGAGGAGGATATGAGGATCACACTTTATATAAATGCTTAGGTTGAGAGGGAATTAAACAAGTGAATGTGGGAGGGATTTTAGGAGCTTAAAAATGATTAATTATTGACTATTCAATGACCATAACCACTTATTATTTTCATGCCACAACCCCATGGGGTTTAGCCCACTAACTGGGGTTAGTAACTTCAAACATGAATATCTCTCAAACCATTAAGAACTATGTGGTGTGCCATATATTAGCAGAAACATGTCGACAAGTATAAACAACCAAAAATATCCTTGACTCATAATATAGTAATTTGGTAGGTCAAAATTACCATGCAATATTGGGGTAGCCCTTGGTGCTGCTTGGGTTGACATCAATGACAACCATTGATCAACATAGTGCCCAGTCCATCATGCAAATGATGCAAGCTCCTATAGTTGAAGAAACAATACCTTTTTCCTATGAGGCCCTTAGAGACTTATATCAAAAACTGGATTTTTCCAGCAGAGCCAAAACACTAGAGTTATTCATAGATAGAGACACTCCATTACCAAAAAAGAATCCTCTGTACCTCTCATAAAATTTCCTTGATAGGACCCAACACATTGTCATTTTCCTTTCATATTTGTTACGGTATCATTCATATTAGTGGATAGATGAAGCCATAATAGGTTTTTTGTCCATTCTTTCATCAAAGTCCAAGCCTTCCATCATGTTTAACTTCAACCAATTCTTTGCAGATGATATCCACAAAAAAATTGTAAATTTTCACACAGAGGAAATGTTTAAATACACATAATTATTGGTTTACATGTTTTTACATTTTCAGGCCAGCAGATTTAGGTTCACAATTAGGAAAATTAATGAAGACTCCCAACCTCAATTAGTGTTCTTTTGGACAACCATGCTAATGAAGGAACATAAGGATGACACCTACAAGAGAATTTTTGATGCCTTTGTGCATCCATCAATGAGAATACTCAATAGTAGAGTAGAACCAAGGATTAATGGGAAGATTAAGAAGATCATGAAATTATCAGATCAAGTGAGAACTAGAGACCGGTACTTGTACTAGAACTACACAGAGATCAGAATTTATGGGTGTGAGTTGGCCCCTTACAAGCTGCAAAATTTCCTCCCCATAAGGATCTTTTCCCTGGAGTACATAAGGCATATGATCAATGCATATGAGGTACAATTTGTTTATGCCGAAAATAAGTCTCAATTTAGGATAAAGTCCCAAATTGGTCCTTTCATTTGCAATAGCATAGCAGCAAGAGAGGAGGTTGAAAGAATGCTGAGGGAGATAAATTTTAATCATAGCTTCACTTGGTCTTATGACACATTGGGCATCATCTCCAAGAAAAGGGTGGAGAATAAATCAACTCCATATCTTCACATGCACAGGCCTGAAATTAAGCAGTTTATGAACCAAGAAGAATGGGTAGCATATACATTGTAGGAGGCTGAAGAACATGTGATTTCAACCTCAAGCACACAAACCCCTACTCCATAAGAAAAGTAGACTGCAGAGGAAAAGGAAGATAGAGGAAAAGAACCAGAGAAAGAGACAACGGGAAAAGGGCCCATAGATGATCAATATTCTATGGAGATGAATACATCTAGTAGAGAATTAAAAATGAAGTATAGAAAGAGAGCCAGAATCCACATGGACATTGACCAAAATAAGGAAATAGAGCAGAAAATAGTTATAACCATCAGGGAGTCTCCTAGTTCTTCTCCAGCAGGTGGTCACACTGTATTCTCTACATCTTCAGCCACAATTCTATTTAAATAGCATAATATACAAACACCTACATCTACCACTACTACTGCGGAAAAGGAGGAAAACATCTATGATACTTTCAGGGAAATTAAAAGGAAGAATGAGTTTTTGAAAACCAACACTTATAACTAGTTTTGGAAGCAGACCAATAGTTCACAAAGTAGGCTTTTATCTGCCTTTGACTTAGAGAAAGGAAAATTAGGGGAATTTTGAGGTCTAAAATGGGCCTCCTAAAGAAATTATAAAATAGTAGTGGAAATAATAAAATAATATTTGATGACATCATAAAATTTTAGAGGGAAAAAAGAGAAAACTAATTTTTCAACTCATATTTTCAACTTATCTCCCAAATTTTTCACTCAAATTTCAAGCGGGAGTACTCGCTAGATGAAAAATTTAATTCCTCATCCAAGGATTACCCATGTTGCATACTTTCGATGGACCCTGCTACACGAAAAATGAGAAATACATGAAAAATGTGATTGAAATCATGTTTTTTCATGTATTTCTAATTTTTCGTGTAACGGGGTCCTTCAAAAGTATGCAATATGGGTACTCCTTGGATGAGGAATTAAATTTTGCATCCAACGAGTACTCTTGCTCCAAATTTGAGAAAACAATTTGGGAGATAAGTTGAAAATATGAGTTCAAAAAGTAGTTTTATTATTTTATTATTTTTTATTCTTTTTACCCTTTTACTTAAAAAATGGTGAATCATCCCCCATGGTTGACATCATCATCTTGAATCCTATTGGTTCTTATAAATTTTATTTTGATTGTACATTTTTCTTAGGAGGCCCATTTTAGACCTCAAAATTCCCCTAATGAGATGAGAATGGATTTCTTGGAAGCTGAGATTTCTTAGCCTAAATCACCTGTAGATTTCAAGCATACTGCTTTTGAATTCGATGTCAAGGAAATCCATCCAATAGAATAGATGGAGATGCACAAGAAGACTGGAGAGATGACCTCCTCCACACTGACAAGCACTGCAATGAGCCTATCTAAACTATAGGTATTGCTGGCCAATTTTCAATCTCAGCTCAAAATGGAGAATATTTCGTCTCTTGCCAAGGATACTAGAATCAAATCCCTGGAGGATTTAGTAGTAAAAATAGGATATGATCCAAAAAATGTATAATTAGTGGAATAGATCTTGAAAACTAATAATTATGATATATTAGCCCTCAAAAAATAACTCAAAATGTCAGCTACAGAAGACCCTTTCACAAAATACATAGGGGAGAATGAAACACAGAAAGCAAAAATGATGAAGCTGATAATGGAGCAATCATCATAGCTGAAGAAAATGGAGACAAAGACGGAGAAATTGGTTAAGGAAAAGGAAAAAGAAATAGAATTGGCCATCATCCCATTGGATGTTGTTCCTATTGCAGTCATCCCTATAGCTACACCAAAAACTACAGGCACATCAGGTGGCACAGAATAGTTGGCCAAAGCCATGGAGAACATGACCATACAAACAGTAGAAATAAAAAAGTTAGAAGAATAAATTAATACCCTAAAGGATCTGAAGAAAATGTCTGATAATGCACATGAAATTGAAATACAGAGAGTTGAAAAGCAGATTGAAAAACTGATAAAAGTAGAAAGAGAAGCTTCCATTGTTCAGACCATTGTCCAAGAAAAAGAGATTATTTAGACAAGCATTGCTTATTTCATGAATGAAATATGGCCTTCTATTCAAATCATATTTGAACATAAAGATCTGATTGGACAGGTAAGTTATGCCATAGAAAAAGCAAACAAGGAGCTTGTATGGATGCCAGAGACAACAAACAATATTATCAGATTTTTGAATTCGAAGAACAAGTTTGAATTGGAAGCACTAGGAGTGGAGGATAGAACAACAACCATTCTAGAAGTCAAGAAGGTGCTCAACAAAAATAGTTTGGTCACGCAATTAGAAGAAAAGTGTCACAACTTAGAAATTGGTGTTAGTATATTCTTTAACAGAATCGAGCCACTGAGCAAAAGAGGGTGTTGTGCAGGTAAATCCCCTCTGCGGACAGAGGCGATCCCTCTAGCCCTAGGGTGGGTCTAGCAGTAATAGGACATGCTAATGCGTTGATTCTTAGTTAATGAATGAAAATTAACCAGGATAGATGTCCTACCTTTGATTCAACGCAGTTTTCATAGCTTTGGTAGCAGTCTCCCAATCTTCGTCCAGACACGTCGCGGTCCTTCAGCAGTGGTACTTGAGTGTCTGCACAAGGATCAGAGAACAAAAGAAACATATGAAACAATAATTGCATTCATATATATCTAATTGGTCAAGAAGAATTAAACTTATTGTGAAATATTAATCATATCAACACAAGGCAGGAACCAAAACATCAGTCATGTATTAAGTAAGAGAAAGAAAGAGATTACAACCAAATGAGCCTTGATGTTGCAACCTCCTTTAGTAGGTCTAGTCAAAATTCGTCTTGAGCATTCGTCGGGGAATTTGGACTTGGCGAGGTAATCAGCCTAGACTCTCTCTCGACAAGAGGTCTCTCTCTAATATATCTCACACCAGCTATATCAAACTGTTTCAGCTATTATCCAAAATGTTCAACTATCCAAACCATTCAGCTAGTTGCATCTATGTGAGAGAGATGCATTTATAGAAGGGGAGGAGGAGGTTGGGATCCCTTATATGGTGAAAGGAAGGCCTTATCCTTTGGGAGGTTGCCCCAAATGTAGGAAACAAGAAGCCAAAGGAAGGTGCTCGACGTTATTCAGTCGAACAACCCATGCTGACTCGCTCACGAAGTGGTTGGCAATGGAAAATTTGCTTCTATATTTAAAAAAAATTCCAAAAATAGCTTGGCGTGGGCAGTCCACTGAGACAGAGCATCAATGGGCGCAGGGCCTAGTGCTAACTTCCCTTATTGGAGCGAGGTCATAACTGCCTACCAGCGCCAACCCAAAATCATGTGTTTTTGATGGTCTATTCTAGGAATAGTCAACAGAGGAAATGCTCTCCTCATAGCAAGGGATGCAATGACACTTTTTGCAATGCATGACACTACATATAAGTCACAGAAATGGTCCTCCAATGTGCAGGATGGGGATTGCAGGGATGGTGACAAATTTTTTTGTAATATATTCCCCCTAAAGCATGAGGTCTGAGAGAGAGGGAGGAGTGAAATGCTTTACGAGAATGTGTTCAAACCAAACACCACTGTCAGAAGACTTGCAAGTAAACATACAACTGATATCTCTAATACATGAACATGTGGCATGGGCGCAACCATCCCTAATAGAGTACATAGAAACTGAGATCTGAGTTATAGACACATCCATCCAGCAGTAAGGATCAATAAATAGACTCAGGTATGGTCGCAGCCATCCAATCAATAGAGTCATGCATATATTCATGATAAACCAAAGTATCCCATAGCCTGGATCTTATAAAAAAAAACCCTAGGTCTTGCACTCCATCTCGACCCGAACAATTACAAATTCAAGCATGCGAATATGTGAGCTGAAGTTGAACATGCAATAAAGTCACCTGATTACTAGCCAATGATGAAAGTTGTTAACAGGCACAAGAGAAACCACCAATAATAAAAACGGTTCTCAAGGTACAACTAGTACAATCCACAGAATGTGAATAGTGATCTGGTGTCGAACACCTGCGGAATCACTCGATCAAATGCCAATGATGAGGACCTGTCGTCGAATGTGAAGAACTTTCCATTTAGGCATGAAAGCTCCAAGGTACCGGAAGGGAGTCTCTAGATCAACTTCCTAGATAATGAGTTGAAGTCGACAAGAAGTGACCTGGTCGAAGGTGGGCCATAATTTTTCCCACATCATCGACACGAGACATAGGAATATGATTATAGTGAATCATGACCAAAAAGAGGATCAGAGGGAGGTTGAAAACTGTAAACGGAAAATTCTCTTGAACATATCAGCGACACGACTCCGGATTTGGCAGTATTCAACATCAAGGGATCTGAGGTCATGATGATGTGGCAAAGAGAAGATGAGAGGTCAAAACATATTACCCAAACCCATGGAGGCATAAATGACGAAATTAGATGTCCCCAACCCGACACGAATGTAGATGAGTGTCATGTTCAAGAGCGACATACTGTCAACACAACTGAGAACTGGTTCCATTTTCCCCCACCATTGATGGCGAGTACATCAATTATTTTCAGAAAACAAGCTCGAAGGGGATAGCATATCATTGTCATGTAAGTTTTTCTTTCAGAAAAATCCATCCTAGTACATTTTACGAGCCCTAGGAAGGAGGAACTCGGTAACATCATGGCGACAGTTTCCGATGTCATTTAGTTTTTAACGAGTCTAACAAAGGAAGAACTCGACACCTTTTCATGTTTAGAGAATTTGAAAATAAGCAAAAAAGAAAACTCTAGCAGTCCCTTTTCGTAGGTAATCTCACAGATCTAAAAAGGTAGAAAAATGTGTCTGAGAGAACCTCTTAGTCACGATAGGATAAGGTATTCCTTTTTCATAAATAATCTATCCTAGCCCAAAAAAGGGGTAAACATATACTGGGTAGATATCGTTTCGTAGCCATTTAACGAGTTCAAAACAAAAAGAGTCTTGACAATCTTTTCAATTTTCGAGAGTCAGAAAAGAGCTAAAAGATGACTCCAACAATGACTTTTTTGTGTTTTTACCGAGTCTGAAAAAGTATAAAATACAACTCGTTACTTCATCGTCGTCACGTCGAGGACCTGTCGTTGCACAAGAGACACACGTAAAACCCATTTTTCGAAACAAAACAAAAATATAATCGAAAAATATGCCTCAAAACCTAATTAAGGTTATGAAAGTTATAAAATGGAAAATATGGTAAAAAATAAATTACTTTTCACTTTTACCTCTTGTGAGAAATTTGTTACCCTTTTTCACTATGATTTTTCGGCACTGACAGCGGGAAATTTGGGAGGCCAATCGTGAATCTGTCTGTTCCAGGTAAGAACTCACATCCTTCCCTACATTTTGATAGTATTTTCATTACCTACAACCCAATTTTTTTAGATCTATAAGGGGATTTTGAAAAATCTAGGGCGTGGCGGTCGGCGTGGGTATCAGGCACGGACTCGCACCAACCAGCCTAAAAATTGAACAGGGGCACGCCAATTGGCGCAAATGTTTCTAAAATGGTCGTGCTAACCAGGACAACCAATTTTAGCATGTAAATTCAAACAAGAAAGCCCAAATTAACCATTCAAAAGAATTGGATTTAGCGAATGACAACCATATGGATTTTTTTGCAGGTGTGAAAAGACAAAATGGTGATTTAATGGAAAGAATGAGAACACAGTGAAGAAGATGAGGAATCCATGGGAAATTTGAGATGCATGGAAGCTCTCAGAGATTGCGGGCTCAAAAATTTCTTTATGGCACTATGTCTCAGAGCTCAATCGGAGCTGTTGCAGTACTTGATCAATGTCTGGGACATTGATCAAGAAAAATTCATTATTCACAACCAAGAACTTGAGATTGAAGTTTGAGATATCTATTTCATAAACGTATGGTCACGGAGGGGGGTAGTAGCAATCCAGACCGGTACTTGGCCCACAATGGAAAACATGGCTATGGTTATTGACAGAGTGTGCCAAGGAGCATGGAAAGGATCCAAAATCAGGAAGGTGGATATCCAAACCATTCTCGACCTGGCACTCAGAGTAGTGCTACACACCATCATGCGAGCTATAGGAGTTCAGGCTCCACATGAGGCTACAAAAACATTATTACTTATTACAGTGGATTTCATGGCACTAACACTCTACAAATGTGCATAGGCAGTAACAATCAACATCAAATGCCAATTGACAAAATGAAAGAATGGTAAGCTAAAGAAGTTTGGCTACGTGTCCATATTGGTACCTTTCATCTTGGAACGGTTACCAATATTCCAACGTCATGAGGTAATATTTTCGACACCACTAGCCCAGGAGCCATGGATGGTCCGTTGGGAATATTTGATGCCAAGGTCAGGGGGCAGTCAACAGATGTCCTGGAGACTGGAGTTCTTTGAGTGGCTCTACCGACAATTGATTGTCGTGGAGGACTGGCCCTACTCTGGCACAAATTTTACTGGTGATGCAGATCTCCCACTCCCAGAGGGAGAGGATTGGGATGAATTAATAGGTAAGACTCATTTTTTATTTTGATGAGTATTATGATTTTTTGGTTGTTATGCATATTCTGAAATTAATGCATGTAATTACAGATGTTGGCCCAGAGATACCTGCAGGCATGTCCCCGATAGCGCCAAGGATTCCTCACGACTTTGATGTGGCCCCTCATGGTGAAGGAGGTGAGGAGGAGGAAATCATATGCAACCTAGAGGGAATATCCCGTGGGATCCCGGACTAAGCATGATTTGATGATGTTCCTCACGCATACCAGAGACACACTACAGGGGTGTCAAACCATGTTCATCGCTTGCTGAGGCGGCTCATATGGGCAGTGACGTACTATCATGAGCGTCACGTCGACTAGACACCTAGGTTTTATTTTCGCATACTTTTTGAGAGACATGATGTCTGAGGATGTAACCGAAACATACATATTTTTTGAACTTATGATGCACATGGATGCAAACACTCGATATATATGTATATACACCTATTTTCCTGTATGGATCTTGTCATGTGAAGATGATTTTTTACAAATTGCACAAATGTCTATCTAATACAATGTTAGCTACTGTATCAGTTAATACATTCATTCATCTAGGAATATGTTAATATGTGATGTAATCAAAATGTCTCTCCAACAAACGAACACACAAATACAACCTTAAGATGTGAGGATTTCTAACAGAATAATTCCCATTAAGTTTAAGAACAACAAGCTATGAGTCTAGGTTAACAATCAATGCATGAATGTCGAGAGCAATGGCCTCGCTTAATAGTTCAATGACAACACTATATTCAATGACATTGTTTGTGGTTTTTCCTAGACAGATACCTTGAAGGTCTATCAACTCACCAGAAGGATCATAAATCACCCAGGCTGCTGAAGATAGGTTCCGGGTACTATGGGAAGCACCATCCGCAAAACTGACATAAGGGATAATAGACATCTGGAGAATAAGCAACGATCCAATAAGCAGGAAACTTCTAACAAAGCACACCAAGACAAAAATGTACAAAAATGAAAAAAAAACACCTATGTACAAAAAACATGCACGAATGACTCATGCATAGTACTTTTTAAGATACAACCCATTTCTGAGCTAATCCAGAGGATGACCTTCATAATCAATAAGCTCATAAACCCCATTTTGTAAAACGCGCTTAACAATGTAGGGCCCATGCCACATGGGTTGAAATTTTCCTTCCCCCAGCTTATCGTGAGCTTGGTCATACAAGAGGACGAGGACTCCTTCTATGAAGGAACGAGGGGAAACCGACTGGTCAAAATGAGCTTTGACTCGCTTTTTCTGTGCTTTTATGACCAGATTAGTAAAGCGACGAGTTTCATCAAGCCTCTCTAAATAGAGAAGATGCTCTTCTTCTGGTGAAGTATTCAGCATCAATTCAACAACTAGTTTGAGCGAATGTATTTCATATTCAATCGAAAGGGTAGATTCCAGAACGTAGACAAGCTGGAATGGAGTGAATTCGATCACATCCTTCACTGAGGTTCGGTAAGCACAGAGAGACGAAAACAACATGAGATGCCAGTTTGATTTGTGCATCCCAATCGTATGTTAAAGCATAGTGACGAGAACTTTGTTCATGGCTTCAACCTGGCCATTGGCCTAAGGGTAGTATAGCGTTAAGCTGTCGTGACGTATACCCAACTTGGAAGTCAACTCTGCTAGCATGTAATGTTGAAAACGGAAACCATGATCGGTAACAATGGCTTGAGGGACACCAAACCTAGAAATTACATTATTGAATAGAAAATTTGTTGTTGTCTTACTGTCAGCTGTAAGTGTAGGAATTGCTTCGGCCCATTTGGTGAAGTAGTTCATGGCTACGATGATATAAGCATGCCCCCCGGCTGAATAAGGGTTACATGTCATAAAATTTATGCCCCACTTCACATAGGGACTAACAACAATGACAGGGTGAAGATGGGAAGGCGGCGCGTGCATCTTGCGCCGATATATTTGGAAATCATGGCACTTACAGACAGAAATGATGCAGTATTTAAATATGCTAGGCCAAAAATACCCAGCATGAAGAATATTCTGTGCAGTAGCATAACAAGACATGTGACTTCCATAGGCACCACTGTTATAATCATTTAAAGACTTTTCAGCCTCCTCCAGAGTCAAACATCAGCGGAGAATGGAATCAACTCCGATGTGGTAGAGAGTGTCTCTGACTATGCGATAGGGTTGTGAATGATGACAGATGCGTCAGAGAGCATCCTTCGTCAACTCAGATAGGAAGGTGGAAGTCTGAAGATATATGATGATATCACCGTACCAAGGATCGAGGGTGCTAATCAGAAAAAGTGTGTCGTCCGGAATGCGTTCCTCGAAACCAAACAGAGCAGAATCAGAAGGGAGAGAGAAGATCAAATCAGCGAAGACTAATGACTTATTCGACTTGGTGGTAGTGAAATCCAAATCAAACTCTTGGAGGATGACAATCCACTTCGAGTACTTTCCCCCCCATAAATTGACGAGTCAATATGTAAGTCATAGGGTTGCGATCAGAAATCAAAGTCACTATGCACAACAGAATATAGTGACAAAAAAGTTGGACAACTTGAACAACAGCCAACACCAACTTCTCGACATGGGCATAGCATGTCTCAGTATTGATAAGGTTACGAGACAGATAGAAAATGACATGCTAATCACCATCATCATCGTCTTGTACCAAAAACATGGCAATCATGATAAACACAACTGCCAAATAGAGGGAGTAATCACGATGGTAATGTGGAGGACACAACAAAGAAGCATTGATGAGAAACGTCTTCGGTGCATTGAAATACTTTTGGGTGATCTAATCCTAGAGGAACGGGATGCCTTGCTTTAGTAATCGCGTAAATCCTTTGGCCACTTCAGCATATTTAGGTATAAAACGACGTAGGAAGTTAGCTTTCCCCTTCAGACTCTATAGCTTATGTACGGAGGAAGGAGAGGGGATATTAACGATAGCTTCAAATATGAGTGGATCGAGACAAATCCCATATTTGGAAATGATAAACCCTAAGAGTCTACCGGATTCCATGTAAAAGATGCACTTATGCGGATTGAGCCAGATGTTATAGCATCAACAATGAAGAAAAATCTGACGGAGATGATCAGGATGGCCTTTACGCTTAGCTGAATGAGCTGGAAGGTCATCCAGATAAGGCTGAAAAATGCACTTGATATCATGGAAAGCATATGAAATTTTTTGCTGAAACGTAGCCCCAGCATTTTTCAGACCAAAAGGGAGTTTTTTATAAGAGAAAGTACCCCAAGGATAGATAAAGGCCATCTTATGTTGATCGGTTGGAAGAATTTTAATCTGGTTGTACCCATAAATCCCATACATAAGGGAAAAAATCTCACTCCCAGCACAGTCATCAATGATTTGATTAATAAAAGGAGTGGGATAATTATCCTAAGGGCAAGCACGATTAATGTCACGATAGTCAACACAGACCCAAATGGTACCATGTTTCTTATCTACAGGAACAATATTGGAAACCCATTCTGTTAAGGGAATCAGATAGATAAAAACAACTTTAAGAAGTTTTCCAACTTCTCCCTTAATAGCGGCAGCCTTTCTAGGACGCATAGGACAAAGACACTGATGAACAAGCTTTGTACCAGGATAGGTAGGAATATCATGCACCACTATACTTGGATCGATGTCGGGTATCTCTTCGTAAGACCATGTGAAAAAATTGTGAAACTCATGGAAGAGACTAGTATAGACCCGAATCACATCAGGAGAACAGGTCACCCAAATATGGATGTTCTCGACAACCCCCAGTTTAACGTAGATGTCGATAGGCATCATCTGTGTGATGTTGCTCAAGTTACCTTCTACAAATATTTTGTGTGTCAAGATAGGCGTTTGAAGCGAAGGAGAAGGAACCTAAGAAGAAAACCTCTCGAGACACATAGACATGGCCCCAAGGTCGGGCATGAACAAGGAACAATGATGACTATCGTCCCAAGGAGGATCCTCAAGAGACATAGTTTTCACGATGGCCTCATCGGAGGGAAATATCTCTCTCAAGGGATCAGGAAAATCTGAATCGCCGAGCCAAGGGGGTTGAGAAATAAGTATCAAGAGACATACCCAAAGGAGCATGATCAAGAGGTGGAGGATCCGAAGCCGAAATAAGTTCATAATAACCAATCTCTATCGAACTTAATGACATCGAATCTCCAAATGAAAGAATCTTCTTGGGTGAAGGGATGATCCACGGATCAAAATACCTAGAGATCATATTAACCTGAACAATGTTGGGTGGAGGAAGAAGAATTATACCCATGAGGGCAGGATCTTTGAAGATCCCGACCCTACGCTCTCGTAGGGTGTAGGAATTTGATCAACGTATGGAATGTTGCTCTCGGAAGATGAAGAAGTGAATAAAGACAATTGATCGATAGTTACGATCGTTCCTTCATGTGAAAATCACAAAACACGAAAAGGGAGTAGAAGGAACGCACAACATGGCGTTAGTCCAACTGTGACTGAGGAGAAGATTGTAATTGAGCTTGGCATCAACTACTTCAACCTCGACGTTGACTATTTTCCCTTCTAGATTAATCGGTAAACTAGCAAGAACACCAAAAGGTTTAGATTCCCTTCCATAAAACACTTCTAGATAATTTGGAGATGAATTCAAAGCTGGAGAACTGATGGCTTTCCAGCAGGCAGACGACATGATGCACATAGACGTGCCCTCGTCCACTACTTCTCAATGTACAATCATCCCATTAATCCAAACTTGGATGATGAGTGCAAGCTAGTGAGGGAGATGTGGGATGAAATTCTCCAAGTCGATAGTGATAAGGCTCAAATTGACAGGATCAACCCCACCAATGGTAGATAAAAAAGCCTTCTTTTGAGACGGACAACTCTGAAGTACTTCTAATGTAGACATAGCAGATGGCGCCTAAGCCAAATCCTCAATAATAATGTAATGTTGAGCAACACGGGCATTAGGATTGTAAGAAGACTTACAGAGTACACCTTTGTAAGGTGGCTGTATAACAGGCTCAATACTGGGCCTTTTAATCTGAAGAGGGCTAGAAGCAGATGGAGGAGGAGGACCATCAGCAATCTCTTTCCCCACTTCCTGACACGGTTTGGTATAATCTTTCGACCGGGTAGCAATGGAAATGGCTGAAGAACCATTCATCATGAAAACCTGAGAGCCAAATGGGGCAGAGGATTGAGTTTTCTCTACCAACTGATTTTTTTGTGACAGAAACGATTCTTTGAGAACAGACAGAGTTCCTTGGGTGCCTTTGATCAATCAACTCACTTTGGCCTGTCGAGGACAGTCCTTAATGTAGTGCTCTTCATCACAAATCAAGCAAGGATACTTCGGTTTACATTGTGAACCATCATCAGCACGAGATTTCTGAGAATCCTATTTCGGGGTATCGGCTTTGGCCTTACCTTTACCCTTCTTTTTACCATTGGAAGTTTTATCCACTGGGTTGGCCTAAATGTCATTCACTTCAGCGATTTTACCAGAATTCGGGGTCGACTGAGAAGTAGTATCATTGGAAGGAGTAGATTTTTTCTTCCCAGGATTTGGAGGAGGAGACTTTTGAGAAGTCTGAGACATGGAACCAATGATATCGTCAACAGATGGAGTCACCGGTGCTTTGGAAGGTCCAGGTCTAGGAGCATCAACCAAGAGATCATACAATGTGCCAGACTAAGAGTACATAAGATCAAGGTATTGGGCACGAGCAATGGCTTGTTCCTCAGTGACGCATGCCCCCATAGCAATGTCCTTAGCAATTGGAGCAACGAAGGAGGTAGTAAACCAATCAGGTAGAAGCTGATCAAGAATATTGAACTTGATCAAGCAACGACGATGCCTCCATTCATGAATATGATCTGATATATGAGTATCTTGATCTTATTTCAAGGATGTGAGGAGGTGTGTCTCAGTTTCATACCGAACTGGTAACTAAAAGTGCGTGAGAAACGCCATGGCTAAATATTTGAAAGATTGGAAGATGCCACAAGATAATTCGATGTACCACTTGGCAATAGCACCAGTAAGAGTCCGTTGGAAAATATAGATTCAGATAGAATCTTTAACCCAAGAGTTAGAGGTACACCCAAAATGGTAGGTCATAACATGTGCTTGGGGGTGTTCTCCGAACTTGCCCTCAAACTTGGGACAATCACCAGGAATTTTGGTTGGAACTGGAGGCCAATACAGGTTATGAAGGATCGGATCATTCATCAACTTTGACACATCAGGCAGTTCCAACGTAGCGAGAAATGATAATTGAGGATTAAAAGGCATTGCAGGTCATTGATAAAGACCAGTTTTAACATTCCACCCAGCTTGAGAGAAATTCTTCCCCCATATGTTTTGTCCTAGAGGATTATGTCCATAGGGGTTATAAACCTAATAGTTCTGCCCATATAAGGGTTGAGGACTAGGATATTGATTCTGAGTATACCACTGAGGTCCTTGCTGAGCAACATATATATTTTTCTACGGAATGTAAGCATTGCCTTGAGGTGGATTATACACCATCTGGGACTGACCTTGAGGATAATAAGTGAAACCTTGGGGTGCACTGTATACTGCCTGAGATTGAACTTAAGGAGGGTAAGTAGCACCTTGAAGCTGAGCAGGTTTTCCCTGCGGAGCAGGTTGAACTAGCTGCTAAGGTTGGACAGGCTGTCCTTGCAAGGCAGGTTGGCCTAGATACTGAGGTTGAGCAGGCTGTCCCTACAGGGCAGGTTGGCTTGGATACTAAGGGCCACCGGGTTTCCCTTGTGGAATAGGTTTCCTTGATGGTTGGGATGGGCCAAGTTACCCCTGAAAACTAGGTTGACCCAGTGTAGGACCGTAGGGTCATCTTTTTTGTACAAAATATTGGCCTTGTTGAATGTAAGGTTGCTGCTGTTGCACAAAAGGTTGTCCCTGTGGTGGATATATTTCCCCCCCAGGAACACAAGATGCTCCTGGTTGAAATTGAGGTTGACCAGAAGGACCGTAGGGTTTTCCTTTTTGGGCCGAAGGCTGTCCCTGTAAGGGTTGTCCTTACAGACTGTAAGGTTGTCCCTGTGGACCCGAGGGTTGTCCCTGTTGGACCAAAGGTTGTCCCTGAAAGGGTTTTCCTTGTAGGCTCGAGGGTTGTCCTGGCTGGTAAACAGGTTGATTGGGATCAATTAGAGGAAAATAGGTAGGATTGTTGTAGAAATCATAATGATTTGGAGGATTGCCAGAAGCTTGCGGCTGCTGAGAAACCTAAGGTGTGGAACCCTACTACTGAGGATTCAGAGAGGGAGCATACCATCACTGAATATCCAACAGATACTCATCAAATTTATAACCGCTAGGAATAGAAGTAGAAACCATAGGTGTGGTGCACGTTGGAGGGATTTCCAAAGCGCGAGGCTGTGATATAATCATTGCAAGCCTAACCAGCATCGTGGGATTGATAAAGATAGACTTGGGAATAGCGACATACCTTGAAGATTGAGTCGTACTAATAATCGATGTAGATGAAGCCACACAAATGTTAAGTTGGACCGGGACAGATGTAACAATGGCTGACGAAATGGGTGTCAAAGGTGACAATCCTAATGTAGGAAAAACCGAGCTCCCTGTGGGATTAAATGTACTGATCTCTGTCATGGATGCAACACCAGAAAGGATCTAACCCAAAGTACGATAACCAAGTGGAAGAGACACTAATTTCGGGGAAGGTTGACTGTAGACATATGGAAAATATTATGGGAAAATCTGATACTCCTTGGTAGAAACATGACGCTCTTCACTACCGACAGGACTCGAAGAATCCATATCTGACGAGGTTGTAATATCATCGAAAAGACAATGAATACTAGGAGGTAAAGAAGCGGCTAATAGCAGCGATCTCGAAGTAAGAGGAGGGAATTCTTCCTCACTCCCAAAACCAGACCTAACACCCTAAGGTTGCCAATTGATATCAACTGACCCTTGAGGAGGACAATGGGTAGCAAGAGGAAAGATACTCATAAGGATCGGCTGCAAAAACTCGATAGACATAGTGGACTAGGGTGTTTCCAAAGAAACTTCAGGAAAAGGGTCGCCACAAGGAGGTAGTGAAGAGGACGACGAAACTGGTGGTTCCGCCACTGTGACAATGTTTCAAAACAGGAAGAAAAACACATGGAAGCATGTATATAAAAGAAAAAAATATATCATTCAACACGAATAGATAATTATACATAGAAATAAAAAATGCTCCAATGCATACCACAATATTCTCAACACAAGTTCTACAAGACTGTCTTTGATTTCATTCCAAAAAGGTTGTATAATAGCTCCACTGCAAAATAACACTATCCAACCCAACAAAAGACTAAATACTGTCAACTTATAGAAAATATGAACCATGAAACCTCATTAGGTCGAAATCCCATCCAAAATTCATCATAAATGCATAAGATGAGTCATTTCCTAGATTATAGGGAGGTTAGAAACCATTCCCTAAATTTCAACTATGAACTAGGAGTGCGTGTCCCTTACATTAAATTACATGTTCCCTCATGATAAGAGGAAAAAAACAACTCAATTAATATAATTCCAACTTGTAGTACAAAAAAACCTTGAATTTCGAACATTTTTTGAGCTTGAAAAGTGTCCTAAGGAATCCAATGCAGATGTGTAACATTTATGACAGTAGTGTAGCATAATTTTACAGAAGCGTATCAGAAGTTTGTAGCCAATTTCGAGGCACTTTTATGAGTTCAAATCCAATGCTGAAAGAACAATTAACTAGCCATGTGTGTCTAGTTTCTATAACATCTTTAATTTTTAAAAATTACCCATGGGAAGGCCTCCAAAAATTCATTCTCCCAAGGTTACTCCATAATCATAGCAAGGCCTTCAAAAAAGTGGCAGAAGCATATAAAATGAGTGGTTTTTTGGCCTTTTCTCCAAAATTATAGCTTTTCATGCAAAGATGGTTCCTGATCTGTTATGTACTCGTCAAAATGCATCCAACCATATAAATAAATCATCATTTTTATGCCTCTAAAATAAGCTTAGAAAAATTTTGCTTCCTTTTGTGAGGCCAAATTGCCAAAATTGCCAAAAATCCAGAATTTTCCAAAAAAATTATGCAAAAATAGGGCTTAAATATTGATCAATATATCTCTAACCATAGTGTTTTTTACAAAATTGAGAGACATTTTTGTTCCTTGGCATGTTATGAACAAAAACCTCCTCCAGTTTTCCAAAATATTTTCCTATTTTCTAAGAATCCAAGTTTGAAGTTAATCAATCAAAAATTGCAACAGCATAGCGCACTCTGAGTAGAAGCATAACACCTACTTTAAGAGGGAGTTTGAAAGCCTTCCATAAGTATTTTTGGACTGTAATTGGTATGGTTGGAAATCTTATGATTTCTGCTACAAAATGGAGTCATCAAGCACTACAAACCCCTACTCTAAACCCATGAAAAAATGATTTGAAGACAACTTGTCCAAAAGTGCACAAAATGACCTGGAGCAACTGTATTTTGAGAATTTATCTCAAACCATAACACCTGTGCATAAACTGAAGGATTTTTTTGTTTTTTTTCCTATGATGGAAAAATCCATTTTCACTTTTGTAAAATTCATCTCAATTACTTCAAAAACTGATTTTGAAGAAAAATTGTCTTTGTGTGCAATGTAAACCCTAGCTTGATAAAAAAAACTCTGAAAATGATGCCTTGGGACTAAGTTCGATCAATCCTAGAATTATTAACTCCCTTATGAACTTTCGTCTCACTCTCCATATTATTTTTCAACACAATCAAACCCTCCTAGATGAAATGAGTGGATAGGGATGAGTGGATTTGGAAAAATAGGGGATATCGATAGGGTAGGTTTAAGGGTTGTGATGAGGTATGAGGAGGTTGAGGAAAATTCCCAAAAAAATGAGAGAGTAAAGTAATGTGTTAGCTCAGTAATACAGGTGGAATCACTTGAAATGGGTGTGGGAAAGTGAGTCGAAATATGAAAACACGGGGATTTTCCAATTTTGTTGTGAAAGTGTAGTGGGGAAATAGGGTTTTGATGGAAGAAGGGTAAAGGGAATTGTAAGTGGTAGGAATTGATTTGGTATGGTTTGTGAAGGATTTTTGAAGGATGAGTGAAGGCTTAGATGGTGTTAAAAGGGTCTCCAATGGCCTAAACCAAATAAGAAAGGAGAAACCCTAAAATGGAGAAAAGCAAAACCCTAATGATGGAAAACACTCATACAATATTGAATTGACTTGAAGAAGGATTTGGAATGTCAACTTACTATTTTTGGATGTCACTTGAGGTTTGAGGAACAATTTTTAATATTCAAGGTCTATGTCTGTTGATCAACGGTTGTCATTGATGTCAACCCAAGCAGCACCAGGGGCTAACCCGATATTGCATGGGAATTTTTACCTAACAAATTAATATATTCGAGGTCAATAATTCTTTTGATGGTTTCTACTTGTCGGGATGTTTCCATTGATATATGGCATGCCATGAAATTCTTCACGGTTTGAGAGATATTCATGTTTGACGTTTGTACCCCCAGTTAGTGGGCTAAAACCCCATGGGGTTGGGGCATGGGTCATTTAAAAGTCATAATTAATATTTTTTAGGCTCCTAAAATCCCTCCCACGTTCACTTGTTGAAGCCCCTCTCAACCTAAGCATTTATATAAATTGTGATCCTCATTTCCTCCTTATGAAAGGGATTTCGCCATCTAAAATAGGTCATCATGGAATTTTCGCGCTACCTTTTTTTCTACGAAGTTTCAGGAGCCGAAATATTTATGATTTGAAGCCAAAATCTTGAGGAAGCTTCTGTAAAAATTTCAGATCAAGGTGCGCAATATTTTTGGAGATATGATCTGTGGAAGTCAGGGTTTTTGCAGGCTCCTGAAATTAATCTCAAAGAAGAAACCTTGGTAAAATCATCATATCTCTCTCTCTGAGTATCAGATTGGAATTTCGTAAAAAGTGATAGATAGTGCATAGACTTTAGTTTTCTCTCTATCAATTTCAGAGCCAAATGAAGAAACAATGACACGTGGCATGCTGTACAAGTTCACTCTTCTGAAACAGTCCATAATTAGTTCATTGTGAGATATTGGGTATAAATCTCTCTTGAAGAATCCAAATTGGGTCAGACCTATGGAATTGGAAAGAAGACTTAGAGTACTACTACAAGACTGAAAATCAGATATTGAGGATTTGAAATAACAAAGATACACCAGATTCAATATCGAGCTTCTAGAAGGCAAGAAAAAGCTAGATCATGTGTTGTCAAGGGTTGCAAAGGACCAAAATTTCTATGGAAGCAAAGCAAAAAAACGTGTAGAAGAGGGTAGCATGACAAGATCAGCAACCAAGGTTCATAACAGCAGCAAGAAGTTCATCATATGAAGTCTTCAAGTGGGCAGCACTGCATAAAATCATTGTAAATGTATCATTGTACTAAGTCATTGTAAATACATTATTGTAAAAATTTTACTAGTGTCTATCTTCCAAGGGTTGAAGAGGCAGTGTTGGGAGGTCTAGGATCATCATTAGGTGGTTGTGTCAAAGTTGGGGTTATGGTCTAGTATATATTCTTCTTCTACATCATTCTATATCATTGTAAAGTGGACCATTTTCCCTGGTACGGGAGTCTATTCTTCTTTTATTCTTCCATAGGGTGGTAGGGTGGTGCTAGGGTGAGTTGTAGCTCATTTGGGTGTTGGGGCATCCGTTCATTTGAATACCGAAGAATCTCAAATATTATCTGCATCCAAAGGGAGCCTGAGAAGAATGCTTTTCTAGATTCGTGGAAGTTGGAGCTTTATTTTCATTTGGAGTTTAATATTAAAGAATTATTAGAAAATCATTAGGTGGTTTTTGTCCTGGAGTGGGTTTCCACCTTAAAAAATGTGTGCATTTGTGTTATTTTTTTTTACTGCTATCATTGTACAAACACTGATAATAATTGAAGATTAATTAATGCTCTAATTGAAAGGAATATCATTCACCTCCCTCTCTCAATAAGAATATATTGGTATCGTAGCTATGTTCCTTTCCAATAGCGCTAACACTGAAGGAGATCATGGAGTGATACCACAATAATTCACTCCTATTCATACAAAATAATTATGCACTTTAGAAAGGAAGAATGGATGTCTATCTCTTGGTGCAAGGTTACGAAGTATGGGACACTGTTCAAAATGGATTTACATCAACCGCGGATGAACAAGGTAAGAAGAATTTGGTAAATGATGCAAAAGCAAAGAATATTATTATCAATGGACTTATTGAATCTGCTTATCATAAGGTTTTGGGTTGTAAAACCGCCAAAAATGTATGGGACAAGCTTGAGAATATATATGCAAGTGACTCAAATGTCAAAGAAGCAAAACTTCAAATCTATAGAGAAAAATTTGAGCAACTCAGAATGAAAGAAGATTGCAACATTGTTGCATACTTCCAATACATTGATGAAATACCCAATACTCTGGAAGGATTTGGAGAGCCAGTTGATGAGAAGACTATTATATGGAAGATTCTTAGAACGTTACCAGGGAGATTCAACCCAAAGGTATCGGTCTTAGAATATAGTGCAAATATGGACAAACTCATCAAGGAAGAATTACATGGAGTTCTCATAGCATATGAAATGAGACTTGATGAAGAAAAGGGTACTTCAAATCTAGAAACTGCGTTCGTTGCATCTAAGAAAACCAATAAGGAAAAACAACCTTCAATTGAAAGGAAATTCACCTGCAAGTGTGAAGAAAAGGGAGATGATGGAGAAGGTCTTTCAGATGAAGAATATGCTTACTTTACGAGAAAACTAAAATTTGGTAAGGGAAAATTCAAAGGTAAACCTCCATTGATATGTTTTGGTTGTGGTGAGGTTGGGCATTTCGTAGAAAAATTTCCGAACAAAAGTGATGGAAACTCAAAAGGAAATAAAGGCTTTAAGAAATTCAACAAGCAAGGCAAAAAGAAAGGATCCAAAAGGAACTTTCTCTCTAAAGAAGATAGCTCATCATCCGATGAAGAAAGTGACAGCAAAGAAGAAGCCAATGAGAAAGTATTTTTTATGGCCAAGCACAATAAACAAGAAGTATCAAACAATGAAGAAGAAGGGTTGACCATAGAATAATTTTATGAGGAGGCAATCAAGCTTATAAAAGAGCTCAATGCTGAGAAGATCCGTTCCAATACTCTTAAAGAACAAGTTCAAGGTCTCAAAATTGAGGTTGAAGAACACAAATGTATTGAAGAGTCACTTCAAAAGAAGTTGGAAGAAAGCAACCAAGAAAGGGAAGCATTAGAAGCCGAAGTAGTCTCACTGCGTAAGGAAGTGAAGAAGGGAAAAACTATCCAAAACTATGCCAACATCTCAAGGGCATTGGAAGAACTCATCAATAATCAATGATCATACAACGACAGAATTGGCCTCGGTTACAAAGAAGAAGAAGCGGGACCTTCTACAACAAAATACAATGAACCTATGAGATCTGACATACATGTAGACTTCATTGGACAAGATTCGTAAGCACATCCTTGGAAGACGATTCCTCGACAAAGATTTTCATCCAAGTACCAACATATTTTTCATGGGTATTGTTATTCATGTGGAAAATTTGGTCATAAAGCTGTATAATGTCACACGTACCCTAGGAACCAATGCAATTCTAAGAGATTCTTCAAATATGAACCTCCTAGGGCTCAACGAAACATCAATAGATTTGAAAATTTAAGAAATAATATGGAATGTTACAAATGTCAGAACTTTGGACACATAGCCAGAGACTGCAGACTTGAAAATCCTTCGGAAGAATATTCGAAGCCATAGAATGAATGAACATGGAAGAAGAAGAAGACTGATAATTGTGCTCTCACTCTCAAGGCTCAAAAAAATAAAGATGTGTGGTATGTTGACAACGGTTGCTCAATGCATATGACTAGAGATAGAAGGAAATTTTTATCTCTGAAAGAGAAGAAGGATGGAACCATATCCTTTGGAAATGATGGATCTTCAAATGTTATAGGATCAGGTACCGTCACTCTCGAAAGCAAAGATGTTATAGCCAAGGATGTTCTATTGGTCGAAAACATGAATCACAATCTGCTCAGTGTTGGACAAATGTGTGATCAAGGACACACAATGCTATTCAACTCCACAAAATGTGAAATCAGGAAAGGCAGGTATGGTAAAATTGTGGCTACAACAAGTTGAGCTCCAACGACATATATGTTCTGGATGAAACAACTAAAGCATGTCTACTAGCTAAAGAAGATGAAAGCTGGTTATGGCACAAATGAATGGGTCACATAAAATTCGACAATCTTGTCAGGATAAGAAAAAAGGAAGCAGTACGAGAAATGCCAGAATTCTAAAAACCTTCCAACACACTATGTGAGGCATGTCAGCATGGCAAGCAGACAAAAGTCCAATGTAAAACAAAAGAACACTTTGCATCACATCCATTGGAATTGATACATTCTGATCTATGTGGTCCTATGAGAACAAAAGACTTAGACAGAGAATTATATTTCATGTTAATGATAGATGACTATACCAGGATGACAGCCATCAGTTTCCTAAAGAAAAAATCTGAAGCATTTGAGTGCTTTAAGATCTACAAGGAGTTGGTTGAAAATGAAACTGATTTGAAAATAAAGTGTTTAAGATCAGATAATGGTGGAGAATTCACTTCCAAATTCTTTCAGCAATACTGTGATGAAAATGGAATAAAAAGGCAATTTTGAGCAGCACGAACACCTCAGCAAAATGGAGTTGTTGAAAGAAAGAACAGAACCATACAGGAAATGGGTATAACAATGTTGAAGGACTCAAAATTGGATGAAAAATTCTGGGTTCAAGAAATTGATACGACAGTCTTCATTATCAACCGAAGTCTTCTCAGAAATAATTGCAACAAGACTCCATATGAATTATGGAAAGGAAAACCAGCTAATGTAAAATATTTTAGAATCTTCGGAAGCAAATGTTATATCAAAAAAGAAGATCAAAATTTGGGTAAGATTGAATCACATGTTGGTGAAGGTATCTTTTTTTATTACTCACGCAAAAGAAAGGCCTATAAATGTTATAATCTAAGACGAAAACAGATAGTGGAGAGCATAAATGTTACATTTGACGAAGATGGTGTTCTAGGGAATAATGATGAGGATCTATAATCTTTGAAACTTGAGACAGAGGCTGAAAAAGACATAGATAAAATTGTAGAACAAGAAGCAACTATCAACGAGGAAGAAGTAAATAATGATCATCAAAATATACCAGAACAACAACAAGAAGCTCCTCCAAGGAGAACAAAATAATGGATTCAAAAGAACCATCCATCAAATCAAATCATTGGTGACATAAATGAAGGTCGACAACTTCGTTCATCACAACAAGCTCACATTGCTTTTCTAGCAACCTTTGAGCCTAGTAGTTTTGAGGAAGCCAGCCAGAATGAACATTGGGTAGCAGCTATGAATGAAGAATTGGATCAAATTGAGAAGAATAACACCTGGGAATTAGTTCCACGACCAAAATATAAAAATTTCATTGGGACTAAATGGGTGTTCAGGAACAAATTGAATGAAGATGGGCAGGTTACCAGAAACATAGCAAGATTGGTTTGCAAAGGCTATGCACAAGTGGAAGGAATTGATTTCGATGAAACATTTGCACCAGTTTCCAGAATGGAAGCCATCCAAATGTTTCTCGCCTATGCATGTTCAAGAAAAATCAAAGTCTACCAAATGGATGTTAAGTCAGCATTTCTGAATGGAGAATTAGAAGAAGAAGTTTACATCGAACAACCTAAAGGTTTTCTACTATCACAAAAATAAGACTATGTCTGCAGGTTAAAGAAGGCTCTATATGGTCTCAAGCAGGCTCCCAGAGCATGGTATGCTCGTCTTGATGGATATCTACGTCAAAAAGGGTTCAAGAAAGGTACTTTTGATAGCAATCTTTATGTACAAATAGATAAAGATAATTTAACAATCGTTGAGGTATATGTGGATGATATAATATTTGGTAGCAATGATGATCGACTAAGTAAGAACTTTTCTACAAAGATGCAAAGTGAGTTTGAGATGTATTTACTTGGTGAGCTGACATACTTCTTAGGGCTTCAAATATCTCAACAAGAGAAAGGAATATTTATATGTCAAACCAAGTACATCAAGGAAATGCTCAAGAAATTCAAGGAAGATTGCAAACCCGTCCTTACTCCGATGGTAACAGGTTGCAAATTGAGCATAGACGACTCATCTAAGGATGTGGATCAGAGGTTGTACAGATCTATGATTGGTAGTCTTCTATATGTAACAGCCTCTCGGCCAGATGTTATGTAAGCAGTTGGATAAGTAGCAATATTCCAAGCAACACCAAAAGAATCACATATTATTGTCGTTAAAAGAATTCTTTCATATCTAAAGGGCACAGAAGAATATGGCTTGTGGTATCCCAAGGGTAACAATCTCATTATTCAAGCCTTTACAGATGCAGATTGGGCAGGAAGCGTTGATGATCGTAAGAGTACTAGTGGAGCAACATTCTATCTAGGTGGTTGTCTCGTATCATGGTTAGGAAAAAGGCAAACTTAAATCTCGTTATCTACAGCGGAAGAAGAATAAATTGCAGCAGCATCATGTTCTACTCAAGTCCTTTGCATGAAACAAACTTTTCAAGATATTCAAGTACAATTCAGTGAGCCTATTCCCATATTCTGTGACAACACTAGTGCCATCAGCATCTCCAAGAATCATGTTGTGCATTCAAAAACAAAACACATTCCGATCAAATATCATTTTGTTAGAGAACAAGTCACTGAAAAGAATATCAAACTTGAGTATGTTTGTACAAAAGAACAAATTTCTTATATCTTCACTAAAGATTTACCTCGTGAAGCATTTGAATATCTTCGTCAAAAACTTGGGATTCTCCCAAGTTCTCATTAGATTATAGGTCTACAGGACGGTTGTGTGTCAGGGAGAAGTGTACAGTCCGTTGGTGGATGTTTGCTTCTGTGGGGAGTTACCCTTTTCCATTTATGTCAAAGGGGGAGAGAATTTTGTAGGAAGAGGTGTCATAATCGTGTGGAGAGTACTTGTGTTGCCACCAATGCCAGGGGGAGATTGTCGATCGGGCCGGTTGTCATCGTCAACCCAAGAAGAAACACTGTGGGCTAACCCAATATTGCATGGGAATTTTTACCTACCAAATTAATATATTCCATGTCAATAATTATTTTGATGGTTTCTATCATTGAGATGTTTCCATGATATATGGCACGCCATGTAATTTCTCACTATTTCGAGATATTCATGTTTCAAGTTTGTACCCCCGCTATGGGCTAAAAACCCCATGGGGTTGGGGCATGGGTCATTGAAAAGTCATAATTAATATTTTTTAAGCTCCTAAAATCCCTCCCACATTCACTTGTTGAAGCCCCTCTCAACCTAAGAATTTATATAAATTGTGATCCTCATTTCCTCCTTATGAAAGGGATTTCACCATCTGAAATAGGTCATCGTGGAATTTTCACTCTAACTTTTTTTTCTACGAAGGTTCAGAAGCTGAAATTTTTACGAGGTGAAACAAAAATCCTAAGGAAGATACTGTAAATATTTCAGATCAAGGTGCGTAACATTTTTGGAGATATGATCTGTGGAAGTCAGGGTTTTTGTAGGCTCCTGAAATTAATCTCAAAGAAGTGACCTTGGTAAAATCGTCATAGCTCTCTCTCTGAGTATCGGATTGGAATTCTGTAAAACGTGATAGATAGTGAACAAAATATATTTTTACCTCTATCAATTTCAGAGCCGAATGAAGAAACAGTGACATGTGTCACACCATACAAGTTCGCTTTGCTAAAATAGTCCATAATTAGGGCATTGTGAGAGATTGGGTATAACTCTCTCTTGAAGAATCCAAATTGGGTCAGACCTATGGCATTGGAAAGAAGACTCAGAGGACTACTACAGGACCGAAAATCAGATATTGAGGATTTTAAATAATAGAGATACATCATATTCAATATCGAGCTCCTAGAAGGCAAGAAAAATCTAGATCATGTGTTGTTAAGGGTTGCAAAGGACCAGACTTTCTATGGCAGCAAAGCAAAGAAAGGTGCAGAAGAGGGTATCATGACAAGAGAAGCAACCAAGGTGCATAACAGCAGCAAGAAGTTCATCATATGAATTCTTCAAGTGGCCAGCACTGCATACAATCATTGTAAAGGTATCATTGTACTAAGTCATTGTAAATACATTATTGTAAAAATTGTACTAGTGTCTATCTACCAAGGGTTAAAGGTCAAGAGGCAACATTGGAGGCCCAGATCACTGGCTAGGGGTGGTTGTATCAAAGTTGGTGTTATGTTTTAGTATATATTCTTCTTCTACGTCATTCTATATCATTGTAAAGTGGACCATTTTCCCTGGTACGGGAGTCCATTCTTCTTTTATTCTTCTATAGGGTGGTAGGGTGGTGATAGGGTGAGTTGTAGCTCATTGGGTGTTGGGGAATCCGTTCAGTTGACTACTAAATAATCTCAGGCATTGGAGCATCAATCCAGTGGGAGCTGGAGAAGAATGATTTTCTAGATTCTAAGAAGTTGAAGCTTTATTTTCAATTGGAGTTGAATATTAAAGAATTATTAGAAAAGCATTAGGTGGTTTTTGTCTCGAAGTGGGTTTCCAACTTAAAATTTGTGTGCATTTGTGTTCCTCTTGTTTGCTGCTATAATTGTACAAACACTGATAATAATTGAAGATTAACTAATGCTCTAATTGAAAGGAATATTGATTCACCCCCACCTCTCAGTATTTCCAACAATGTCCATGCCCTTGAACCACTTTTCTCCATGACTAGGAATACTAGTTGCTGAAGAAATCACCTCTGCTGATAGGTTAAACTCCACACTTGCAATGATGACCTTTCACATGTTGAAAATTGTGGCAAATAATATTGTAAGTTGAAGATGATATCCCTCCTCCATGAGCTTCTCACGGAACCTCAAACATCCAGTCCTCTCAAAACATCTTTTGGACAAGGTTTAAGCAGTGATTTCATGCATGGTGAAGGGTTCTAACCTGACATGGTGCCCTCCCTTGAAATTATTCTTCTCACTCTCCATATTATTTATCTCTGAAAGGATGAAAACCCTAGTGTTTTGGTAGGATGGGTATGTGTAGTGAAATTTAGGAAAAATAGAGTGTAGGGATGGGGTAGGTTTAGAGGGTGAGACGGAGTGTTATGGAGCTAGGGAAAATTCTACAAAAAAATCAGTAGATAGGGTTGTATGTTAGCTCCATGTTGGGAGTGAAATTAAGTGAAATGGATACATGGAAGGTGGTTAAAACAAGAAAACATAGGAAATTTCCAATTTATCACTGTGTAAAAGTAGCTAGAAATTTCAGGTTTCATGAAAATGGCTATTAGGGAGGATATGGCAGAGGTGTTATGAACACACGCACCCACCAATTGCATCCACTTCACAACCAAGGGTGCCTCCATCATCTCACCAATATTCTTCTTCCTCCACTCCAATGCATCCATGCACTTCGGGACCTTCTTCCACCCCTCGACACAACTGTTGAAGATTCTGAGATTCAGACCACACGGCCTATAGTTATTTTGTTTTATTTTTATTTTTAGTTATGATGTTTAGCTAGTGAAATCACAGTTTCACCCCTGTTGTTGTAATTTTCTGTTACGAAGAACATTTCCCATAGCACATTGTAGTTGGACCATATCATTTTTATTTTGGTGTATGAACTGGCATAGCAAGAAAGAATATCTGGCTAAGAGCCCGTAGAGGAAATCCTATAAGTAGGAAAATTTGAAAATATGAAATGGTTCTATATTTTGTGGAATTTTTGGGTCCATAATGTGTAGTGTTTCATGTAATACTATTTTGAGCTCTGAAATGCACATCCTAGAGAGCTGTTTTTGAAAGATAATATAAAATGACTTTATTTACGAATGGATTCCAATTGGGTTAATGAGTAGTATGTATGTGTATATCTTATGTTTTTTTAAGTTTCTTTCCATTATTTAATTTTATCTTCAAATTTCTCATGTGTGAAATGTTGAAACTAAATGATTTAATTCATGAATTTAGATACGTTCTCATTGAGGAAAGATGACACTCATGGGTTAAGCCACTTTTCAAACCTTAATATTTCTCCCCGTGAGACTCCATCTCCATCAATCTCTTATCTGCCACTTTTCATCCAAATTCTTATAAGGTTGGATTCTTACTGCGAATAAGCCCACCTCTTTGGAATTTCATTTCTTCGTTCCTCTAAACCATCTCCACATTATATTCCAATGTCTGTTCATTGGCTATTTACTTGACCCATTCGAAGCATCTTGGATTCATGTAGCCTCGAGTGTTGTTTAGTTTACATGAAGCTTAGTACCAAGATTCCTCAGCTATCTTGAACAACAATTCCATTAGTCCTAAACAAATATACACTCTGAGGAAACTCTAGATGAATAAATTTAAATCCTCTGATTTTTAAGATGTCTTAGGAACTGGTCCTTTGCAACTCAGGACTGTCTATAGGAGTGACAACACCTTGTATAAAAAAAAGCATGAACAAACATAATTCAACTTATAAACATACAAGATAAACACATTGAAGCATGTATCTAAAAGACATAAATATAGCATTCAACACGAATAGATAAATATATAGAGAAAGAAAAAATGCTCCAATGCATACCACAAGATTCTCAACACAAGTTCTGCAATATTGTCTTTGATTTCATTCCAAAAAGGTTTTAGAATATCTCCACTACAAAATAATACTAACCAACCAAAAAATATACTAGAGAGAGTCTACTTATAGAAAATATGAACCATGACACCTCATTGGGTCGAAATCCCATCCAAAATGCATCAGAAATACATAATATGCATCATTTCCTAGATTCTATGGAGGTTACAAACCAATCCATGAATTCAGCTATGAACTATGAGTGTGTGTCCCTTACATTAAATTACATGTTCCCTCATGATAATAGGAAAAAAACAACTCAATTAATCTAATGCCAACTCATAGGAAAGAAAAACCTAGAATTTCTAACATTTTCTAAGCTTGAAAAGTGTACTGAGGAATCCAATGTAGATGTGTAACATTTCTGACAGAAGCGTAGTAGAATTTTACATAAGCATATCAAAATTTTGCAGCCAATTTTGAGGCACTTTTATGAGTTCAAATCCAATTATGAAAGAATGGTTAACTAGCCTTGTGTGTCTAGTTTCTAGAACATCTTGAAATTTTCAAAATTACCCATGGGAAGGCCTCCAAAAATTCATTCTCCCAAGGTTACTCCAGAAGCGTAGCAAGGCCTCCAAAAAAGTGGCAGAAGCATAGAAAATGAGTGGTTTTTTGGCCTTTTCTCCAAATTTAAAGCTTTTCATGAAAAGAGGGTTCATGATCTATTATGTACTCATAAAAATTCATCAAACCATATAAATAAATCATCATTTGGATGCCTCTAAAATAAGCGTAGAAAAATTTTGCTACACTTTTGTGAGGCGAAATTTCCAAAATTGCCAAAAATCTAGAATTTTCCAAAAACAAATTCTGCAAAAATAGGGCTTAAATATGGATCAATACATCTCTAACCATAACGGTTTTTACAAAATTGAGATATTTTTTTTGTTCCTTGGCATGTTATGAACAAAAAAATCCTCCAATTTTCCAAAATACTTTCCTATTTTCTAAGAATCCAAGTTTAAAGTTAATCACTCAAAATTTTCACAAACATAGCACACTCTGAGCAGAAGTGTAACACCTACTTTAAGAGGGAGTTTGAAAGCCTTATTTAAATATTTTTGGACTGAAATTGGTATGGTTGGAAATATTAGGATTTATGCTTGAAAATGGAGTTATCAAACACTGCAAACCCCTGAAAATTTGATTTGAGGATACCTGTCCAAAAGTGCAGAAAATGACCTAAAGCAACTGTATTTTGAGAATTTATCTCAAACAATAACACCTATGGATAAAATAAATGAGGTTTTTGTATTTTTTCCTATTATTGACAAAACCCATTTTCAATTTTCTAAAATTCATCTCCATTACTTCAGAAATTGATTTTGAAGAAAAAATGTCTCTCTGTGCAATGTAAACCCTAGCTTGATCAAAAAACTCTGAAAGTGATGCCTTGGGGACTAAGTTGGCTCAGTCCTAGAATGATTACCTCCCTTGTGAACTTTTTTTTCACTCTCCATAGTATTTGTGAACACAATCAAACCCTCCTAGATGAAATGAGTGGGTAGGGATGAGTGGATTTGGAAAAATAGGGGATATGGATAGGGTAGGTTTAAGGGTTGTGATGAGGTATGAGGAGGTTGAGGAAAATTCTCAAAAAAAATTAGAGAGTAAGGTAATGTGTTAGCTAAATAATACATGTGGAATCTCTTGAAATGGTTATGGGAAAGTGAGTCGAAATAGGAAAACATAGGGATTGTCCAATTTTGTTGTGAAAGTGTAGTGGGGACATAGGGCTTTTATGGAAGAAGGGTAAATGGAACTGTAAGTGGTAGGGGGTGTTGTGGTATGGTTTGTGAAGGATTTTTTAAGTATGAGTGAAGGTTTATATGGTTTTAAAAGGGTCTCTAATGGCCTAAATCAAATAAGAAATGAGAAACCCTAAAATAGATGAAAGCAAAACCCTAATGATGGAAAACAATCATACAATATTGAATTGACTTGAAGAAGGCTTTGGAATATCAACTTACTATTTTTGGATGTCACTTGAGGTTTGAGGAATAATTTGTAATATTCAAGGTCTATGTCCATGCCCTTAAACCATTTTTCTCCATGACTAGGAATACTAGTTGCTGAAGAAATCACCTCTACTAATAGGTTAAACTCCACACCTACAATGATGACCTTACCCATGTTGAAACTTGTGCCAAATAAGCTTGTAATTTGAAGATTGTATCCCTCCTCCATGAGCTTCTCAAAGAACCTAAAACATCCAGTCCTTTCAAAACATCTTTTGGCCAAGGGTTAAGCATCGATTTCATGCATGGTGAAGGGCTCTAACCTGAGGTGGGGCCCTCCCTTGAAATTATTCTTCTCACTCTCCATATTATTTATCTATGAAAGGATGAAAACCCTAGTGTTTTGGTAGGATGGGTATGTGTAGTAAAATTTAGGAAAAACAGAGTGTAGGGATGGGGTAGGTTTAGAGGGTGAGATGGAGGGTTATGGAGCTAGGGAAAATTCTGCAAAAAATTCAGTAGATAGGGTTGTATGTTAGCTCCATGATGGGAGTGAAATTAAGTGAAATGGATATGTGGAAAGTGGTTAAAACAAGAAAACACAGGAAATTTCCAATTTATCACTGTGTAAATTAGCTAGGAATTTAGGGTTTCATGAAAATGGCTATTAGAGAGTATATGGCAGAGGTGTTATGAACACGTGCACCCACCAATTGCATCCACTTCACAACCAAGGGCGCCTCCATCATCTCACCACTATGGTTCTTCCTCCACTCCAATGCGGCCACACACTTTGGGACCTTCTTCCACCCCTCGATGCAACAGTTGAAGATTCTAAGATTCGACCCACGTGGCCTATAGTTATTTTGTTTTATTTTACTTTATAGTTATGATGTTTAGTTAGTGTAATCACAATTTCACCCCTGTTGTTGTCATTTTCTACTACGAAGAGCGTTGATCATAGCACGTTGTAGTTGGACCTTATCATTTTGATTTTGATGTATGAACTAGCGTAACAAGAAAGAATATATGGCTAAGAGCCCGTAGAGGAAATCCTATAAGTAGTAAACTCAGAAAATATGAAAGGGTTCTAGATTTTGTGGAAGTTTTGGGTCGATAATGTGTAGTCTTTCATGTAATACTATTTTGAGCTCGTAAATTCACATCCTAGAGAGTTGTTTTTGAGAGATAATATAAAACAACTTTGTTTATGAATGGATTCCAATTGGGTTAATGAGAAGTATGTATGTTTGTATCTTATGTTTTTGTAAGTTTCTTTCCATATTTTAATTTGATCTTCAAATGTCTCATGTGTGAAATTCCAGTCGTAAATTATTTAAGTCATGAATTTATATACGTTCTCATTGAGGAAATATGACACTCATGCATTAAGTCACTTTGCAAACCTTAACATTGCTCCACACAAGTCTCCATCTCCATCAATCTCTCATCTGCCACCTTTCCTCCAAATTATTAGAAGGTTGGATTCTTATTATGAATAAGCCCACCTCTTTGGAATTTCCCTTCCTGGTTACTCTAAACCATCGCCACATTATATTCCAAGGTATTTTCATTGGTTATTTACTTGAACCATTCGAATCATCTTGGATTCATGCAACCCTGAGTGTTGTGCAGTTTACATGAAGCTTAGTACCAAGATTCCTCAACTATATTGAACCACAGTTCCATTAGTTCTAAAAAAATATACACTCAGAGAAAAATCTAGATGAATAAATTTAAATCCTCTGATTTTTAAGATGTCCTAGGCATTGGTCTTTTGCAACTTGGGACTGTCTCTAGGAGTGACAACACCTTGTATAAAACAAAGCATGAACAGACATAATTTCAGCTTATAAACATAAAAGATAAACACATGGAAGCATGTATCTCAAATATGAAAATATATCATTCAAAACGGATAGATAAATATATAGAGAAAGAAAAAATGCTCCAATGCATACCACAAGATTCTCAACACAAGTTCTACAAGAATGTCTTTGATTTCATTCCAAAAAGGTTGTATAATAACTCCACTGCAAAATAATACTATCCAACCCAACAAAAGACTAAAGAGAGTCTACTTATAGAAAATATGAACATGACACCTCATTAGTTCGAAATCCCATCCAAAATGCATCATAATTACATAAGAAGAATCATTTTCTAGATTCTAGGAAGGTTAGAAACCATTCCCTAAATTTCAGCTATGAACTAGGAGTGTGTGTCCCTTACATTAAATTACATGTTCCCTCATGATAAGAGGAAAAAAACAACTCAATTAATCTAATACCAACTCATAGGACATAAAACCTCGAATTTCTAACATTTTCTGAGCTTGAAAAGTGTCCTAAGGAATCTAATGCAGAGGTGTAACATTTCTGACATAAGTTTAGCATAATTTTACAGAAGATGTTCTAGAGTTCAAATCCAATTCTGAAAGAATGGTTAACTAGCCATTTGTGTCTATTTTCTAGAACATCTTTAATTTTTCAAAATTACCCATGGGAAGGGCTCCAAAAATTCATTCTCAAAAGGTTACTCCAAAAGCGTAGCAAGGCCTCAAAAAAAGTGGCAGAAGCATAGAAAATCATTGTTTTTTTGTATTTTTCTCCAAAATTATAGCTTGTCATGCAAATAGGGTTTCTAATATGTTATGTAATCATCAAAATGCATCCAACCATATAAATAAATCATCATTTAGATGCCTCTAAAATAAGCGCAAGAAAAGTTTTCTACACTTTTGTGAGGCCAAATTTCCAAAATTGCCAAAGTTCCAGAATTTTCCAAAAAAACCTTCTGCAAAAATAGGGCTTAACCATGGATCAATATATCTCTAACCATAACGGTTTTTACAAAATTGATATATTCTTTTTTTCCTTTGCATTTTATCAACAAAAACCTCCTCCTGTTTTCCAAAATAATTTTCTATTTACTAAGAATCCAAGTTTGAAGTTGATCACTCAAAATTTGCAGAAGCATAGCGCACTCTGAGCAGAAGTGTAGAGCCTACTTTAAGAGGGAGTTTTAAATCCTTCCCTGAGTATTTTTGGACTAAAAGTGGTATGATTTTAAATCTTAGTATTTCTTCTACAAAATGGAGTCATCAAGCACTGCAAACCCCTGAAAATTTGATTTGAAGACAACCTGTCCAAAAGTGCAGAAAATGACCTAGAGCAAGTGTATTTTGAGAATTTATCTCAAAAAATATCACCTTTGCATAAACCAAAGGAGGTTTTTGTTTTGGTTCCTATGATTGACAATAACCATTTTCACTTTTGTAAAATTCATCTCCATGATTTCAGAAACTGATTTTGAAGCAAAATTGTCTCTGTGTGCAATGTAAACCCTAGCTTGATCAAAAAACTCTGAAAATGATGTCTTGGGACTAAGTTGGCTCAATCCTGGAATTATGATCTCCCTTATGAACTTTTTTCTCACTCTCCATAGTATTTTTTAACACAATCAAGCCCTCCTAGATGAAATGATTGGGTAGGGTTGAGTGGATTTGGAAAAACAAGGGATATAGATAGGGTAGGTTTAAGGGTTGTGATGAGATATTAGGATGTTGAGGAAAATTCCCAAAAAAATTGAGAGAGAAAGGTAATGTGTTATCTCAATAATACAAGTGGAATCACTTGGAATGGGTATGGGAACGTGAGTCGAAATAGGAAAACACAGGGGTTTTCTGGTTTTGTTGTGAAAGTGTAGTGGGGACATACGGTTGTGATGGATGAAGGGTAAAGGGAATTGTAAGTGGTAGGGAGTGTTGTGGTATGGTTTGTGAGGGGTGAGTGAAGGTTTATATGGTGTTAAAAGGGTCTCCAATGGCCTAAACCAAATAAGAAAGGAGAAACCCTAAAATGGAGGAAACCAAAACCCTAATGATGGAAAACACTCATACAATATTGAATTGACTTGAAGAAGGCTTTGGAATGTCAACTTACTAGTTTTGGATGTCACTTGATGTTTGAGGAACAATTTGTAATATTCAAGGTCTATTTCCATGCCCTTGAACCACTTTTCTCCATGACTAGGAATACTAGTTACTGAAGAAATAACCTCTACTGATAGGTTGAACTCCACACCTACAATGATGACCTTTCCCATGTTGAAACTTGTGCCAAATAAACTTATAAGTTCAATGATGATATCCCTCCTCCATGAGCTTCTCTCAGAATGTCAAACATCTAGTCCTCTCAAAACATGTTTTGGCCAAGGTTGAATCATTGATTTCATGCATGGTGAAGGATTCTAACCTGAGGTGGCGCCCTCCCTTGAAATTCTTCTTCTCACTCTCCATATTATTTATTTCTGAAAGGACGAAAACCCTAGTGTTTTGGTAGGATGGGTATGTGTAGTAAAATTTAGGAAAACAAAGTGTAGGGATGGGGTAGGTTTAGAGGGTGGGATGGAGGTTATGGAGCTAGGGAAAATCCTACAAAAAATTCAGTAGATAGGGTTGCATGTTAAGTCCATGTTGGGAGTGAAATTAAGTGAAATGGATATGTGGAAGGTGGTTAAAACAAGAAAATAGAGGAAATTTATAATTTATCACTTTGTAAATTAGATAGGAATTTAGAGTTTCATGAAAATAGCTATTATGGATTATATGAATGGTGGGAGATATGAGTATGAGTTATATGAGAGGTGTAGGATAGTGTTTAGATATTATGGTTGGGGTTTATTCAGCTTAAGTCTTTCAATAACATGAAGAAGTGGTGATATAGAAAAGTGTAGAGTGAGCATGAAAATAAATAACAACTTAATGATTGACCATGGGAGGTTATAAATATGTTAACTTGCTGTTGTGAGAGGTCCAAGGATTAATTCCCACAAGCCTTGAGAAGCATAACAACAGGCTCCAAAAGCATACAAATAGGCTCCAAAAGCATAGCAATAGGCTCTAGAAGCGTAGAAACTTGTTCCTTGGAGTAAATTCTCGCCTTGGTTTCGAACCCTTGACCACTAAGGAGTGTAGTGGAGGTAATAGAGGATCTCTACCACACAAAAAAAGAGAATAATGTGTTTGGATGAAATTTCTTTTTTCCTTTATAGCTTTGAAATGACTTTTTTTTCCTGTAGTGAAACAATAAGACAATTTTACATTTTGAAATATTTTGACATTAAAACACATTTTTAAATAAGAAAACTTGTCTTACTTTTTCCTCCTAAGTATGCTAGCTCCCCTTTAAAATACTTATGACTGAAATGAAGGATTGTTTGCCTTGTTTGATGACAAATTGGACTTTTTCAAAGGAAAAATAATAACACCTAGACAACAGAACTAGAGGAGATGGAGTGAATGACCTAAAACTTCTAAATTAAAATGAATAGGATGAATTTTAAAGTGATGACGGCCATGGATGATATGAGGGAGTAGCACTTTTGACCTAGAATCCTTCAGTGACCAAATTTTTTGACCTATGACTACTAGAAAATTAACTGAAAGAGTATGTTTTATCACTGACATATTGACACTAACATTGGCTCTAGCTAGGGATGTTAGTTCCTTTAAGAGGTGTCAATAACACCGTAGCCCAAGTAGTCTCATGCATTTGGAAATGGAGTAAAAAACTGGAAATCAAAAAACTTTCACAAACTTGAAATGATGAAATAAAACTGAAAATGACTTTGACTCAAAAATTGACTTGACTACTAACTGAACTTATTATGGTAGCAGAACATTGGGATCTTAGGGCCTTCGCCTCGGGCTTCAAATCCTCATGATAACCGCCCACCTACTGAATATTTATATACAGTCATGTGATATGATCCCTCCAATGTAACCAATCCAACAAATGGCTACTTACCTGAACCCTACTCACACTTTCATTGTGTAGGCAAAAGGAACAAAAGATAGGCAATTCAAAGTGTCCACTGAACATGTGCTCACATTTCATAAATACAAGAAGATTCACCTTCCCAGATGGTTTCAAAAAACTTAGCAAAGGATCATGAAGAACATGCAACATAATATTATATTGATGACTTAAAACAAGAAAACAAACCTCCTTCAAAACTAATGGTTTGTCTATGTGTTGAAACTGATAACCTTCATCAATGAATGTTGCAACATCGACCTTCATTAATGGTTGTAACAAACTGGCAATAGGGTCTTCAATAATATCAGGAGAAAGGGAATTTTTTTCTTGAAAATTTTCATTTGAGGTAGGCATATTATCAAAAGAAAAAATTCACACATCCATAGGATCGTGGACAAACTCCTTTCATTCATCAAACTCTTCATTTTCTGAATTTGTAGGAAGATCATCATCTGAAAAAGGCTCTAAAACAACCTATTCTTTTTAATTTCTTTCCTGCAACTTATGATGTTCAATTTGAAGCCTGGAATCTTCAAAATATGAAGGTACATGTATCTCTCTTTCGGGAAATGGATTTAGGAGTAATCCTTCATGTGAATCTGAATTAAGAGTTTCTATAGAAGCAGATTATTTAGATATTTCAAAAGATTAAATTTAAAGAAATATTCAATAACTGGTACAACAAGATGCAATTTTATGTCACATACCCCTTTAATCTCATCGTCTTGGGCTGCATTCTCATGGTGCTAAAAGTAAGAATTTTCAAAAGGATTTGTAATCTTATTTTCCTCGATCATTGACCTAGAAGACGAATAAACCAATGGACTGTCAATTTCCTTTTCTTGTTTAAAAGAGTTCTCATACTCATGATAATGAAAAGATAGACAAGGCTGCAAAAAATTGTTAACTTCATGGGGTATAACTTGGTTTTTAGGATGCAGATCTATTTCATCTTCAAGAAAAGAAGGGGTTTATATGTGTTGTGAATGATCCTTTGTATCAAGGAAGCTAAACTCTGTTATTTTCTATTGAGAAGAATATTCATAAAGGGCCTCTATGATCACATAATCCAAACACTCTTCATCACCAAAATCCTCTTTAAGGTATTGAATGAAATCTTCATAGGATTCACAGCAATATTTGAAAAACAAGAAAAAATGGTGAGAATTTCCATAAAACTCAAAGAGTGTTTTTTGGAAATCTTTAAGAGAGAGTATGCTGCATGGCTTCAACCCTTCATACCATGATCTTTCTTTCCCTTCCAGGGTATCCATAAAATTTTTCATCAAATAATCCTCATGAAAACTAATCCCAAGCATATGTACCTGCCAATGAAATTATATTAGATGCAGAATAGCCTCATCCTCGTTTCCATCTATGAATTTGAGCAAATAAGTTTGTCAATCTTTCCAAGGAATTCGATTTGGGAAACCAGGAATGTGAGCATGATTCATAGGGGTGTACCTTCCAGTAGTTGAATCCATCTCGAAATCAATGAAGTCACCAAGAATTTCTTCAATCTACCGGTTATTGAACAATGGAGTCACCATGAAAACTCCGAACCTTTGTATTCACTGGAATCGCCAGGTGAAAGATGTACAACCTTTCTTGTGCCTGACCATTTTTCACCATAAGTAATGAGAGATAATATTTTTTGTTCTTTCTCGGGAAATATTTAACCTTTTCTCCATGGAAACGGCGCCAAAAATATTATCACTACCCCAAATTTCCAAAGGTTGAGAGTGGGATTGAAGGAAGGTAACCACATACCAGGATTTAGGTCAGGTAGTTAGCCCTACTAGGACTAGAGAGGGCTCTCTCGTTGTCACTTTCTAGTCAATGGATTCACTAAATATCTATTGATCTTAGGCTAGGTGTGTAAGCTCAGTAAATAGGATTTTTGTTTGATGTTTTAAGTGTTGGATAGGAATGTCAGTGGGAAGGCTAGGTCTAGGGTTTTTACGTTTGAATTCTAAGGTCAATTTGCATAGAATGTGTGAGGCTAGATAGGTAGCTTGAAATAATGCTTAATTTTTCATTGAGTATAGGACGAAGTGATAGAAATTATGAATGATCACTAAGGTGAATTCATTCATTTAGAAGAACATATACATATAATGTAAACCTTGTATAAAACAGATCATGAACAAACATGATTTATGCTTATAAACTTACAAGATAAACACATGGAACCATGTATCTGAAAGAGGAAAATGTATCATTCAACATGAATAGATAAATATACAGAGAAATAAAAAATTCTCCAATGCATATGACAAGATTCTCAACACAAGTTTTTCAAGACTATATTTGATTTCATTCCAAAAATGTTGTACAATAGCTCCACTGAAAAATAAGACTATCCATCCCAAAAAAAGACTAAAGAGAGTCTACTTATAGAAAATATGAACCATGACACCTCATCAGGTAGAAATCCCATCCAAAATGAATCATAAACACATAAGATGAGTCATTTCCTAGATTCTAGGGAGGTTAGAAACCAATCTTTGAATTCCAGCTATGAACTAGGAGTGTGTGTCCCTTACATTAAATTACATGGTCCATCATTATAAGAGGAAAAACCAACTCAATTACTCTAATTCCAAGTCATAGGACAAAAAAGCCTCCAATTTATGACATTATCTGATCTTGACTAGTGCCTTGAGGAATTTAATGTAGATGTGTAACATTTTTGACATAAGTGTAGTAGAATTTTATAGAAGCATGGCATATGTTTTCAGGTACTTTTGAGACACTTTTAGGAGTCCAAATCTAATTCTAAAAGAACGGGAAACTAGCCCTATGTGTCTAGTTTACAAAAAATCTTGAATTTTGCAAAATGATCTATGGGAATTCCTCCAAAAATACATTCTCCCAAGGTGACTCCAAAAGCATAGCAAGGCCTCCAAAAAAGTGGCAGAATCATAGAAAATGAGTGGTTTTTTAGCCTTTTCTCCAAAATTAAATCGTGTCATGCAAAGAGCGTTCTTGATCCCATATTTACTAATCAAAATGCATCCAAACATACAAATAAATCATCATTTTGAATCCCCTAAAATAAGTGTAGCAAAAGCTTGCTACATTTCTATGAGGCCAAATTTCCAAAATTGCCAAAAATCCATAATTTTCCAAAAACAATTCTTTAAAAATAGGTCTTAAATATGGATGAATATATCTCTAACCATAACGTTGTATTAAAAATTGAGAGAGGTTTCTATTCCTTGGAAAGTTATGAACAAAAACCTCCTATCATGTTCATAAATACTTTCCCATTTTCTAATAATACAATTTTGAAGTTGATCACTCAAAATTTGCAGAAGCATAGCACACTTTGAGCAGCAGTGTAGTGCACTCTGAGTAGAAGCATAAGGCCTATTTTAAGAGGGAATTGGTAAGACTTACCTGAGGATTTTTTCACTACCAGTGGTATGGTTGGAAATATTAAGATTTCTGCTACAAAATGGAGTCATCGAGCACTGAAAACCCCTGCTCCAAACCCCTAAAAATTTGATTTGAAGACAACCTATCCAAAAGTGCAGAAAATGACCTGGAGACCCTGTATTTTGAGAATTTCTCACAAACCATTACATCTGTGCATAAATTTAAGGAGGTTTTTTTTTTCCTATTATTGACAAAAAACATTTTCACTTTTGTAAAATTCATCTCCATTACTTCAGAAACTAAATTTTAATCAAAATTGTCTCTGTGTGCAATGTAAACCCTAGCTTGATCAAAAAACTCTAAAAATGATGTCTTCGGACTAAGTTGGCTCAATCCTGGAATGAATACCTACCTTATGAACTTTCATCTCACTCTCTATAGTATTTGTGAACACAATCAAACCCTCATAGATGAAATGAGTGGGTAGGGATGAAGGGATTTGGAAAAACAGGGGATATGGATAGGGTAGGTTTAAGGGTTATGATGAGGTATGAGTAGGTTGAGGAAAATTCCCAAAAAAATAGAGAGATTAAGGTATTGTGTTAGCTCAATAATACATGTGGAATCACTTTAAATGGGTTTGGGAAAGTGTATCGAAATAGGAAAACACAACGATTTTCTAGTTTTTTTGTGAAAGTGTAGTGGGGACATAGGGTTGTGATGGAAGAAGGGTAAAGGGAACTGTAATAGGTATGGGGTGTTATGGTATGGTTTGTGAAGGATTTTTGAAGGATGAGTGAAGGTTTAGATGGTGTTAAAAGGGTATCCAATGGCCTAAACCAAATAAGAAAGGAGAAACCCTAAAATGGAGGAAAGCAAAACCCTAATGATGGAAAACACTCATACAATATTGAATTGACTTGAAGAAGGATTTGGAATGTCAACTTACTAGTTTTGTATGTCACTTGAGGTTTCAAGAACAATTTGTAATATTCAAGGACTATGTCCATGCCCTTGAATCACTTTTCTCCGTGACTAGGAATACTAGTTGCTGAAGAAATCACCTCTGCTGATAGGTTAAACTCCACAAATCCAATCATGACCTTTCCCATGTTGAAAATTGTAGAAAATAAACTTGTAAGTTGAATATTATATCCCTCTTCCATGAGCTTCTCACAAAACCTCAAACATCCATTCATCTCAAAACATCTTTTGGCCAAGGGTAAAGCATTGATTTCATGCATGGTGAAGGGTTCTAACCTGAGGTGGCATCCTCCCTTGAAATTATTCTTCTCACTCTCCATATTATTTATCTTTTAAAGGAAGAAAACCCTAGAGTTTTTGTGGGATGGGTATGTGTAGTGAAGTTTAGGAAAAACAGAGTGTAGTGATAGGGTAGGTTTAGAGGGTGAGATGGAGGGTTATGGAGCTAGGGAAAATTCTACAAAACATTCAGTGGATAGGGTTGTATTTTAGCTCCATGTTGGGATTGAAATTAAGTGAAATGGATGTGTGGAAGGTGGTTAAAACAAGGAAACACAAGAAATTTCCAATTTATCACTTTGTAAATTAGCTAGGAATTTAGGGTTTCATGAAAATGGCTATTAGGGAGGATATGGATAGTGGGAGATATGAGTATGAGGTATATGAGAGGTGTAGGATAGTGTTGAGATACTAGGGTTAGGGTTTATTCAGCTGGAGTCTTTCAATAACATGAATAATTGATGATATAGATAAGTGTAGAGTGAGCATGAATATCAATAACAACTTAATCATTTGACCATGGGAGGTTATAAAGATGTTAACTTACTATTGTGAGAGTTTCAATGACTAGTTCCCACAAGCCTTGAGCTTGTTTTAATGGATCTGAATCCAAAAACCAAAGTTCTACCCTCCTTCTAGAAGCGTAACAACGGGCTCCAGAAGCGTAACAACGGGCTCCAGAAGCGTAGCAACAGGCTCCATAAGCGTAGCAATAGGCTCCAAAAGCGTAGCAACAGGATCTAGAAGTGTAACAACTTGGTCCTTGGAGTAATTTCTTGCCTTCATTTCAAACCCTTGACAAATTAGGAGTGAAATGGAGGTAAGAGAGGAGCTCTACCACACAAAAAAAGAGAATAATGAGTTTGGATGAGCTTGCTTTTGTCCTTTATAGTTTTGAAATGACTTTTTTTTCTTGTAGTGAAACAATAAGACAAATTTTCCTTTTGAAATATTTTGACATTAAAACACATTTTTAAATAAGAAAATTTGTCTTAATTTTTCCTCCTAAGTATGCTAGCTACCCTTTAAAAGACTTATGAGTGAAATGAAGGATTGTTTGCCTTGTTTGATGAAAAATTGGCCTTTTTCAAAGGCAAAATAATGACACCTAAACAACAAACCTAGATGAGAGGGAGTGAATGACCTAAAAATTCTAAATGACAATGAATGGGATGAATTTTAAAATGATGATGGCCATGGATTATATGAGAGAGCAACACTTCTAACCTAGAATCCTTCAGTGACCAAAATTAATTTTGAAAACTTGTTTGAAAAGACCAAAAATTTTGACCTATGACTACTAGAGAATTAACTAAAAGAGTATGTTTTATCACTGACATATTGACACTAACATTGGTTCCAGCTGGGGATGGCATCTCCTTAATGAGGTGTCAATAACACCATAAACTAAGTAGCCTCGTCTATTGGGCGATGGAGTCAAAAACTGGAAAACAAAAAACTTTGACAAACTTGAAATGATGAAATAAAACTGAAAATGACTTTGAATCAAAAATTAACTTGAGTACTGACTGAACTTATTATGGTAGCAAACCATCAGGATCTTAGGGCCTTTGCCTTCGGCTTCAAATCCTCATGATAATCTCCTACATACTGAATATGTATATAAAATCATGCGATATGATCCCTCCAGTGTAACAAATCCAGCAAATGGCTACTTACTTGAATCCTGGTCACACTTTCCTTGAGCAAGAAAAAGGAACAAAATATAGGCAACTCAAAGTGTCCACTAAACATGTGCTCATATTTCATAAATACAAGAAGATTCATCTTCCAATATGGTTGCAAAAAAATGACCAAAGGATCATGAATAACATCCAACATAAGCTTATCTCACTGACTTAAAACAAGAAAACAAACCTCCTTCCAAAATATTGGTTTGTCTATGTGTTGAAACTAGTCACCTTCATCAATGAATGTTGCAACATCGACCTTCATTACTGGTTTTAACAACTTACAATAGTGTCTTCAACAATATTAGGAGAAAGGGAAGTTTTTTCTTGAAAATAAGGGTTTGAAGTAGCCATATTATCAAAAGAAAAAATGCGCACATCCATAGGATCTAGGACAAACTCCTCTTCTTTAGCAGACTCTTCATTTTCTGAACCTGGAGGAAGATCATCATCTCAAAAAGGCTCTAAAACAACCTCTTATTTTTCACTTCTTTCCTGCAACTTATGATGGTCAATTTGAAGCCTAGCATCTTAAAAATATGAAGGTACATGTATCTCTCTTTCAGAAAATGGATTCAAGAGTAATCCTTCATGTGAATCTGAATCAAGAGTTTCTAAAGTATAATATTCATTAGATATTTGAAAAATATTAACTTTAATGGAATATTCAATAACTAGTACAACAAGATGCAATTCTATGTCACATACCCCTTTAATCTCATTGTCTTGGGTTGCATTCTCATGCTGCTAAAAGTAAGAATTTTCAAAAGGATTTATAATCAGATTTTCCCCGATCATTTACCCAGAAGATGAATAAACCAATGGACTGTCAATTTCCTTTTCTTGTTTAAAAGAGTTCTCAAACTCCTGATCTTCAAAATATGGAAAAGGCTGCAAAACTTTGTTAACTTTATGGGATATAACTTGACTGTTAGGATGCAGATCTATTTCATCTTCAAGAAAATAGGGAGTTGATGTGTGTTGTGAATGATTCTTTGTATCAAGGCAACTAAACTCTGTTATTTTCTATTGACAATAATATTCATGAAGGGCCTCTATGATCTCATAATACAGGCACAATTCATCATCAAATCCTCTTCAAGGTATTGAATGAAATCTTCATAGGATTCACAACAATCTTTGAAAAACAAGAACAAATGGAAATACTTTCCATAAAACTAAAAGAATGTTGTATGGAAATATTTAAGACATAATAAACTACCTCGCTTCAACCCTTCATACCATGATATTGCTTTCCCTTCCAGGGTAGCCATAAAAATTTTTATTAAACAATCCTCATGAAAACTAATCCCAAGATTATGTATATGGCAATGAAATTTTATTAGATGTAGAATAGCCTCATCCTCCTTTCCATCTATGAATTTGGGCAGATAAGCTTGCCAATCTATGTAAGGAATTCGATTTGGAAAACCAGAAATGTGAGCACGATTCATAGGGGCATACCTTCTAGCATTTGAATCCATCTTGAAATCAGAACCAAGAATTTCTTCAAGCTACCGGTTTTTAAATAGTGGAGTTGCCATGAAAACTCTAAACCTTTGTATTCTTCAACACTAGAGTCGCCAAGTGAAATATGCACAACCTTTCTTGTGCCTGACCATTGTTCACCATCAGAAATCAGAGCTAATATTTTTCATTCTTCCTAGGAAATATTAACCTTCTCTCCTCGGAAATGACGCAAAAAATGTTATCACTCACCCAAAATTCCCAAGGCTAAGAGTGGGATTGAAGGAAGGTAACCACAAACCAGGATTTAGGTCAGGTAGCTATCCCTACCAGGAAAAGAAAGGGATATCTCGTTGTCACTTTGCAGTCAATGGATTGAATGAATATCTATTGATCTTAGGTTAGGTGTGTAAGCTTCGTAAATAGGATTTTTGTTTGATGTTTTAAATGTTGGATAGTAATGTCAGTGAGAAGGCTAGGTCTAGGGTTTTTAGGTCTGAATTCCAAGGTAAATTTTCATAGAATTTGTGAGGCTAGATAGGTAGCTTTATAGCATGCTTAATTTTTCATTGAGTATAGGATGAAGTGATAGAAAGTATGAATGAGCACTAAGGTGAATTCATTCATTTAGAAGAACATATACATATCATGTAAACCCTGTATAAAACAGATCATGAACATACATGATTTCTGCTTATAAAATTACAAGATAAACACATGGAAGCATGTATTTGAAAGAGGAAAATATATCATTCAACAAGAATATATAAATATATAGAGAAATAAAAAATTCTCCAATTCAAACCACAAGATTCTCAACACAATTTCTGCAAGACTATCTTTGATTTCATTCCAAAAAGGTTGTACAATAGCTTCACTAAAAAATACAACTAGCCAACCCAAAAAAAGACTAAAGAGAGTCTAATTATATAAAATATGAACCATGATACCTCATCGGGTTTAAATCCCATCCAAAATGCATCATAAATACATAAGATGAGTCATTTCCTAGATTTTGTGGAGGTTAGAAAACATTCCTTGAATTCCAGCTATGAACTAGGAGTGTGTGTCCCTTACATTAAATTACATGTTCCCTCATGATAAGAGGAAAAAAACCAACTCAATTAATCTAATTCCAACTCATAGGATAGAAAAACATCGAATTTCTGACATTTTATGAGCTTGACAAGTGTCCTGAGGAATCCAATAGCAGAATTTTACAGAAGCACATAATTTTGAAGCCACTTTTGAGGCCCTTTTATGAGTCCAAATCCAATTATGAAAGAATGGTCAACTAGACCTGTGTGTCTAGTTTCCATAACATCTTTAATTTTTCAAAATTACCCATGGGAAGGCCTCCAAAAATTCATTCTCCCAAGATTACTCCAAAAGTGTATCAAGGCCTCCAAAAAAGTGGCAGAAGCATAGAAAATGAGTGGTTTTTTGGCCTTTTCTCAAAAATTAAAGCTTTTTATGAAAATAGGGTTCCTAATATATGATGTACCCATAAAAATGCATCCAACCATATAAATAAATCATCATTTGGATTGCCCTAAAATAAGTGTAGAAAAATTTTGCTACGCTTCTTTGAGGCCAAATTTCCAAAATTGCCAAAAATCCAGAATTTTCCAAAAAACTTTCTGCAAAAATAGGGCTTAGATATGGATCAATATCTCTCTAGAAATAACGTTTTTTGAAGAACTGAGAGAGCCTTTTTTTCCTTGTCTTGTTATGAAAAATAATCTCCTCCATGTTTCTAAAATAATTTCCATTTTCTAAGAATGCAAGTTTTAAGTTGATCACTCAAAATTTGCAGAAGCATAGCACACTCTGAGTAGAAGTGTAGCACCTAATTTGAGAGGGATTTTGGAAGCGTTCCCTGGATTTGTGGATTACAAGTGGTATGGTTGTAAATATTAGGATATTTGCTACATAATGGAGTCATCAAGCATTGCAAACCCCTACTCCAAACCCATGAAAAAATTATTTGAAGACAACCTGTCCAAAAGTGTAGATTATGACCTTGAGCAACTATATTTTAAGGATTTATCTCTAACAATAAAACATGTGCATAAGCTAAAGGATTTTTTTTTCTTTAGCCTATTATTGACAAAAACATCTTTCATGTTTGTAAAATTCATCTCCATTACTTTCGAAACTGATTTTGAAGAAAAATTGTCCCTGTGTGCATTGTAAACCCTAGCTTGATCACAAAAATTTCAAAATGATGCCATGGGTCTGAGTTGGCTCAATCCTGGAATGATGACCTCCCTTTTGAACTTTATTCTCAGTCTCCATAGTAGTTATGAACGCAATCAAACCCTCCTAGATGAAATGAATGGGTAGGGATGAGTGGATTTGGAAAAATATTGGATATAGATAGGGTAGGTTTAAGGATTGTAATGAGGTATGAGGAGGTTGAGGAAACTTCCCAAAAAATTGATAGATTAGGGTAATTTGTTAGCTCAATAATACAGGTGGAATCACTTGAAATGGGTATCGTAAAGTGAGTCAAAATAGGAAAACACAAAGATTTTCCAGTTTTGTTTTGAAAGTGTAGTGGGGACTTGAGGTTGTGATGGAATATGGTTAAAAAGATCTGCAAGTGATAGGGGGTGTCGTGGTAGGGTTTGTGAAGTATTTTTGAATGATGAGTTAAGTTCTAGATGGTGGGAAAAGGGTCTCTAATGGCCTAAACCAATTAAGAGGGGAGAAACACTAAAATGGAGGAATGCAAAACCCTAATGATGGAAAAAAATAATACAATATTGAATTGACTTGAAGAAGGTTTTGGAATGTCAAATTACTGGTTTTGGATGTCACTTGAGGTTTGAGGAATTTCTTTTAATCTTCAAGGTATATGTTCATGCCCTTGAACCACTTTTATCCATGACTAGGAATACTAGTTGCTGAATAAATCACCTTTGTTGTTAGGTTAAACTCCACACCTACAATGATGACATTTCCCATGTTTAAACTTGTGGAAAATAAGCTTGTAAGCTGAAGATGATATCCCTCCTTCATGAGCTTCTCACAGAACCTCAAACATCCAATCCTCTCAAAACATCTTCTAGCCAAGGGTGAAGCATTTATTTCATGCACGGTGAAGGGTTCTAACCTGAGATGGTGCCCTCCCTTGTAATTATTCTTCTTGCTCTCCATCTTTTTTATCTCTGAAAGGATCAAAACCCTAGTGTTTTTGTGTGATGGGTATGTGTAGTGAAATTTAGGAAAAACATAGTGTAGGGATGGGGTAGGTTTAGAGGGTGAGATGAAGGGTTATGGAGTTGGGGAAAATTATACAAAAAAATTAGTAGATAGGGTTGTATGTTAGCTCCATGTTGGGAGTGAAATTAAGTGAAATGGATGTGTGGAAGTTGGTTAAAACAAGGAAACAAGGGAAATTTCCAATTTACCACTATGTAAATTAGTTAGGAATTTAGGCTTTCATGAAAATGGCTCTTAGGGAGGATATTTATGGTGGGAGATGTGAGTATGAGGTATATGATAGTTGTAGGATAGTGTTTAGATACTAGGGTTAGGGCTTATTCAGCGCCAAGAATGTTATCACACCCCCCAACTTCCCAAGGCTAAGGGTGGGATTGAAGGAAGGTAAACACATATCGGGCTTTAGGTCAGGTAGCTAGCCCTACCAGGACCAGAGAGGGATCACTCATTATCACTTTGCAATCAATGGATTGAATGAATATCTATTGATCTTAGGCTAGGTGTGTAATCTCAATAAATAGGAATTTTGTTTGATGTTTTAAGCGTTGGATAGGAATGTTAGTGAGAAGGCTTCGTATAGGGTTTTTAGGTCTGAATTCGAAGGTCAATTTATAGAGAATGTGTGAGGCTAGGTAGGTAGCTTGAATACATGCTTAAATTTTCATTGAGTATATGATGAAGTAATAGAAATTCTGAATGAGCACTGAGGTGATTTCATTCATTTAGAAGTAAATAGACATATCATGTAAACCTTGTCTAAAACAGAGCATGAACAAACATGATTTCTTCATATAAAATTACAAGATAAAAACATAGAAGCATGTATCTTAAAGAGGAAAATATATCATTCAACATGAATAGATAAACATATAGAGAAAGAACAATTTCTCCAATGCATACCACAATATTCTCAACACAAGTTCTGCAAGAATGTCTTTGATTTCATTCTAAAATGTTGTTACAATAGATCCACTGCAAAATAAGACTATCCAACCTAAAAAAGACTAAAGAGAGTCTACATATAAAAAATATGAACTATGAAACCTCATCAGGTCGAAATCCCATCCAAAATTCATCACAAATACACAATATGAGTCATTTCCTATATTCTAGGGAGGTTAGAAACCATTCCCTAAAATTCAGCTATGAACTAGGAGTGTTTGTCCCTTACATTAAATTACATATTCCCTTGTGATATGAGGAAAAAACAAATCAGTTACTCTAATTCCAACTCATAGGACAACAAAACCACAAATTTGTGACATTTTCTGAGCTTGACAAGTGTCCTGAGGAATCCAATGTTAATTTGTAACATTTCTGACAGAAGCGTAGCTGAATTTTGAAGAAGTGTAGCAGAAGTTTGAACCCACTTTTGAGGGACTTTTAAGAGCCCAAATCAAATTATTAATGAAAGGTCAACTACCCATGTGCGTTTGGTTTACAAGACATCTTTAATTTTTTTAAATTACCCAGAGGAAGGCCTTCCAAAACTCATTCTCCCAAGGTTACTCCAAAAGCATAGAAAACACTCCAAAAAGGTGGCAGAAGCATAGAAAATGGGTGGTTTTTTGGCCTTTTCTCCAAAATTAAAGATTTTCATGAAAATATGGTTTTTTATCTATAATGTAATCATCAAAATGCATCTATCCATGTAAATAAATCACCATTTATATTCCCCTAAAATAAGTGTAGAAAATTTTTTCTACACTTCTGTGAGGAGGACTTTCCAAAATTGTTCAAAAATAAATAAAAAAATACCAAAATTGTTCAAAACTTCTTAGAATTGGTTCTGTAGCACCTGTGAGTTATGAGCTAAATATACAAGGAATATTCAAGCAACTAATCTAAGCTATCCTTCTCTTTAAGCTTCATTTGAGTTTCTTTAAGCCTTTTCTTCAGTTGTTTTAGACTTATTTGAGAAATTGTGTTCCTAGTACGATGGTGATTTTCCATGTGTCTTTGAATTTTATTTTCCCTCTTATATCTCTTCAATATCTTCTCCAAATTCTCATTTACCCTTGCCAACAAAAGTTCTCTGTCTTGATTAATCACCATGGCTATTAGCTCATCAAAGGTCAACTCTTCAGGTGGATGAGCTGATTGTCTTTATAGCTCCAGTGCCCTTTCGAGGCCTCTTGTCTTTGAATTTTTTGGTTGTGTATCAGTCTCTATATCCTACATTTTATCAACATATATAACCTCCTTACCTTTACATTTATCTACCTCTAGGTTTGTCTTGGTATTTCTTTGTAACAACTGCTTTACCTTCAATTGAAAATTCTCCTGCTATAGGAAAGTAATTTGAGAATTACCAATGGAAAAAATCCTCCTCAACTCTGCTATTTCCTCATCCTTATCCCTAATGATCTCCTTAGCTTATTTTATCTACAGATTTTCTGCTACCTCAACCTCAAGTGGCGCTGATTCACTATGTTGGTGCAAAGGTGTTTCATCTTGATGCATAGGAGGCTCCTCCTCCATTTCACTTTGTTCAACAATGGTGTCAAGTGTTAGTACACTTTTGATAGATTTGGACACAAATATATGTCTCTTCCCTTTCTCATAGGTATGAGTAAAATCATCAACCCTAGGAGCCTCTGAAATCTGAATTTGCATGCTATAAGAGCCAACCTCCATTGGCTATGGTGACAGTGATGGTGATGATGCACTATGCATGACAGGAGGGCTAGTGGTAGGCATCGCTGCTACTCTTTTCATGAATTTTTCCCAAGTCATGTTGATGGATTAAAGTTGATGCAATATAATGAGCTTGACGAGACCATGATGAAAAATAATAGGGTGATCTTGTTTTCTGCTCTGAACCTTCTCAAACATCTTAATCAAACTCCTATACATGTAATGTGGCAAATCAATTGTTTTGATAGAGGTGAAATGCATCAACAACCTGATATGGTAATTATAGAACCTGAAAATTCTTCCTTCACATGTGAAATACTTCATTATTAACATCATCAAAGGAGCATATTTGTTATGAAGGTGTTTGAAAGGGAAGATGTAATATGGTTCCTCTCTAGCATGAGGTTTGAGAAATTGTTTGTACTCTTCAATGTATAAGTTCATGCCCTTGAACCACTTCTCTCCATGATAAGGAATACTTGTTGCTGAAGAAATTAGGTTTGCTGATAGGTTAAACTCAACTCATGCAATGATGACCTTTCCCATGTTGAAACTTGTGGAAAATAAGCTTGTAATTAGAAGATGATATCCCTCCTCCATTAGCTTCTCACAGAACCTCAAACATCCAGTCCACTCAAAACATCTTTTTCCAAGGGTGAACCATTGATTTCATGCATGGTGAAAGGTTCTAACCTGAGGTGGCGCCCTCCCTTTAAATTCTTCTTCTCACTCTCCATCTTGTTTATCTTTGAAAGGATGAAAACCATAGTGTTTTAGTGACATGGGTATTGATGGAATGTATTAATCACTGTTAAATGACTAAGACGATACACATAAATTATCAATCGAGGGATGTATTTTATTTCAATGACAGTTGCACTGTCTGTGCCGATACATCAAACCAAAATAAAATAAAAATAAAGGGAAATCGTTGTTGAATTAAATGCTGGAAGGAATCACTCATGTATAAATAAAACGATATACAGGAATGTAATCATGCCTCAATTAACTGTACCTAGCACGCCACACAACAATTACCCAACTGGTATGTTTAATCACATATGTGTAACAACATAATAATATTGAAATTTATGTAGATCTAATCATAGCTAGAACACCATCAACAACACTTCCACTGATACATAAAGAAAATAAGAAATATGTACAACTACCTTAACCGTTGCAATCCCTGCTAAAGAGGAGGGCCCTTCCTCCCTAGCAGGGCGCAGGAAGAGAAGGAAACTAAATCAAAAAATGCATGTAACAACAACAACATGATAACTTGTATTAATGTGACCAAAATTACAGAGCCAAAGTAATATTGTTCTCTGCTAACCTTTTGACCTGAGGGGTCGATAATTATATAGTGGTTACATGTTCAGAAAAACAAGGGATGGATCAGTCATGAGAATATTATGATTCTCATGCTGATCAAAATAGGATACATATAGTTACAACCACTTCTTAATAAAAAGTCTGACTGGAAGAATATAGATTACAATCAAAACCGCCTAAAAGTTGTCATCCTAAAATACAATACGTAATGATTCCTACAATTGTTGTGGAAAATCAGAGTTGTAGCGTAACAACAATAGAGGACAGGTCGGCATCTAGAAGTTGGCAATATCTAGTCAATAGTATAGTTGTAACAATAGTTAGCAGGTTTGTAACAGTACTGCGATGTAACAATGTCATTATGTAAAAACTCACTGTAACAACATGCCTTCAATTGCTTCTGTACACCTCATGCTCTAGATCTTTTGTGCTAAAAATAACATCTGGAAGGACAACAAAGACCAGAGAACTTCTCCAAACATTCATCCCCAGTTAGTCATAAAAAAAGACACGATACATCATAATAATCGTTGAAATGGAAAGATAATGAAAATAAGGTGAAACAACACGGTTTAAGATAGAAAAATAGGAAAAGAGGAAAAGATAGTCCCAATGATTGTAGCCACAAGGTAAAAATGGGAGAAACAGATGTAGGAAAATAGTGCAAAAGTGGCACCCAACATCTCCCCCCAGCTGAAGCACTTGCATGTCCTCATGAAAAATCTCATCTTCCATGAGAATATCTCTAGTGTAGTTCAGAGAGGTCATAAGCACGAGCTATGTCTTCATCTGCAGACATGTACCCTTGAGTAGCCATCAGCTGTCACACCCAAGACTATGATTCATACTTGCTTAATTCATAATGAATCTGGTAATCCACTATTAGCAACCAGATTAAAGGGAACCTGAATCTTAACCCAATCCAGGAAGTGCCAAGGGTCTGTATTATCTGTGGATATGCTGCTACATGTGTAACAGCTACCACAAAGTTCTAAAATGAAAACGGATCCCCTTTAGTAGCTCAACACTATTGGCTTTTGTACGTTTCAAACACCCAATCAGGGCTTGACTCTTCATCACTAAAAATTGATTAAGGAAGAACTTCACAATCCTTATTATGTAAGTGGCAGCAAGTTCCCTTACCCTAGGAGTGCTCAGAATTCTTCTAAATTCCCGCCTTAACTTGGCGGCCCGTCCTGGTTATGCCCAGATCCATAATGTTGTATTTTATTCATTTGCAACCATATATTTAGTGGACAAATGCCACTCAATCTTATTCTTCATGAATGACACAAAGGCTCGTAGTTGAAAATTCCCCATGTAGGAGAATATAGTCACCACCATTTTCATACTTACGTGCTTGTAAATTATATTGTGCAAGAATAACTCACACAACAGGCTTTGTTCATCAAAATTAGAAGCATGAAAAACATATAAAAACGTGTGAGTGGAAGAACACAGATAGGGCCTTTTCTCCATGACAGCTTTTAATTGAAACAAGAAATAGCGTTCCCATAGGAAAATGGGGTAGGATGGAGAAGTTGGCTTGCACCCCAACCAATTGAGGGCAAGCTCATGGAGTTTTTTCTTATCCATAGTTAGATCATGAACCTGTTGTTGTAACAACAACAACTATTCCTCTTGCTTCTTTATGTCTTCCTTCCACTTATACTCTTCCCAAACTTTCTTCAGCTCTTCTTTCATCCTTTTTTCCTGTAAAGCACTTGTCTCCTTATGATGTTCTTTCAACAAAATTACCCCCTCCCAAAGGGATATTTCTTCATGTTTCCACTTCTGCAATTTAGAAATTAAAAAAAAATTCTCGAAACTCCATCCCGTGACGGGACCCAGCATTCCCCTGCATTCAATATCAACATCAATAATGGGTGTAACAACCTCTGTTGGATGGGTCTGCTCCACCTCTAATGTTGGTTATTGTGTAACAACAGCTTCATTAGTGGGTTCTTTTGTATCATCCCCTTCATTTTCACCTAAAGTAGCCTCTGTGTCCATTGTTGTTTCTTCTGTAATAGCAGTGTCCTCCACAGATTCTTATGTAGTGGCCTCTAGTTCAATTACTATGGGAGGCTCTACTTTAGCTGCTGGTTCTTTTGTAACAGAAACATCCTTAGCAAGTTCTTGTGTAATAGCCTCCTGAAGTTTTGTTTTTTTTTTTCCATTGGGCTGGCGTTTTCCCCACAGACCTTATACCCTATTGTTGTTAGTTCTTGAGAACATGTTGTGCATATGGATACTAAGATTTCCTTCCCCTCAGATAATCTTTGTTTCAACTGTTCATTTTCCTTTCTTAAATTTTCAAGTTCTAAAAGCAAAACGTGAGTTTTGTCCTTACCTGACGAGGAGGGTTCTTTTTCTTCTTCTTCTGATCCTTCTGCTTCTTTCTACTTTCCAGCTGTGGGCAATGGTTATGTGGGAAAGTTAACTTTCACCCTCTGTTTTGGTCTTCTATCCCCAATTGGCTCGTCAGTGGGTTCTTTTACAATTCTGACCCTGACGGGCCGAGTCTGGGCCTCAGCTTTTGCATGACTTCCCTCCGAAGTCGCGACTTGTTTTCTCAGACTTGTCCTAGGCCTTTTTTGCTTAAATTATTCTCAGCCCTTTCCCTGATAGCTTATGGAATCCAGCATGATTAATTTAATAAGTCAATGATTGGTCACATATGCTTCTAGATGTGCTACTGTCTTCACCGCCGTCGCCATATGATTGATGTTCCCCAATAAGTAGAATGGAAGGTTAATATTTTGTTGGTGCTGAAGATGATTAAGTAGAGGGAAGTGATAATTAAAAATGACTGTGGATCTTCCCTCGCAAGTTATGTGTTTGATTAAACCTAGGGCAACATCTTCCCATGGCTGAGGAAGTGATAATATGTCAATTCTCTTCCCTTATTTTCCAAACTTTCTTCTCCTTCAATAAAGTCTTCCTTCAAAGAAGGGTCATTGATTTTCATGTTGAACCATATCCATTCATCTACTGGAAATTTGGTTACTCAGGTGATTACTTTATCTGTCACCTCAATTTGTAGGCCCCTGACTCTGTTATGGTGATTATTCAAATTCTAAGCGAATTCGATTGCAGTGGCGTCATCTGAGCCTTCAAATTTCTAAATATATTCAATCCACCCAGCGTCCCTAAATACTTGGTAAGCTTCTCGACGGTTCTGAAAGGCGTCCATGGAATCTCACTCGTGCCTTACTGCTGCTCCTCCCATCTTACTGTTATTCTAAATTCACACCTTATTTCTCAACCAACTGTAATGTCATTGCACTAATTATTTCCTCTCGACGCCCTACTCTTCTTATCTTGGATGAAGAGTTTCAGACAAGGATACAAGGCTTTAGTTGAGGTGACAGGAATTGCGAATTAACGAATCGTACTTCACACATTCCTACATAAATGTCTCATTATGGAAAGTAATGGCTTCTAAGTACAAATGCCTTTTCTGGCTAGATTTTCTCATGATTGGCTATCGTGCTATTAATTAGATGCATGCAGGGTTAATAATGGTTCATAACTACAGATTTATTTCAATGATTACGAGAGATATCCCCCCTGCTTTAATGGTGACTGCCACCCACGATCGTCACGGGAATATCATCACTTTACATTAATCATCTAACTATTAAATGATGACGTTAAATTTTTTGAATGATGTACCTAAAGCGACGTGGAGAAGGAATTTTAATTGGTGACGTATTTCTCGCAGTGATCATGGTGGTCACACTTGACTGGCACAATTATTGTTGCATGCAATGAAATAAGAAACACTATTCATGGCTATCAGATGTCACATGTGTAACAGCCGAGACAACCTTTGTATTATTCTTCAGAAAACATGATAATTAGGAACAATAGATACAGAAAAGAAACAAATAAGTAACATCATCTTGTAAAATATATCGGGAATAAAGGATGATGTTTTGGAAAAGAGAAAAAAAATTGGGTGTAACAGTTGCCACAGAAGTTATTTTCAAGTGTTACAAATTGTCTTACTGAACCCCGAAAAGAGGTTTTCACAATCATATTTTTATTAATATTTTTATTCTTTTTTTTAATAGGTGTAATAGCTGCCACAAGGGTGGTTTTCAGCTGCTGCACTTATTGCAATTTCAAATTTCAGGCAGCACAGGGGAACATTCCCTTGCTGCTGTAACGTGAAGATCAGAATTTGTGACAATGTTAACAAGATATTCCTTCGAATTAGTTTGATGATATATCCTTAGACAGTTCCCATTAACTAGTAACGGTGTTTTGGCACTGCCAATGGTGACCAATTGTATAGTCCCATTGTCAAAGACCGTGTCTACTTTGTAAGGACCTAGCCATCTAGTGCAGAGCTTGCCTTTGAAATCCTTGAATATTGATTCATACAAGAGAGCCCAATCTCCTGTCTGAAATTTATTCTTCTTAATGAACCTGTCATGCCATCTAGCTCTTTGTTGTTGTATGATCTCCATCTGTTGAATGGCAACCAGTTGTTTCTCTTCCAACACATTGAGCTGATTCAATATTTGTCTTTGTGCTATGCTTAAATGCAGATTGACATGCAATGTTGTTCTTAATGTATTTATTTCAAACTCTATGGGGAATAAAGGATTCTTAACATACATCAATTCATATGGTGAGAAGCCTGTAGTATTCCTCCATGTTGTTCTGTAAGCCCACAACACCTCTAGAAGTTTCTCGGCCCAATTTCTTCGGTGGTTGGCTACTGTCTTTGTTAAGATTCCCTCAATAACTTTATTGGTGCTCTCCACTTGACCATTTTCTTGTGGGTGATAATGTGGAGTGTTTCAGTGATGAATTCCATACTTCTCAACTAGCTTCTGGGTCAAATGAGATGTGAATTGTGGCCCTCCATCTGTCACTATCTCCCTAGGTATCCTAAAGCAAAAAAATATATCTTCAAACTGGAAGTATGAAACAGCCTACTCTGTAGCTCTAATTAGTTCCTTTTCTTCGACCCACTTTGTGACATAGTTGGTGTAGACCAATATGTATAATCTTTGCTGCTATGAAGGATTAATTGGCCCTACAAATTCCAAGGCCCATTTCTGAAATGGTTTTATCGCTATTTGAGGCTGCAACGACATCTCATCTGATCTTAGAGGTTGGCCCATCCTTTGGTAGCTATCACATCCCTTCAAAAAATTATTGGCATCCTAGAATATGGTTTTCCAGTAGTACCCTGTTGATAGTACTTTATATCTCGTCCTTTTATCAGTGTTCCTCATGAAAAGCTTTCAAGATTTCAAAAACCTCATCTTCTCTAACACACCGCCTAATTTGAAAGTCAAGCTTGGTGTGATAGAGATTTCCTTCTATCCAGGAGTAGGTAGCACTCTACCGTATGATCTTCCTCTTTTCTTTGGAAGATAAATGGCGTGGGAATTTTCCTGTAGCAAGATAATTGGCTATATCTGCATGACACAGGGAGTGAGTAGATATGGAAAAAAGATATTCATCTAGAAAAAAATCCTCAGTAGGAGTGAAATCATCACCTATAGTTAATCTAGAAAGAAAATCAGCAGTCGCATTATCTTTTCCAGATTTATCTAAAATAGTGATATAAAATTCTTGTAATGGCAATAACCATCATGTAAATCTACCATAGGTAACAGGTTTATTCATTAAAAGTCAAATTTCATCATGGTCAATGTGTAAAAATACTTGATACCCAGTGATGTAGTGCCGAAATTCGTTGATAGCATGCACTACTTCTAGTAATTCCTTCTCAATCACTGTATAGTTGAGTTCAGTTGGAGCTAAATTCTTGTTGATGTAGTAAATGTCATAAGGTTTATTTTCCTCCAGTTGTCCCAAAATAACACCCACAGTTGTGTTAGATGCATCTGTAGAAATATGGAATTGCAGTCTCCAATTTGGTCCTCACAAAACAGGTGTTGTTATTACACATTTCTTTAACTTCAAAAAGGCTTGCTCACACTTTCCTGTCCACACAAATTCTGCATCTTTCATGAGCAAAGAAAACAGAGGAGATGCAATCCTTGATATAAATATCCTATAGTACCCCACATGTCCCAAAAAAATACGTACCTCTTTTTGAGTTCTAGGAGTTGGGATTTTCTAGATTACCTCAATTTTGGCAGGGTCTACCTTGATTCCATCTGCCAAAATGAAATGTCTCAACACAATCCCCTCAATCATCATCATGTGGAATTTCTTCGTGCTCAAAGTAACATTAGTTTTTTCACAACGTTCCAACACCTTTTCCAAATTAACTAATTTTGTTTGAAATGAATTCCCATAGGGTGTAAAGTCATCCATAAAATTTCAAGACATTCATTCAAGAGATCTGAAAAGATACCCAATATTTCCCTTTGAAAATTTGTTGGCACTTAGCAAATGGCCAAAAGGAAGGACTCTGTATGCGAAAGTACCCCATGGGCAGGTAAAGGTTGTCTTGTCCTGGTCTTCCGAGGAAATTTGTATTTGATTATAGCCACTGAACCCGTCCAGGAATGAAAAAAACTTTTCCCAAAGAGAGTATCCAAGACCTGTTCAATGAATGGTAAAGGGAAATGGTCCTTTTGGGTGGCCTTGTTAAGCTCTCTATAGTTTACACAGACTCTCCACTTGTCATTATTTTTCATAACAATGACAAGCGAAGACACCCACTAACTGTCATAAATGGGGTAGATGAAATTAGCATTAAGGATTTTCTATAATTCCTATTTCACTATCTCCTTAAGTGTGGGATTCATTCAGCGTCGTGGTTGTATAACTAGTTTGCAGTCCTCTTTAAGGTAAATGTGGTGACTACATAGGTCAGGGTGAATTCATTTCATATCAATATAGTCCCATGCAAATGAATTTTTAAATTTCTGTAACAGTTGTACTAGAAATTTGTTTTGTTCAGTAGTCAAGTTAGGATTATTGTTTAAATATTTCTCAGGCTCAATTTCAATAGGACTACTGGCAGTATGTGGAGTAGTTTTCAAATGTTCAATAATTGCATCATCTACCTCATATTCTTCCCCCGGATCTCTACTGGAGGCAACAGAGAGTGAATTTCTAATAAAACCATTAACAATATCATCCTCTATTTCATCCTTAAAGTATTTTTCTTTTCCAAGTATGAGGAGAGGTAAGGAAAAATCATATTCAGGTTCAAATTCGTCCCACCAGGGACTATTCAAATCCATATGCATTTTTGCTGGGGGGTAAAGGTTTAGGTTCTTAGTGGCCTGCCCATCTGAGATCACCATATATCCGAACCTACATCTGATATATGTGTCTGCAGTGGCTAACCACGGTCTTCCCAAGATTAAAGGATGACCCCCCAGGTTGGATTTGGTTTAAAAAATGAGAAAACTTGCCAAATAATTCAAAGAAGCTACAGTGATCACCACATATTCTATCATTCCTTGGTGCTTGAAATGGGACCTATATGCTAATTCAAGCACTGTAGGTGTAGGTTTGAGTCCATGAAGTCCTAGGGAGATAAAAATATATTTGGTCATTACATTAATGGCTTCCCCTAAATCAATCAGAGTGTTAGTTATGGGCTGGTCATCAATATGGACAAGCACTTTAGGATTCTCTGGGTGATTATATTTAGTCAACAAAGGTTGATCAATCATAAGTTTAGACAGCTTCCCCATAACATGGATAGTAGAAGGTTTTTTCATTTTTCTTCCAAGATTTTTGACACACAGATCTCTCACTATTTTTGCATAGACAAGTACTTCCTTAAGAGCTTGTAACAGTGGAATCCACACATACAAATTTTGTAAAGGAACTCGGATTCAGTTTGTGAGGTTGGCCCATTTTTAATTAATTTTTGAGGGTATGGAGGATCATGAACCTTAACAGATGAGTCAGCTGCCATAGATGCACCAGCCCTTCTTGGGTTGGCTGATGTAGAAACAACAGGCCTTCCTAAGCTGGCTGCTACAGGTGTAACAGTTGTCTCAAAATCAACTATATCCTTTCTAGGTGACTCACATTCTTCCTCGGTAATAATGGGAGTATGTTCAAGTCTTATTACTTTTACCAATCGAAGTTGAACCTCCTTAATCCCAATAGGAGTGATAAGATAAGTCTGGAAGGTAACCGAGGTGTCTATGCTATGATTTGCCTTATTATTCGGATTAGAGTTAGGTTGCATAGGTAATTTGGGTCGGACGAGAGGTGTAGGAGTTTGAAGAGGAGGTAGTCGTAACTGTTGCTACATTAGTAGTGCAGGGGGTGTTGAACCTTGGCCATAAATTCTCCAATTCTGGCTCCAAGGATGGCATTGTGATAGAGGATATTGCATTGGTGGAGGGGAAGGCCACTGGTTCCATGGTGAAGGAAATTGTGTTGAGGAAGGAGTAGGATATTGCCATGGAAACTGCTCACTATTATAAACATTATTTAAAGGATTAAAAGAGGAAAAATCTAGATCCATACCTGTAGGTTGTGGCTGCCATTGTCTCTTTTATTTGATGAAGTAGGAAGATTGGACATCCTCGCTTGATTTTTGAAGTACAACTTTCAGTCTCGGTAGTTCAGGGAATTGACTCATTGAATGTGCCAACTCACAGATGTTGCACAAGATGACACTATTCAGTCCACATTCTCTCTCTAAATGTTTATTTTTACATCAAGGATAGAATATTCCAAAGGCTGCTTCAGCTTTGGCTTGTGCTTTCTTAAATTTTACCATAGTGATCTGGGCAGAGACAGTGTTAAGGAGGTCAGTTTTAAAATCCTAAAATAGATTTCCGATCTCTGCTCTGGTTACTCCTCCACTTGTGGACTTCTGTATCCGAACTAAAGGGTCTCAAATTGAAATTCTCCCTTTGACCGATCCTCTTGAACTCTACAGAGCGATCTTCATTATTTCTTCAAGCGGTTCTTGCAATATGTCAAATTTTCCCAACAGATGTAAATGCTTCAAATAGTCATCTCTTATACCTCTTAATAATATTGGTTTCATAATTTCCGGGGCTAATTTACCAAACTTAGACCTTTGTAAACTATAATTAAATCATTCCATATAGTCTTCCAAGCTCTCCTCCTCCTTCTATGCAATTCTAAGGATATCTTCCTTCAAATCTCTGGTTCGACAATAATCCTAATACTTAAAGAGAAAGGAATCCTTCATATCATTCCAAGTTCGAATCGTGTCAACACCCAATCTCATGAACCATATTAATGCTACCCATTTTAGAGTAGCACAAAATAATTTCATCTTCTAGGCGTCTGAAGTGTAGTCATAACCTCTACACAGCACATTGAACTCGAACAGAAAGGTATTAGGATCTTCAACAACCATCCATTGAAAGGATGGTAAGGATGATAAATGAATGTTTTTCATAGGAGCTTCATCTCATGTCGCCACAATCGATAATTCAAAATTAACAAAACCATCTGTCTTAGCATTCTCATCCCCCATTGTTGATCCTTCCTGATGGGATGAACTCACCTCAAAATATGCAAGAGATTGAAAACTAAATAATGGATCAGGATATTACAGGACCAATAGTTTCACTGCACTACCCGCATCCAAATGATGTTCAATTAAATGTTGTCCCTTAGACCCCTAGTGCTCCCCACTCTTCTCGCCTTCTCCTTCAATTTCCAAGTTCTGATAAATGACTTTCCACTGTTGTTTCAAATCTGAAGTCTTAATATCAGGAATGGATATGTTATTTGAAGGGTGGTGAGGTCTAGACACAGAAGGTACCGATGCCTCATTCTTCGATATAGTCGCATATTTTTGTGGTCCCATCTTCCTATTGTCTCTTTGTGGAGTAGACTATTCCTTTTCTTCTTTTGAGATTAGATCTCCAAAGAATGTTTTTCTTCCCAAATCTGCACTCTTGTTTTCCTTTTTACGACCCATATTTCTTGTGGTTAGTTAGAGTGGGGGGTGTTTGTGTCTTTTTCTATTGTCCTAATGGAAAACATGGACCCTATGTGTATCAATTCCTCCTACAAGTGCTTCAATTTCTATAGCGGTGAGCCCGCCCAGGTATGTTAGGGAAATGCACAGGTTCTTACCTCTCGTCTTACAGCCCAAAAACTATATAGCTGAAGATACACTAAATAAAACACCCAAAAATTCACACTTCTAAGTGTCTCAGTGAGACATTGGTGAGCCCACCCAGGTATGTTAGAGCGATGCATAGGTTCTTACCTCTCGTCTTACAGCCCAACAATTGCATCACTGAAGACACGCTAAAAAAACACCCAAAATTTACACCTCTAAGTGCCCTAGTGTAGCAATGGTGAGCCTGCCCAGGTATGTTAGAGTGATGCGCAGGTTCTTACCTCTTGTCTTACTACCCAACAGTTGCAGACTAGGAACACTCTATCATCAAACAAACAATTCTGGTTGATTGGATCGTCACTGCCATCCCTAGAAACTACGCCAAAATGTTGGACTGTATTAATCATTGTTAAATGACTAAGACGATACACATAAATTATCAATCCCGGGACGTCTTTTATTTCAATGATAGCTGCACTGTCTGTGCCGATACATCAAACCAGAAGCAAATCCAAATAAAGGGAAATCGTTGCTGAATTAAATGTTGGAAGGAATCACTCATGCAAAAATAAAACGATCTGCAGGAATGTAATCATGCCTCAATTAATTGTACTTAGTGTGCCACACAACAATTACCTGGCTGGTATCTCTAATCACATATGTGTAACATCATATAGTATTGAAATTGAAGCATATCTACTCACATCTACAACAATGGAAACAACACTTCCACCGATACAGAAATAAAATAAGAAATATGTACAAATACCTTAACTGTTGCAATCCCTACTAAAGAGGGGGGCCCTTCCTCTCTAGCAGGGTGCAGGAAGAGAAAGAAAATTAAACGGAAACTAAATAAGACAATGCAAGTAACAACAACAACCTGATAACTTGTATTAATGTGACGAAAATTACAGAGCCAAATTAATATTGTTCTCCACTAACCTTTTGACCTCAAGGGTCGATAATTATATAGTGGTTACATGTTCAGAAAAATGAAGGATGGATCATTCATGAGAATCTTATGATTCTCATGCTGATCAAAATAGGATACGTATAGTTACAACCACTTCTTAATAAAATTTCTGACTGGAAGAATATAGATTACAATCAAAACCATCTAAAAGTTTTTATCCTAAAATACAATACGTAATGAGTCCTACAACTGTTGTGGAAAATCACAGCTGTAGCGTAACAACAATAGAGGATAGGTCGGCATCTAGAAGTTGACGATATCCAGTCAGCAGTACAGCTATAACAGAAGTCAGTGGGTCTGTAACAACACTACGATGTAACAAAGTCATTGTGTAACAGTTCACTGTAACAACACACCTTCAACTACTTCTGTACACCTCATGCTCTAGATATTTGGTGCTAAAAATAACATCTGGAAGGACAACAAAAGACCAGAGAACTTCTCCAAACATTCATCCCCAGTTAGTCATAAAAAAGACATGATACACCATAATAATCGATGAAATGAAAAGATAATCAAAATAAGTTGAAACAACACGGTTTAAGATAGAAAAACGGGAAAAGAGGCAAAGCTATTCCCAATGTCAATTGTAGCCACAAGGTAAAAATGGGAGAAACAGATGTAGGAAATAAGTGAAAAACTAGAACCCAACAGGTATGTGTAGTGAAATTTAGGAAAAAAAAAAGTGTATGGATGGGGTAGGTTTAGAGGGTGAGATGAAGTGTTTTAAAGCGAAGGAAAATTCTGCAAAAAATTCAGGAGATAGGCTTGCATGTTGGCTCCATGTTATGAGTGAAATCAGGTGAAATGAATGTGAGGAAGGTGGTCAAATGAGGGAAACACATGAATTTCCCGAATTTCCTAATTTAACACTTGAAAACTGGTTTAAAACTAGGGTTTGGTAAAAATGGCTCTTAGGAAGGATATGGATGGTGGGGGATGAGAGTGTGATGTATGTGGGAGGTGTAGGATAGTGTTAGATGGGAGGGTTATGGGTCATTCCACTGGAATCTTTCAATGACATGAAGAAGTGAATATATAATGGAGTATGGAGTAAGCATGAAAATAAAAAATGAACTTGATAAATTTCCCATGGGAGGTTATAAGAATGTTGACTTACTATTGTAAGAGGTCCAAGAACTGATGCTCGCAAGCCTTGAGCTTGCTTGAATGGCTTGGGAGCCAAAAAACCTAAGTTTTGCACTCTTTCCAGAAGTGTAACACCAAATTTAAGAAGCATAACAATTGTTCTAAAAGCATAGCAGCGGGCTACAAAAGCGTAACCACAAGGTCTAAAAGCGTAACAAAGGCAGCCAAAAGTGTATAAAAGTGTTCTTTGAGTGGTTCTTTGCCTTGGTTTTGAACCCTTGACCACCTAATGAGTACAAATGAGGTAAGAGAGGAGCTCTATCACACAACAAAGGATAATAATGAGTTTGGATGAGCTTGCTTTTGTCTTTTATAGCTTCGAAATGACCTTTTTTGTCCTATAGTGAAAGAATAAGACAATATTTCCTTTTGAAATTTTTTGACATTAAAACAAATTTTTAAATAAGAAAACTTATCTTACTTTACCTCTAAGTATGCTAGCTCCCTTTAAAATACTTATAAGTGAAATGAAATATTGTTTTCCTTGTTTGATGACAAATTAGACTTTTTCAGAGGCAAAACAATGATACCTAGACAACAAACCTATATGAGATGGAGTGAATGACCTAAAACTTCTACATGATAATGAATGGGATGACCTTTAAATTTATGATGGCCATGGATGAGATGAGGGGAGAAACATTTTTGACCTAGACTCCTTTAGTGACCAAAATTTATTTTGAAAAACTCTCTAAAAAGACCAAAAACTTTGACCTATGACTACTAAAAAATTAACTGAAACCAGATGTTTGATCACTGACATATTGAATGTTATCACTCTCCTCAAATTCCCAAGGGTGAAAATAATATTGAAGAAAGGTAACCACAGACCAGCCTTTAGTTTAGGTAGCCAGCCCTACCAGGACTAGAGAGGGCTCTCTCACTGTCACTTTGCAGTTTATGACTTGAATGAATATCTATTGATATTAGGATAGGTATGTAAGCTCAGTAAATAGGATTTTGTTTTTTTTTTCTAGGATTTTTTGCCTTGTTTGATGACAAATTATACTTTTTCAAAGGCAAAACAATGACACATAGACAACAAACATAGATGAGATGGAGTGAATGACCTAAAACTTCTAAAGTGACTTACATCTGGTTTGATTGATCTCCAAGCTTCTTCTGGAGTTGTATTCTTTAAAACCTTAGTAGGAGTGCGATTTACTATGTAATTTTCACATTTAATGGCTTCTGCCCAAAAATTGAGACCAAGTCCTTTAGATTGAAGCATAAAATTAGCCATTTCTTTTAAGGTGTGATTCTTCCTTTCAACTACACCATTTTGTTGTGGAGTATATGGAACAGTATGTTGCAATTGAATGCCATGCTCAGTGCAGAAGTTGATAAATTTGTTGTTAGCATATTCTCCGCCATTGTCTGATCTTAACTTAAGAATTTGATGTCTAGATTGTTTCTCAACAAAGGCCTTAAAGGCCAAGAACATGTTAAAAAATTCACTCTTGAGTTTTAAGAAATATACCCAAGTGCATCTGGAAAAATCATCAATGAAGGTTAAGAATTACTTGCAACCAGAGAAAGAAACAATAGGAAGTGGACCACATAAATCATTATGCACAAGCTGCAAAGGGGTTGAAGCGTGCCAAGAGGCACGTTTGTCAAAACTATCCTGACGATGTTTTCCGAGTACACATCCGGAGCAAACACCATCCTGGCAAGATACCATAGGAAGGCCCATCACCATATTTTCCTTACACATAGTTTAAAGAGAGCGATAGTTTAAGTGAACAAATCGTTCATGCAAAATTTTGCTCACATCATCATTATGAGCAACAAAAATAGAGGGAAGAGATGATGACCCAAAGTTGTCAAACTTATACAACCTTTTGGAATCATCAACAATGCCAGTAGCTAAAATATGTTTAGGATCTTTGATGTCCTTGATTACAACATCATGAGGTGAGAATTCTACTATTTTCCCTTCACCTGAATGAGTTATTTGATAAACAGATAGAAGGTTGCATGACAAGGTAGGAACACATATTACATCATTAAACTAACCATTATCTAGATGAATGGTTCCAGATCCTACAACACTAAGAGATCTATCATCACCAACATAAATATGTTTGGTGTTATAATCATTTAAAGAAGAAAACATTGATTTATTTTTAGCCATGTGGTAAGAAGCTCTAGAATGAATGAGCCACTCATGAGAAGGAGAAGAAGAAGATACATTTAATGCATAACCAGATCTTGATGCTTGAAAACCACAAGCAAAAAGTGCCATGCCTGAAGATGAAGGTGAAGAGTGCTCCAAATTGATGTTGTGCTTCTTCATTGCTGCTTCTAAGGCTTCCATCTTCTTAAAACATTTGGACTCTAAATGGTCATCATGATTGCAAAATTTGCAATGTCTATCTGTCTTCTTTCCTTTATTTTTATATGCCTTATCATTTTGGTGAGTTGCTTTTTCATTTTGCGGCTGAAATTGCTTAGGACCCTTGTTTGGTTTCGGACCATACTTTTTAGGATACTTCTTTTTGGGATTCTTTTGATATGATTGATGTTGGGCTGCTAAGGCTTTCATAGAAGCATTTCCAGCAGTGATAAGACTAAGGTGTAAAATTTTTTCTTGTTCTCTTATAAAAGAATCACAAAAGGCATCAAAAGAGGGATTCTTGTAGGTGGTTCCTGAAGAAATGATGGCTTCTCTAGTGGAATGGAAGGTGGAAACAAATACAGAGTATGCAGGGTCAAGCTTAGTAATAATGCAATATATGAGGCTACCATCTTCCTTTTTGACCTTACAACCTTCTAAAAGAACTCTGAGGGTCTTGAATTTGGACAAAAAATCTTCAATAGAGGAGAAATTATTGGGGTCCAAAGTAAGCAACTCATTTTCAAGCTGATGGGCCCTAATTTTATTTTGAATGCCAAAGACAGTATTTAGCTTGTCTAGGGCCTCATGAGGGTTATCAATGTCAAGGAAATGAAATCAAAGATCTTGAGCAATGGACATTCCTATCAACCCTCGTGCTTGATCTTGTTTATTTTCCCATTTAGCAAATTTATCATCATCAGAAGGTTTAGTTTCTAGCCCTGTGGCTATTCTATAAAGCCCTTTACTTCTAAGTATATCTACCATGTGAGGTAGCCATTGGAAATAATTGGTGTTGTTAAGAATAATCGGGCATGCACTTTCCATTTTTTTTTTTAAACTGAAGCTGAGAAAAGCTAAAACTAATTGCTCTAATGAAAAGATCTCGAAAAATTAGGCCGTTTAAAAAAAAACGGCTCAAAAAACGGCTTCCGGATGAAGAAGTTATGCCTTTTGAAAAAAAACTAAGTTGTAGATGCCAAATAGTTACGAGAACGGGATGAAGTGTGGCTCTTTAAAATAAAATTCCGCCCCTTTGAACAAATTTTTTTTACAAAAGAAGCTTGAGAAGGAGACTTGAACCCAATACCTCTATTCTCATAAACTAACCCCTTGGTGGATAGTAAAATGATTATGTTATTTTAGAAAGGAGGAAGGGGGGATTATTATTATTATTATTATTATTATTATTATTATTATTATTATTATTATTATTATTATTATTATTATTATTATTAGAGGAGGTGTGCGTGCCTTTTCCTGCACAAAAAATGAGCAAAAGAAACGAAATGCAAAGCCTTACGGAAAAATTTTAGATTCGCGGTTAGCCTTACCGACAACTATCACTTTTTTCACTATTTTTGATTTCCCGAGATCGCACAAAGAAGTGGGGAAAGAGCATACGTAGCAAAAAAAAATCCCTTTTTCCTATTTCTGATTTGCCGAGATCGCACGAGGCACACAACAAAGATCTTACACAGACAAGAGGGTATAGATCCAGAAAATAAATAAAACCTTAATACAGGAAAAAAACCGAAATAAGCAACTCCAAAATAGATGCTGTATACCTCCAGATCTAAACTGACATAACTTGGGCAGCTGGAAACCTTTTCGCATTAAACGAAAGGCGTTCCTCACTGTAATAGACGCTCTGGACACAACCGAGCAGTTCTCCAAGACCAAAAATGTTCATAAATAGTAGATCTATAAAACAACGTTTGCATGCAGTCAAATCGGATTTGGATTTTGATCAACAACGGACGTGGCCCTCAAAATAGCTTTGATACCATGTAGGAATTTACAGGGTACGTTCTGTAGATCAGGAACCAAAGGTCACCGCTCACAAACAGGACACAAATCATTACACCAGTATAATCACGTGGCTAAAACCCTCAAAGAGGGAAACAGTCCATGCCCTGAGCCAACGAGGCCACTTCAGGGAATTTATTAATATAAAAGAAAAGTTACATATGTTTCTCTCATAAATGGTTACCGGAAAAATGACCCTCCATGCTCTTTAAATAGAGATCATGGACCAATTGGGTGTTAAGCCATGGATCAAGTGTCGTTAATACCGAGGTGAGAGATAACCGTCAGATCACTACAAATCGTGACCGTCGGATTATAAGTTATAAATGTACATGGTAAAGAAACACACTTTACCTAACTCTACACTAGACTAATTTATTCTTAACTATTTCGTATGTGTCGGAATATCCTAACATCACTCTCCTCAAATTCCGAAGGGTGAAAATAATATTGAAGAAAGGTAACCACAGACCAGCCTTTAGGTCAGGTAGCCAGCCCTACCAGAACCAGAGAGGGCTCTCTCGTTGTCACTTTGTAGTCAATGGATTGACTGAATATCTATTTATATTAGGCTAGGTATGTAATCTGAGTAAATAGGATTTTGTTTGATTTTTTAGTGTTGGATAGAAAATTCAGTGAGAAGGCTAGGTCTAGGGTTTTAGGTTTGAATTTCAAGGCCAATTTGCAGAGAATGTGTGAGTATAGATAGGTAGTTTGAAAGCATGTTTAATTGGTCACTAAGTATAGAAAGAAGTGATAGAGAGTCTGAATGAGCACTGAAGTGAATTCATTCATTTAGAAGTAAATAGACATAACATGTAAACCTTGTCTAAAACAGAGCATTAACATACATGATTTCTTCGTATAAAATTACAAGATAAACACATGGAAAGATGTATCTGAAATAAGGAGATATATCATTAGCATGAATAGATTAAAATATATACGAAGAAAAAATTCTCCAATGCATACCACAAGATTCTCAACACAAGTTCTGCAAATTTGTCTCTGATTTCATTCCAAAATGTTTATTACAATAGCTCCACTACAAAATAAGACTATCCAACCCAAAAAAAGACTAAAGAGAGACTAATTATAGAAAATATGAACCATGACACCTCATCATGTCGAAATCCCATCCAAAATGCATCATAAATAAATGATATTAGTCATTTCCTAGATTCTAGGGAGGTTAGAAACCATTCTCTAAAATTCAACTATGAACTAGGAGTGTGTGTCCCTTACATTAAATTACATGTTCCCTCATAATAAGAGGAAAAAACCAACTCAATTTCTCTAATTCCAACTCATAGTATAGAAAAACCTCAATTTTTTTACATTTTCTGAGCTTGACAAGTGTCCTAAGGAATCCAATGTAGATGTGTAACATTTCTGACAGAAGCATAGCAGACTTTTACAGAAGCATAGAAAAAGTTTGCATCCATTTTTGAGGAACTTTTAGGAGTCCTAATCCAATTCTGAAAGAATGGTCAACTAGCCTTGTGTGTCTAGTTTCCATAATATTGTGAATTTTGTAAAATGACCCATGGGAAGGCCTTCGAAAATTCATTCTCCCAAGGTTACTCCAGAAGTGTAGCAAGTCCTCCGAAAAGGTGGTAGAAGCATAAAAAATGAGTGGTTTTTTGGAATTTTCTCCAAAACTAAAGCCCGTCATGCAAAGAAGGTTCTTGATCTGTGATGTACTCATCAAAATTCATCCAACCATATAAATAAATCATCATTTGGATTCCCATAAAATAAGCGTAGAAAATGTTTTCTACACTTCTGTGGAGGCCAAATTTCCAAAATTGTCAAAAATCTAGAATTTTCCAAAAACATTATGAAAAAACAAGGCTTAAAGATGGATTAATATATCTCAAACCATAATTTTTTTTGCAAAAATGAGAGACTTTTGTGTTTTTAGACATGTGATGAACAAAAACCTCCTCCATTGTTCCAAAATAATATCCCATTTTCTTTGAATCCAAGTTTGAAGTTTATCACTCAAAATTTGCAGAAGCATAGTGTACTTTGAGCAGAAGCATAGCACCTACTTTGATAGGGAGTATGGTTGGAAAGGCCTTGCCAGAATATTTTTGGGATGAAAGTTGTATGGTTGGAAATATTAGGATTTCTTCTACAAAATGGAGTCATCAAGCACTACAAACCCCTGCTCCAAACCCTTGAAATTTTGATTTGAAGACAACCTGTCCAAAAGTGCAGAGAATTACCTAGAGCAAATGTATTTTGAGAATTTCTCTCAAACCATAAAACCTATGCATAAAATGAAGGATTTTTTTTTCTTTGGCTTATGATTGACAAAAAAATATTTTGAGTTTGGCAAATTCATCTCCATTTCTTCAGAAACTGATTTTGAAGCAAAATTTTCCTTGTGTGCAATGTAAACCCTAGCTTGATCACAGAGCTCTAAAACTGATGCCATGGGTGTGAGGTTGCTCAAACCTAGAATTGTGACCTCCTTTATGGACCTTCTTCTCACCCTTCATGATTTTTTTCAACAAGGAAAGCCCTAGCTTGATGTAGTGGATAGGGAAGGTGGAAAATTAGGAATATAGGGGATAGTGGTAGAGTGGTTTTCAGGACAGAAATAAAGTGAGAGGAAGTTAGGGAAAAATCCATAAAAAAAATGGGGAGGTAGGGTGATGATTTGGCTATATGATGCAAGTGGAATGTTTGGGAATGGGCATGTGAAAGGTGCCCAAAAGGTCAAAACACATAATTTTCCTAGTTTCCCTACAAAAACATAGTGAAAACTAGGGTTTTAGTGGAAATGGTAACAAGGAAGGATATGAGTGATAGGTAGTGTATGGATAAGTTATATGGATGATGTATGAAGGTTTGTAGACGATGAAATTAGGGGTTTTACTTGGCATGAGGTTTGAGGAATAATTTGTAATCTTCAAGGTCTAAGTCCATGCCCTTGAACCACTTTTTATCCATGACTAGGAATACTTGTTGCCGAAGAAATCACCTATGTTGATATGTTGAAATCTACACCTGCAATTATTTCCTTTCCCATGTTGATATTAGAGGCAAATAAGCTTGTAAGTTGAATATTATATCCTCCCTCCATAATCTTCTCACAGAACCTCAAACATCCAATTCTCTCAAAGCATCTTTTGGCCAAGGGTGAAGCATTGATTTCTTGCATGGTGGAGGGTTCTAATCTGGTGTGGCCCCATCCCTTGAGGTTTTTCTTATCACTCTCAATATTTTCTATCAATGAAAGGATGAAACCCTAGTGTGTAGATGGAATGGGTATGTGTAGTGTAATTTGGAAAAACATAGTATAGGGATGGAATAGACTTAGAGGGTGAAATGAAGTGTTTTAAAGCCAAGGAAAATTCTCCAAAATTTTTAGGAGATAGGATTTTATGTTGGCTCCATGATATGAGTGAAATTAGGTGAATTGGATGTGATGAAGTTTTTAAAATGAGGGCAACAAAGGAATTTCCAAGTTTAACACTTGAAAACTAGCTAGAAATTAGGGTTTGATGAAAATGGTTCTTAGGAAGGGTATTAATGGTGGGGAACGACAATGTGATGTGTGTGGGAGGTGTAGGAAATTGTTAGATGAAATGGTTAGGGTTTGGTTCACTGGAACATTGAAACTATGTGAATAAGTGAAAATATAATGGAGAATGAAGTGAGCATGAAAATCAATAGTGAGTTTGATAAATTGACCATAGGAGGGTATAAGAAGTTGACTTACTGTTGTAAGAACTCTAAAAAATAATGCCAACATGCCTTGAGCTTGTTTGAGTGCCTTGGGAGCCAAAATACCCAAAATTGAACACTTTCCAGATGTGTAACACACCCCCGGAAAAAGCGTAACAACTTTTCCAGAAGCGTAACAACTGGTTCCAGAAACGTAACAATTGATTCCAAAAACGTAACAAAGTCAACATAAGCGTAACACAATGGCTCCAGAAGCATAACAAAGGCAACATAATCGTAACAAAGTGTTCCTTGGAGTAGTTTCTTGCCTTTTTTTTGAACCCTTGACCACTAAGAAGTGCAATGGAGGTAAGACAAAAGCTCTACCACACATTAAAATAGAAGAATGAGTTTGGATGAGCCTCTTTTTTCCTTTTATAAGCTTTTGAAATGACTTTTTTTCCTCTAGTGAAAACAATAAGTATGAAGATAGTTTTTCCTTTTTTAAATCCTTTGATATTGAAATTTTTTTTGAAATAAGACAACTTGTCTTACATTATTCTCCTAAGTATGCTAACTCCCTTTAGAAGAGTTATATGGTGGAAATGAAGGATTGTTTGCCTTGTTTGATGACAATTTGGACTTTTAAAAGGAAAAATAATGACACCTAGATAGTAGACCAAGATGAGATGGATTGAATGACCTAAGACTTCTAAATGAAAATGAATGGGATGACCTTTGAGGTGATGATGGCCGTGGATGGGATGAGGGGAGCGACATTTTTGAACTAGACTCCTTCAGTGACCAAAATTTATTTTGAAAACTTGTTTGAAAAGACCAAACATTTTGACCTATGACTACTAGAAAATTAATTGAAAGAGTATGTTTGATCACTGACATGTTGACACTAACACGCACTTTGACCTGCATCACGTCTATCGTGTGTTGGGAAGTCACCGGCTCTCCTTCGTTGAGTCAGTCCCCGAATACCTTGGAAGCTTTCGATGGTAGATATTGTCATTCATACGATATTCTCAAATAATTTCCCATCCTGTTGGAGGGAAAAATGGTAACATTATAAGTTGAGGTGGTAGACGCCAGCTTGAATTATAATCTCCTTCTTATACGCAATTGTACTCATGCCATGTTTTGTGTGGCCTACACCATTTTTTCGTGTCCTCTGTTTTCCTCATCAGGGAAAAATCATGACTGTCGATCAGTTAGATTTATTTTCCTCTGATTCTTCAATAGGAAACATTCGATATGTTGGGAAGATGACTACCCCCTATGATAAAATCGAGTCGGATCTATTAAAAGACTCCTCCCTTATGGAATTTTTTCCACTCCCACATCTGAATGTCGCCACTATTAATATGATATCTTCTAGTCACGATCCATGGATTATTCCCAATCTCGAACAGATCGAAAGTTTTGGTGATGTTATGCCTTTGAGCCCTACTAAAAAAATGTATCAAAGTATTCTTATAGCTTCTGAGGCTGCATCCAAAACCAATGACCATTTGGTTTCCTCTCTAGACACTTATGCACAGTCTCCCTGGTTTGTTTCTTGGGAATCTGATGATCCCTTGAATGAGACTTTCCCCATCGATGAAAGTATGTTGGAGGTAAAGTCTCTTGAGGAAACCCCATGGGATGATGGCATCATCGTTCCTCATTTCTCCCAACCCTAGGTGACATCTCTGCCTGTCTCGAATCCCATGATTTTTCTGTACCGACCGGCCCATTTCAGAATCTAATCTTGATTCATGAAGTGTTGTCTGATGGAAACATGGGAAATACTACTCCAACCATTCCGATAGACATCTATGTCAAACTAGGGATTGTAGAGAATGTTCATATCAATGCATCTTGTTCTCCTAATGAGATCAAGATCTACATTGAGCTTTTCAGGAATTATACTATGTCAACTTGTGGTCATATGAAGAGATGCTTGGCATTGATCTAAGTATTTTCGTGCATGAAATTCCTACCTATCCAAATTCAAAGCTCGTTCGCCAATGGCTTCGTCCTGTTCACCCGAGAAAGGTTGCTACCATAAAGGTGAATTTTAATAACTTCTAAAAGCTAGTTTTATTTATCTTATACCATTGAAAGATTAGGTCTCAAATATTGTTCCCATTACTAAGAAATAAGGGACCATTTGGGTTTTCGTTGATTACCGTGATATCAATCGAGTGTGTCCTAAGGAAAATTACCCCACTCCTTTTATCGACTTGATCATTGATGAATGTGTTGTGAGAGAGATTTTTTCCTTTATGGACGATTTTTGGCTACAACCATATTAACATTGCTCCCGTTGATCAACACAAAACTACGTTTATCTGTCTGTGGGGGGAATTTTACTATAAAAATCTCCCTTTTGGCTTGAAGAATGTCAGGGCCACCTTCTAGTGAGCTATGTTGTATTCTTTTCATGACATCAAGCACATAGTTCAGCCATATCTCGATGACCTTCCTGCACATTTTGTGAAACGTCAGGATCACCCGGAACACCTCAGAGCCATCTTTCTTCACTTTCGACACTATAATATCAAGTTCAACCTTCATAAGTGTGTCTTTTGCGTCGAATCTGGTTGGCTCTGGGTTTCATGGTGTCCAAAGAAGTCATCTGCATCAATCCTCTTAAAGTTGAGGCAATCATCAATTTTCCACCTCCCTCTTTCATCCACTGCAAAGTTTTCATGGGAAAGCCAAATTCCTCCGTCACTTCATACTGAATTATGTTGAGATTTACAAAGGCTTTAATCGCTTATTGAAAAATGGAATCTTTTTCATATGGGACGAAATTTCCCAAAGCTCTTTCGATGCTTTAAAATGATCCCTCGTCAGTGCTCCTCTACTGCATCCTTTCAATTATCACCGTGATTATTATCTGTATTTGGCCGCTGCTGACAACAATATCAGAATGGTGTTGGTTCAGTACGATGACGATGGTCAAGATCATGTCATATACTACTTGATCTGCAATATCTTTGATACTGAGACATAGTATGCTCATGTAGAGAAACTCGTGCTGGCTGCCTGCCATGTTGTTCAGCATTTTCATCACTACATTCTCCTGCACAAAACTTTGGTGATTTATGATTGCAATCCCATGGCTTACATTCTCACGTGTCATTTGCTTGGGGGCAAGTAATCAAAATGGATTGTCATCCTTCAAGAGTTTGACTTAGAATTCACTGTTTCTAAGTCTAAGAAATCCATGGTCTTTGCTGAGTTGATTTGTGATCTTCCTACCACGGTTGATCCCACTCCTCTTAATGAGTCCATTCTAGATGAGACTCTCTTTCTCATTAGTACTCTTGATCCATGGTATAAATACATCATTTTTTATCTCCAGACCCAAAATTTGCGGCCAGAGCTATCACACTTTGAGCATCGATAAATTCGCTACTAGTCCCAACCTTTCCCTATCGTTACATGGTTGGATGAATTTTGATGAGTAAATCATAGATCAGGAAACCTTGTTGCATGAAAAGCTCTATTTTGGAAGAAAAAGCCAAAAAATCATTAGTTTTCTATGATTTTGCTAGTATTTTTTATAGTCTATTACGTATATGGAGTAACCTTGGGAGAATCAACTTTTGGAGGCCTTCCCATGGGTTATTTTTCAAAATTTAAGATGTTATAGAAACTAGACACACAGGGCTAGTTGCCATTTTTTTCATATTTGGATTTGGAGTCCTAAAATTCCCTCAAAATCAACTGTAAAAAATTGTTATGCATCGGTAAATATTGTGTTATGCATCTGTCAAAAAGTGTTACACATCTGCATAGTATTCCTGAGGACACTTGTCAAGCCGAGAAAAAGTCAGAATTTTGAGGTTTTGTTGTCCTTTGAGATGGAATTGGAGTAATTGAGTTGGTTTTTACCTATTATCATGAGGAAAAATTTAATTTAATGTTGGGTAAACACACACTTAGTCTATAGCTGAATTTGAGGGAATGGTTTCTAACCTCCCTAAATTCTAGGAAGTGACTCATCTCATGTATTTATTATGCATTTTGGATGGGATTTCGACCCTATGAGGTGTCATGGTGCATATTTTCTATAAGTAGACCCATTTTAGTCTTTTCTTGGGTTATATATATATATATATATATATATATATATATATATATATATATATATATATATATATATATATATATATATATTGCAGTGGAACTATTGTACAAGCCTTTTGGAATGAAATCAAAGACAATGTTGCAGAAATTGTGTTGAGAATCCTGTGGTATGCCTTGGAGCATTTGTTATTTCTCTGTATGTTTATATTATCATGTTGAATGATATGCTTTCCTCTTTCATATACATGCTTCTATGTGTTTATCTTGTCAGTTTATAAGCAGAAAACATGCATTTTCATGCTTTGTTTTAACAGGATTTACATTCTATGTTATGTTCTTCTAAATTAATGAATTCACCTCAGTTATCATTCATATTTTCCATCATTTAATCCTATACACAAAGACAAAATAAGCATGTTTTAAAGCTACCTACTTGGCCTCATAGATATTATCTACAACTTGACCTTGAAATTTGACCTAAAACCCTATACCTAGTCTCTTTACTGTCATTCCTATCCAGCACAAAAACACCAAACAAAAACCATATTTACTGAGCTTATATACCTAGCCTAAGATCATTAAATATTTAGTCATTTAATTGACTACAAAGTGACATTGAGAGAGCCCTCTTTGGTCATGGTATGGTTAGCTACCTGACCTAAAGCCTGATGTGTGGTTACCTTCCTTCAATCCCACTCTCAACCTTGGGAAGTTGGGGGGAGTGATAACACAGGTCACTACAAGGCGTGTTATAGAAAAAATCGCGGTCCATTTTCTCATAAACTATCTGTTGGATTTTTCTCAAATTTTGTAGTCATTTTCATATTGTTCTAATGTTTATGCACACTAAAAATAAACACCATCCAATGCACAAATTTCTAGATATAATCAAAATGCATGTAAACTTCAGAAACAATTTTCTCACAAACTGCAGATTATATTGGGTTGAAATTTTTCAGGAAGGTTCCTATGGCCATAATGTTTCTGCATACCAAAAATCAGATCGATCCAATGCATAGATCTCAATATTTAAGTAAAATGGTTGAAAGTGATGATCCTCATTTTCTTGAAAACCATGAAACAAATTGGGCTGAAATTTACAGGTATTGTTCATCAAAATATTATGCACTTCCTATCCAAAAATTACGAGAAACTTGTTCTTAATTTGTGACATATCTTCAGTTTAATTTTTTCATTTTGTATTTTGATATCTCTCTCTCTCTCTCTCTTTATATATATATATATATATATATATATATATATATATATATATATAATATTACAAATTTTTATTTAAGTGATTCAAATCAAATTGAAAAAAAATTGTTAGCAATAGAGACAAATTAAATTGAAGATTGAAGAAAAAATTAATTTAGGCATTTTTAACATCGTCGACAACTTAAACCATTTCTGGAAAATTTTCAAAGCCATTTATTTGATTCCTAATTTTTGATCTTCCAAGTTGCAAAAAGGTGCAAGAAGAGATCATACTCAGCAAATCTAAAATTTGAAAAGCAATATAAGAAGAATTTTATTTTAGACCTCAAATTGTAGCTATCTAAACTCCAATTATTTTCCTTCTTCACAAATACCCCTTTGATTGTAAATATTCCTTCCAATGGTTAGAGGTGGCTCTTACTGTAGCACCAAAATTTCCAAGGAAATAAATGAAATCAAATTTGAATATCAAAAACTTCAAAAACTCTCCAAGCTTGGTTTTATTTTCCTATTCTATCCTACTCTATTTTGAGAAAGAGATTTTTTTTCAAGTGTAGGTGTATTTCCAATGAAGCCATTTACAGATCAAAATATTTAGTATGCTCACATCCACATTTGAAAAATATACCTCAATGTTCATTAGGATATGAGAGATCAATTGTACATTTGGATTAAATGCTAGGATTCGTTGAAGAATGGAAGAATGGTGTGGCCTACTCACCTTTTGAACCAATCTCCAATGTAGTCCTCATTCTCTTGGCTCTCCTCCAAATGCTTGAATATAATTCTATATTTCATGTCCATAAATGGGTTAGTTAGAAACTCTTATAGTGCAACTATTGATTGAAATTTATGCATCATATTTATCATGCTTAATATATGTAACTAAAAATGGGATTCAAAACTAACTCCTATGTATACTTCCCCATGTTACTAAGATTTTGTTGTCACCAAGTTATCCTTTCAATATGAGTTAGTTTTTCCATGAATCAAACCAAAGAAATATACTGGTACTGAATTAAATTCCTAATGCCTAATCCCTGACCACCATCCCCGGAAACGACACCAAAAATGTCAGGAAATTCAATTTATTAAATTTATTTTATTAAATTATCAACCAGGGATACTTGTAAGCTTGTGATGACGCCAACAAAATATATGCAGGAGTAGGAAATTGAATCTAAGCTAAGAAAACTTGGTTTTTGTAGGAAAGAAAACATTAAGCTCCCTTACAAGAGGTCCTTCCATAATGTTTCACAAGACCTATCAAAAATCAAAATTATCAAGTATTCATGAAAACAGTAAAGCATATAAACCTATAGAAAGAATTAAGAGGAGTTAGATGACTTAGTTGTTGTAAGCAAGAAAGCACTACACTCCCTTACAGGAGGTGTCTTTGTAATGTTTCATAGGACCTATAAACAATCAAGATTATAAACCAACTTATAAATCTAACCAATATTCACAGCTATTTATAATGAAATAAAAGGATTCCTTGATCCATTTGGAGTGAGTTCAATTCTCCTGAGTAAAGTAACAAACTATTCCATAACTTCATACACTGAAATAAAGCAATTTACATCTAAAAATATAGAATGGAAATTTATGTAAAAGGAATCTTTATTCGATTCCATCATAATTTGGATACATGCTCCAAGAGTCCTCTTGGAATGGAGGAGGTACTCCTATTCATACATAAAATTTAGATAACTAAAAAAGATTTGAGATCCACAAATCTCTCCTGGATCCACAAATATCTCATGTGGTTACAACCATGTGCTAACCCTTAGCAAGTAACATCTCTACAAATCCTTTAACAAATCTCTAATATTTTTTATAATAAATCTTATCAAAACTTCCATGATTCTTCTTCATGAAGTACTTGAAGGAATCTCACAAATCTTCATCAAATCTCGAAATTCGAATTTGAGGCTTGGTGGTCAAATATGACTTTGTTGGAGTCTTAAAATACACCTACAAACATCATAATATGTAGAAATTATACAACAATAATGTATATCATGGATTCAATCTGATCTAACAATGTACTAAATTTAAATACTGAATTTCTTCTACAAATCAATTGCGGAATTAAAAACACAATCGCCAATCACATGAAGCAAAGAAGAACCAATCAAACCACAACACAGATAATTTCTCAGGGAAATCTTATTGTTAAAAAAACCACTATCATAAATTGTATATTCAGCATGGATACATGAAACAATTACATACAACTCTTCTCACAAGGGCCCTCATGTACTCAACTAATTGTCTCACACTGTCTCAGATAAAACTGACCAATACTTAGCCAATATACTGACTCCAGACAGCCTGCCTTTCTTAGGCAATCCCTGATGAATGCAATCCCTATTATTTATGAATTTTGTCCTTCCTTGACTGCACAATTATCATGGGCACTCCAATGGGTGTTTGGTTGCATGGGTGCAACCCAATAATCCTACAACTGATAATCAAATTCCCTTTCACCTAGATCTCAACTTGGTCTCCACTGGATCTAACATGCATGTAGCTAATAATAGTAAATCCTCAGTTGCATGTGAGATCATTGATTGTCAAGTAATTAATATTTAATTCACTTGATCTCTCACTAGTATATCTAACAGTTACAACTAGCACAACTAAGTTTAACTCACTTAACTGAGTTAAACTGATTACAACCTGCATTAACTAATGCACCACTGCACTTCGAACTCTGTTACAATTATAATTACTCTGCATGCATCACCAAATACCTCTAACTTTAAATTCATGAGCTAACTGAGTTTATCACACTCAGTTAACTATTAAAATTTATTTTGAGATTAGATTACATTTTATTGTCCATCTTAATTAAGTGATAACTAAAATAATCATGCACCAAATTTATCCCACACCAGTGTAGGTGCTACTAAGACTTGTGGTCCCACACTAGTGTAGGTGATGCTTGGACCTCCTAGTCCCACACTAGCGTGGGTGCTGAAATTTCTTGTTGAATATCAACACTACCTCTCAACAAGAAAGGGATTATCCTTCACCCCGATCCTGCCTCTATGGTATTTGAATTTTCTCCTGGTGAGCACCTTTGTAAAAATATCTGCATCCTAATATTCTATGGGAATGTACTAAAGCAACATTATTCTCCTCTGCACACAATCTCTGAGATGGTGGTACCAGATATCTATGATCTTTGACCTATCATGAAACACACGATTAATTGAGAGTTTAATGCAACTCTCATTATCAAAATGTATCCGTTTCGGATCCATCTGAGAACCAAACAAACCAACTAAGATCTTTCTCATCCATATAGCCTCATGGGAAGCTTGACTTGCTAGCATGTAATCTGCTTCCACTGAACTGAGTGCCATAGATTGTTGCTTCCTGCTGTACCAAGAAACTGATGTCGATCCTATGTTGAATATCCCTCCTAATGTGCTCTTTTTTTCTGATGGATTTCCTGCCCAATATGCATCCATGAAGCCTTGAATATTCACTCCCTCTATCTGTTTGTACCATATAACATACTCTAATGTGCCCCTTAGCTATCTCAAGACATGCTTCCCCTCCTTCCAAAATATCTTGGTAGGCTTAACCATAGCTTGACTCAGTTGGTTAACTGTGTAGCAAATGTCTAGTCTGGTGTTCACTATATACATCAGTGAACCAACTAAATACCTGTAGATAGTAGCATTCAATACCTATCTAGAAGTAGCATCCTCTTTCCTCTAATTTTCTGGAAGAGGAGTGTCCATGGGTTTGCAACTCCCCATGTGAAACTTACCCAGTATCTCTTTGGCGTACTTGCCTTGAGAAACAAAAATTTAACCATCTCGCTACCATATTTCCAAGCCAAGGAAATAATGAAGGAGTCCCATGTCCTTCATTTCGAACTCCCTTGCAAGATCCTCCTTGCATGAGTGTATTAACTGCTCATCACCAGTCAAAATTTTATCATCAACATAAAGAAAAATAATCAATAGTTTATCTTCAACAACAATATGGTACAGGTTTTCATCAACTTCACTTTTGGTGAAGCCCAATCTGGTGGAACAGTTGTCTATCTGAGTGTACCAAGCACGAGGTGCTTGCTTCAGCCCATACAGTGCTCTCTTGAGTCGACACACATGCGACTCACTATCGAAGATCTCGAAACCTTCTGGATACTCTATGTACACTTCTTCCTCAATGACTCCATTGAAAAACGTGGCTTTCACATCCATATGATGAATGTGCCAAGCCATCTGCGTTAAGAGTGCAAGGATGGATCTAATGGAAGAGTACCTTGCAACAAGTGCAAAAGTCTCATCATAATTGATCCCATCAATCTGTGAGAATCCCTGGGCCACAAATCTGGCCTTGTATTTCTCCACACTCCCATCAGCATCTTTCTTTACCTTGTATATCTATCTAGATCCAACCACTGATTCATCAACCGATCTTGGGAAAATCTCCCATTCACTGTTCTTGACAAAGGATTCATAATTCTCCACCATTGCATCAACCCAAGTTGGTTGCTACACTGCCTCCTAAAACAAAGATGGTTCAATCACAATACATTTTCTCATAGGAGCCATGTATCTAGTAAACCTATCTGGAGATTGTCTTTATCCATGTTGTGAAGTAGGGGATCCTACATTCTCTGCAGCATCAAGTCTCAATATATCAGATTTTTTGGTGTGCCTTCTGCCATTTCTGATGGATGGCTCTGCATGAGTGTTTTTTTCCACTCCATGATCCTCCTCATGTGGCTGCTCCACATCTTGAGGCTCATCCTTGGGAACCAAGAGTTCCTCCTCTGCATGCAAGTCCAACTCCCTCTCGAGGGACAACCGCATGGCTTTATCCTCATCAAATTTTATATCCCGTCGCACAACATTCATTCTATTCTTTGGAAAATACACCTGATAGTTGTGGGGTGTTTCAGTGTACCCTACAAAAATCTCGATCTCAGCTATCGGTTCTAACTTCTTCCTAGCGTCTTTGGTCACATGCACATAAAAAGATGACCCAAAAATCTTAAAGTGTGAAACATCACGTTTCTTACTAGTGAAAGCCTCCTTTGATGTACTCATGCCAAGTATCCTATGAGGACAACAGTTTTACACAAATACCGTAGTGTTCCATGCTTCCTCCCATAGACGCATTGGTAGGCCTTGATCATGCAACATCGCTATTGCTTCACCCATAATCGTTTTGTTATTTCTTTCAACAACCCCATTCTGTTGTGGGTTATGAGGCGCTATCAGTTCTCTTTGAATTCCTTCTTTGTTGTAGAATTTCTTGAATTCGTTAGAGATTAAATCTCCACCATTATTGCTCCTAAGAGCCTTTACTTGCTTCCTCGTGTCTTTCTCCACTAGTGCTTTAAACTCAAGAAAATTTGAGAATGTGTGATCTTTCTTCTACATGAAGAAGATCCAGCACTTACGAGAAAAGTCATCAACAAATATCACATAGTACTTATGTTTTGTTGTCAAAGAAACAAAGAATGGTCCACACACATCCATGTGAACTCTCTCAAGGATCCCCGAGGCTCGATTCTCCTTCTCATGAAAGGTGGCCTTTTCATATTTTCCCATATTACATCCATTGCATGTGTCTGACTGTGCAAGTTTACCCTTGGGAAGACCAATAGAGATATGTTGCATGACTTTCAAGGCTCCATGGTGAAGATGGTCCAACCTCATGTGCCATAATTCGCCCTCATCCTGGTTCACTATTTTGTTCGCCTTGCCCATCAATTTTGCGTAGCCATCTACATCCATCTTGTAGATATTATTAACTCGAATCCCTATCTTCTTGGCTTTTCCTTTTGTTTTGTGTCGTATGAAATATTTTCCTTCACTAAAAACAACATCATAGCCTATATCCTCCAACATTGCAACTGAGACTAATTTTTTCTTCAAACCTTGTACATGCATTAAATATTTTAATTGAAAGGGTTTACCTGAATATTTCTAGAAGGTAATGGTACCAATCCTGGTAGCACTATACCTCTTGTCATCACCCATTTCAATATGCATCTGGAGAACCTTCTCCTCCAAGCTACTGAAAAGCTCCTTGTCTCCTGGCATGTGAAAGGAAGCACCACTATCCAAATACCACACAGATCCCAATGTACTTAACACCATGCATGTGATCAATGAGAATTCAGGCTCAAATTGCGAGGCCAAAGCCTCACTAGCTACAGATCCTCCAACCTTCATGTTCTTCTTCTTTTGTGGACAATTAGTAGCATAATTCCCATGCTCGTGATAGTGATAACACTTCCTTGGACATGTCCTGTATCTTGCCATCTTTGGACTCAGATTTGGAATGGAATTTCTTCCCCTTCCACTTCTTTACCTTGGCATCCAAAGCACAATATTCTTCATATTCATTCTTAGATAAAGATCCATCTCTAGTGTTCCGTCTAAACTCCACCTGCACCAAATCTAACCACAGTCGTTCCTAATCTGGCAGCTTTTCCCTTCCATTAACAGATTCTTGATAATTGTGCCAACTCTTGGGAAGTTTTAGGAGAGCTAAGCTCACCAAATCATCATCAGCGATAGTTATGCCAATGCTCCCTAGTTCATACTAACATTGGACAATATTTGTTAAACATTTTGGCATGGACTCACCTTTCTTCATCTTGATCTTCCTACGTTTATCTTTGAGCACCAATTTCATATGGTCACATTCCATATGATTTGGATTTCCCATGGAGGCTTGAGACAATGTGGTCTCGTACTCCCTCCAATAGGATCCTCCTTGCCTTTGCCACTTTCTTTTTCCATGCATCAATATTTGCAGCATATGTCACAACGGGTTTTGGAACATCATTGTCAGTGAATTCCATCAAGCCATTGTCTTTGAGTACTTCCTCCATCCTGTCCTTCCAATAAATATAGTTTGAGTTTCCCTCGAGTGCATACTCCAACCTCAAGCCATTGAAATCTATTTCGATCATGAATCAGTTGTAGCACTAAGAAATTCTTTCTGCAAATTCGAATTCTATCTAGTCACAAACTCAACTCCTGCTTCACTATTGTGATTTCCTGTGCTCTGATACCATGTAGAAATTATACAACAAGTATGTATATCATGGATTCAATATTATCTAAAAATGTACTAAATTTAAATACTGAATCGCTTCTACAAATCAATTGTGGAATTAAAAACACAATTGCCAATCACATGAAGCAAAGAAGAATCAATCAAGCCACAACATAGATAATTTCCTGGGGAAATCTTGCTACTCAAAACCCCAGTATCCTCTATTGTATATTCAGCATGGGTACATGAAACAATTACATAAAACTGTTCTCAAAAGAGCCCTCCTGGACTCAGCTAATTGTCTCACACTGTCTCAGATAAAATTGACCAATACTTAGCCAATTTACTGCCTCCATACAGCCTGCCTTGCTTGTGCAATCCCTGATGAATGCAATCCATATTATTTATGAATTTTGGCCTTCCTTGACTGCGCAAGTATCATGGGCACTCCAATGGGTGTTTGGTTGCATGGGTGCAACCCAACAATCCTACAATTGATAGAAAACTTCCCTTTCACCTAGATCTCAACTGGGTCTCCACTGGATCTGACATGCATGCAGCTAATAATAGTAAATCCTCAGCTGCATGTGAGATCACTGATTTTCAATTAATTAATATTTAATTCACTTGATCTCTCACTAGTATATATAACAATTACAACTAGCACAACTGATTTTAACTCACTTAACTGAGTTAAACTAATTACAACCTACATTAACTAATGCACCACTACACTTCAAACTTTGTGACAACTAGAGTTACTACGCATGCCTCACAAACTACCTCTAACTCGAAATTCATGAGCTAACTGAGTTTATCACACTCAGTTAACTATAAAAGTTATTTTTGGATTAGATTACATTTTATTGTCCATCTTAATTAAGGGATAACTAAAATAGACATGCACCAAATTTATCCCACACCAGTGTAGGTGCGGCAAAGACCTATGGTCCCACACTAGTGTAGCTACTGCTTGGACCTCCTGGTCCCACACTAGCATGGGTGCTGATTTTTTTTGTTGAATCTCAACATAATACTCATCCCACTTTCATATATAAGTGAACACATGATAATTTCCCAATATTTAATCATAAATTCACTAAAAAACACTAAAATAGATGCATTGGAAAATAATAAGTCTAATCCCGATGTAATCATGAAAATAATTTATGGAAAGAGAAATTTGGTTTAAAAGTGAACTGAAAGGTTGGTAAAAATATGGTATTTTGGTGACCCAATATGGGGATTGTTAAGTAAACTAGACTTGATGAAAATGTCAAAGTTACTCAACAATGGTGGTTTTGGGCACATTGCTTTGGTTTCCCATGGTTTTTTAATTGTGGATTACATGTAATGAAGCCTTTAAAAGGCTTGGGAATACTTCATTGTAATGCTCTAGGGATGTGATTGGTGAAGGATCACTTGGCTAGCTTGGCCAATTTTGGCCAAGGGACACTACTAGAATATTCAATCAACTAGTTTTTTCCTTGATTGTGGCTTTTCCGGATAAATTTTTGTTTATGATTAATGATTTTTTGTTGTTTGTTTTTTAATATTCTATCAATTAATTTTTAATTCTTTTGTATTTTTTAGCATGATATAAATTTTATCTCAATATGAGGTCCAGGAACAAAGTTATGCCCATTTGATGATTTTCCTCATTTAATGCCAAATCAAAATATGTACAACTCGTGGCTAAAATGCAATGGCCCTTAGCCACACATCACTCCCATGTTGGTATACATCCCTGGTCTAACTGCCATATTGAGCCTTGTCGTATGAATGATTTCCATAAATCCCACATTGCTCATTCCTCTAAGGTTTCGATATCCTGATACATCGGTGTCTTAGTATTCCTTATATGATGAGATGGATGATATGTCATTATGGAAATAATTCTACTAATGTTTTAATATGAGAAAAACTCGTTCAGTCTGTTGATATATTGATATATCTACATGGGAGACTTGTTTATCAACAAATTATTTATAATTGAAAATTGTTGCAATTAACCGATAGGCCGATATGTGAGTGGCTAGCTCAACATACCACCTCATATCTATAACCCTAATCGTATCCTTCCATATGGGAAAGGATAATGTTCCAAACACGTGGCACTATTTAAGTGTATATTTTTTAAAGAAACTTAGGAATTTTCTTGGTTTTGTTTCGATAGGCCAACTCAAATCCAAACACAAAAAATCACTAACTTTAACCAAGAAACATCAAAATTCTCATTTCCAACATTATTAAATCAAAGAGGTTCAGAGGATGGATTCTCTCCGGGGATTTATAAAACCTTAATCTCCTTCAAACGCATAGATTTACCACACTATTATAATTTGTATAGTAAATCATCATGGAAGCATTCATGAAAACATTAAAAAGTGGAGAAATAATCATATAACATATAACATATAATGATCACTATTAATGAGCATATAACATACAATGATCACAGTTAATGTAAGTGAAAGATTCATTTGCATACATCATTCACATTCATAAAAGTAATGCAAAACAACACTCATGCAAATATGTTAGTTCTCAACTCACCATTCAAGCTCATTCAACATAACATTACAACAACCTTCAGCGTACCATAGCATACTTACGTAGTGTACTAGGATAGTATTCAAACACAAATCATTGAATAACATTCACATCTCATTTACAAACAATGAAATATACTTATATATTCTACTTAAATTTGTTGAAAACCATAGAATGGGAAACCATAAGCACAACTACACTGCAAATTTCTTACATTTGACTACCCCTAATCCAGATCAAGTGTTTGAAGGATGATTTTCTTTGGGAATTTTAGCCATGTTCAATTCATGGTATAGAGTATGAAATTCATCCTCCTTCACTTATAGGAAACAGGAAATAGGAGTGATACCTCTCAAGTACTAGGTATGGGTTATTCACACAATGAATAATTTCCACTAGGTGCATGCACAACACCAAGGGAGACCGCTTCATTATTTCATGTGGTCCCCTTAGTGATCCTCCCTTTTTCTGCGCTTCTCATGCATGATACAATTATACAACCAAATTATTTTGGTTTACCCAACTCAATTTAAGGGATTCTTCTTGCCGATTTCCAATGACAAATAAAATATGTACTCCCTCACAAGTTTGCCACTACTTTAGGTGTGATTTCATCTCCCCTTCTAAAGTTACTCTCTCATAGCCTCTATGGTCCTGTTGGAGTGAGGTCCCCTGGAGTGAATTTTGAGCAACTTTTTGTATGTATTTTTGGTTATGCGCACTGCCCGGAAAGATCAAGGGGATTTGGGGCGAGTCGAAGTCCCTTTTTTTTGTAAATGGGTTGTTAAGGGGAAACTGTGGGCCTCAAACCATGGTTCGAGACCATATTATTTGCGCATTGAATGGATATAAATATAGAGAGATTATAGTCAGTAGTAAGGATATATTGATCTAAGTAAGTATTTATGAAAATGTGATACATTTTTGTAAGGGTTTCAGCCTTGGGTTGGGTACAAAGGCTCCTACTAGCTGTGTGATTGGAGACCTAGTCTTGGTTGTGTGCGGACTCCGCTAGTTGTGTGCATAGAAGGGTAATTGTAAGGGACATTCTAACTGTACTGAACTGTTTGGATCTAATATGAGGATTTTTTTGGCAAATCAAATGTGTTATGTGTTTGATATCTGAGCTATATGTTCACTGTTTATTTCTTTGATATCGCTTTACTTATGTTATGATCAAGTATATATGTGCGATTAAATCTATCCTTTACGCATGAATATATGTTGATGGTTAAGTACTTGAATAGATCGGCTTAAGTTATTAGGCATTGTGAAGATCTGATTCTGTTATATAACTATGTTTGTGGTGGAGCTGATCTGATAATTGTTGATCTATATATGCTCACATTTGTTTACAATTTGCAATAAGCTTTGTTATAAACCTGTTTAGGGCCACCACATCAATTTCTTCCTCAGGGTGTGGAAACTTGGTTCCATCACCCCCCCCATACTGCTTTGGGTGAGACTTTGATATGTGCAAGAAGGTCATTGCCGAAAGGGCCAGTAGTTGGAGGGTTTTTTGGTTGCATGATAAAATATGAACCTGGGTCAAGACCCCTCGAGACAAAAAATGGTTCTGTTGTCGGGACCGATATCATTTTGAAGGAGATTTGATGTTGTGGCATCCCACATAGAAGGAGTTGAAATATTGGTTGGATAGAAAGATCCATGAATTCACGATCCAAAAGAATCAAAGTTATAAATGATCTACTAAAAAGTCAGTTCATAGGTATATCGATACAGAAGTTCATGAGATATTATTTTTTTCCTTAGCAACTGAGTTGCATGAGTGATTTTCGCGACTGAGTGAATTTAATACCTGCGTGAAGGAAGATGCAGTCACTCAGTGGACTCCATAATTAGTACAATAATTAGAGAAGACAAGAAATACGATTACCCATGTAATAGATCGTTGGATTGATTGTGTCTTGGGAAGATTTGTGACTGAATTCTCCATTGACCAGTTTATGTCATACTTTGAAGCAAAAAAGATATTTTTAAAGGGTCCGAAAGGTAAGTTACTGCGCTCTTTGAAGTTACTATTGAAGATGATATTTGTGAACAGGGTTCTCTGTGTGAACATATTGCGTGAATGTCCCGAAGAGGCCCAACTACGCACAGTGGAATAATTTACCACGCAGACCTAGTAGAAGGGTTTATTTAAAGTCTTCTCAAGATTATATCTAGTAGTGAGGATGAGCCATAAACTAGTAACTCCGGTGAATCTATGCACTCTGAAGAAGAGAAAGTCTCCCAAGAATAAGTTTCACCAGATCGGAACGCTCAGGGAGCCTTGACCATAGTTCGATCTCATCCACTTCACTTCCACACTCATCTCAAAATTCATCCACTCCACCTCCACCTGGACCTCCCCTAGGCACATATATGGTCATGAATATGAAGCTACCTACTTTCAAAGGTATTGGAAATGAAGATACTGAGAAATTTTGGTTTGTCATTGATGATGTATGGAGAGCACAACAAATTAATAACGATGATGCTAAGAAAGCACAGTTAGCCACTGATTTTCAATATCATTCACTGGACAAGTAGATCAGATATGTATCATCAAACCCTAATGTGACTATGGATGAGTTAAAATATTCCCTAAAAGAGAAGTTAAAAAATCCTAAGTCATATGCGCAGTGTGTCACAAAACTGAAAGAGATTCACCAGGAGATAAATGAATTTGTGTGAGAGGTAGACTAGAGATGGTGGATTCACTATCGATGATACCCAACATAAGGAGTGGTTTAATGCTATGCTTCTCCCACATCTGTGCAAACCATTGAGTCAACAAAAGATTTCCACGCAAGCTGAGGCTGTAGAAATTGCGATGAAATTAGAAGTTGCGCTGGTACCTGTTGTGCTTGGAACTCAACAGATTCAGATTCAATTATAAGCAATGCACTTAGAGATTCAGAATCTATGCAAAGATAAGGGAAAGGAGTTATGTGCATATGATGTAAATTTGGTTGGCATCATAAGGATCAATGTCCAGCATTCAATGATTATTTTCATGCTGGAGGACCAAGCCCACTGAAGAGAGAGATAGGGCCAAGTGGGACACCTCCAGTATGGTGCATGATCTATCAGGCTATGGGTCTGCATGCAAAATATTTCTATCCAAGGATTGGAAAATACATGCCTGAGCTGAAGCAATTTTTTTGTAGATTACGTTCGTCACTGGGACATGATGAAAAGCATTGTCAAAGTTTTGACCTGATGATGGACAAAGCTAAAAGATATAGAATTCAGGAAACCTACCTCACAAGCATCCTCTTTTGGGCATGGTGGATTCCATAACAGAGGAAGAGGAAGAGGAGTAGGATCAGTTGGTCAAGGAAGGGGACAGTTCATTTGATACAACTATGGAGATGTTGGACACTATGCAGGCGACTATCCAAATCCTACACGACAATCATGAAAGTACTGTAGGAAGTTTAATCATGTAATAGAATATTGTCCTCTTTTAATTTCTAATATGCAAGAGAAAAATATGCATACTTCAACACAAAATCTTTAGATGGTTAGGGCATAAATACGCGAGGAAGATCTTAACATGAATGTGGTCACTAGGAGTGGTGCATCCACTAGTGAGGATAAGGGAGATAATTCAGATGCTAACCTTTGGATTTGTAAGGCACCTAAGAATGAGGATGGATTTGATTTGTAGCACACAAAAGAAACTTTTGTTGAAGCATGAAAGGGGTTTACAAAAGGAAGCACATCGACATCAGGTAGACCAATGAAGGAGGCATGAGTAGATGATGAAATCAAGCCATTTTTACAAGCTTTCATTAAGTTACTACAAAACAAAAAGGTGGTAGAGAACCTTCAAGCATTGATAGATAAACGTGCATATAAGGAATAGCCTCTGATAGAACAAAAAATTGTCAATAAGATATATATAAGAGAAATAACAAGAAAATAACTGGATGAGAGATGAAGTTGACTGCTCAGGTCAGTGCTTATGAGATGGATCAGGTCATTATGGATCTGGGATTCAATGCAAATTTCTTACCGAAGTAACTTGGCACCGCATGGGCAAACCTAAGTTGGAATGGTCTACTATTCAACTGCACATGGCGAACTAGCAGAAAATCATTCCATTAGGAAGACTGTCAGAGGTGGTTGTCAATATTGAAGGAGTTAAGGTGCTTGCAGATTTTGAAGTTATAAAAATTGTGGATGATACTGATTGAAGTTATACAAAGTTTTAGGATTTGATTGGGCTATTGATTGGATGGTATCATAAATCTAAAGAGGAGAAGAATGGAATTTTAAAAAAATGGAACTAGAGTCATAATTCCCCTAGATACTGCAGAAGGTAAAAGATACACAAATTCTGTATGCACTGATGATGATTTTGACCATATTTATAAGCTAACTATGCGTGACGAAGATTGGATCAACCCAACGGCTGATGGAAAGCTTAATTGGGAAAAGGAAAACTCCTGCTTCTCAAATTCTAACGAAGAATTGGAGAACTGGCAGAACCAATTACATGAAGTATCTGCATTGCGCTACAATCGAGTGACTATATCTCTTCGCTGCATAACATCATAGGTATGTGAATTACCATATTATGATGATTTAAATGATGTAAATATATTTTTAGGGTAACTTGAAAGAATTATCCCAGAAGGATAGAGATTCCATGCCATGGATCTAGGACTATGCACTACTCCAACACGATGGTGGGAGACTCACAAATAAAACATGGGAAATTGGGATGAATGTGCACGACTGATGAGATTTCACTTTGAATGTCCCACTATCAGAATGGAAGAAGTATACTCTAGAAAGGGTGATCCTTGCAGACATATGGCCAAATGGACTGAGGTATGGGGCATAGAATTGAGACCTGAATGGGTACACATGTTCATTCATATGCTGCGAAAGGTGCCTACTGATTTGTACCTCGAGGCACAACTGCATAAAGGTACTAGTGAATGGTATGCACTAACAGAGAGTTTCGTTTTAACCTTCAGCTTCGAGAGTGGGTTTGTCAAGATTGGTAAAGCACTGCATGATATTCAAGAATTTATCTTTGACACAAAAAATCCAAAGGTAGAGCATGCTTCGCCAGCCTGGGATGCGTAGATGAGGGATATTGTTAATTGCAAAAATATGACAATTGAATAAAATGAAGAAGAACCAAGGAATATCGTGATTCTGGAATCTTCACGACAACGCGCAATTGCTTGGCCTTAAATGTCCTCACTAGATGTCACAAAGCCTCTAAAATTTGATAGTTCAATATTAGATCTGAAGAGAAACCAAAGTTGGCGAAGATTGGAGATTATTGGGATGATGACACAGTATGAAAGGTTGTTGAGCTCCTAAAAGAGTATCAAGACCTATTTCCTAAAAATCTCTCGGATTTGAAAGGAATAATTAGCTAGCTTGGAGTCATGAAGATCACTTTGAAACCTGATGTATGCCCAGTGAAGGAGTGCCCATACAGATTGAATCCAAAATATAAGTAGAAGGTGAAAGAAGAGTTGGATAAAATGGTTGCTATAGGCATTATACAACCAATGGAAGAGTCTGATTAGGTGAGTCCTATGGTAGTGCAAGATAAGAAGAAAAAAGGAGAAATAAGGATTTGTGTGGACCTACGCAAACTGAATGATGCCTACGTGCATGATCCATTCCCAAATCTGTTCTCTAATGAGATCCTTGACAATGTCGGGGGACAAGAAGCTTATTCATTCACAGATGGTTTCTCAAGGTATCATCAGATAAACATTTCACCAGAGGATCGCAGTAAGATCACCTCTTCAACAGAATGGGTATCTTTCTAGTATACAGCCATGCCCTTCAGCTTGAAGAATGTGCCTGCTATCTTCTCACGTGTGGTACTAGCTGCATTCAAAGAGTATATCCATAATTTGCTAGAATTATACTTTGATTATTGGACTATTTTTGGGCTATTGAAAAAGCATGTCTCAAGTCTGTGCTTAATGTTGGATACCTAAGAAAGTACCGGATCTCATTGAACTTAAAGAAGTGTATATTCTATGTGCCATTCGGGATATTGTTGGGTCACATTGCCTGCCAGCAAGGGTTGATGGTAGATCCCACAAAGATCGAAGTAATTGTCAATCTAGAGGTACCCGTGAATGTCAAACAACTGCACTCAATATTTGGGCACACTAGATATTATCGAAAGTTCATTTAGGGTTATGCGTTGATAAATGTGCCCTTGGAGAAATTTCTCAAGAAGGACGCGACATTTTTTTGGGACAAGGAATGTCAGAAGAGTTTTGAAATGTTGAAGGAAAATATGGTCATGGCGCCCATATTGATCTTTCAAATTTGGTCAATGGTATTTCATGTGCATGTTGATGCCTCTTGCATCACACTCGAAGATATTTTAGCACAACTAGGAGCTGGAGAGTTCGATCACCCTATTTCATATGCCAATCAGAATCTCTCTAGCGCAAAATGGAATTACTCAACTACAAAAAGAGAACGATTAACGATGGTGTATGCGCTGCAGAAATTCCACCACTATCTGTTATGAGGACATATCAAGATTTTTACTAATCACTCTTCTTTGAAGTACCTGGTCAATAAGCTTGTGTTGGGGGGGAAGATCTACAGGTGGTTGTTACTATTTTAGGAGTATGATATTGGGATAATTGTGAAACCAGGAAGGCTAAATGTTGGGCCAAACCATATGTCACGCATTGAGACTGGAAAAAAACCTACTAGCTTGGAGGATGGATTACCATATGCGCAGTTGTTTACTATCAAAGTAGTTGGAGATCATATCCTTGATATTATTCAGTTCCTGACTACTGGACACATGCTTGAGGAATATATAGTGCAATAGAAAAAAGATCTTGTGTTGCAGGAAACGAACTTTACTATTATTGTTGGCTAGTTGTACAATATGGATGTAGACGAAGTTCTGTGAAGATATATTTTGGAGTTTGAAAGACATGACATATTAGATGAAGCTCACATAAGGGTTTCCGACAGTCACTATGTAGGGAAGGTAACCACGCAAAATATTTTGTGAGTTGGGTTATGGTGGTCCACATTGCAAAATGATGCCTATGCGCATTGCCACACATGTGATGTATGCCAGAGGACCGGAAAGCCATCACGCAGAGATGAGATTCCACTACATCCACAGGTGATGCTGCAAGAATTTGAGAAATGGGCCATAGACTTTGTTGGACCTATTAACCCTCCAGGCAAGAAGAGTGGCGCATGTTACATAATCATTGCGACTCACTATGTAACCAGATGGGTTGAAGCATGGACACAGTTACGCACTTCATTTTCGAGAATATTGTGACTCACTTTGCGTGCCCTAAGATTCTGATAAGTGATCAAGGTATGCACCTTGTGAATGAAACCATTGAAGCATTGACGTAAGAATTATGGATTCATCATCAGAAGAGCACTCCATATCACCCACAGGCGAATGGTGTGGTGGAATATTTCAATAAGATATTGGAGACTGTGCTTACTAAGATTTTCAATGCTAACCAGAATGATTGGGATGATCATGTACCCGCAGTTCTCTAGGCATATCGAACCACATGTAAAAATTTGACTGGCAAGACACCTTTCAGGATGGTGTATGGGCAAGAAGAAGTTATGTTGCCGATGGAGTACATTGTTCCCAGTCTGCGCATAGCAACATTCACAAATATGGCAGAAGAAAATATTATGGAGGAACAATTGTTGCAGTTGGTCGTGATTGAAGAATATCATTTTATTTGAAATTTCCCTCAACAAGTACAAAAGGTGCACAAAAATGTATGGCATAATAGGCATATCAGAAAAAAGGTCTTTAAGGAAGATGATTTGGTCTTCTTGTATGACAGCGAGTTTGCGCACCACCTAGTGAAGTTCAAGATGCATTGGCTAGGGTTGTATATTGTTAAGGAAATTACAGATCGAGGTGCAGTGCGCCTGGACACATTGAGCAGAAAATATCTTCCCGAGTATGTCAATGGAAGCTGATTGAAGCCATACAGTCTTTTACCCTGTCCCTGTGTGCACCAAATGACTATATGGTTGGAGTATTAGATCTGCACAAAAGGGATGGCGGATGCACAGATATGTGCGACGTGCATGTGGTAACTGCATGAGGAGGTTGACTGGGTCACAGAAGTGCCAAAATATAGCCATTGGAATAGTAAATTTGGAAAAGATAGTTTTATTACCGTTTAAGGAAGCATCTAGGTTTCATTTAATGAGGTGATTTTATAATATTTGAAACCTTTTTGTTATTTATGGAGACACATTACTGCATAATGGATCGTTGAAGACACACAAAAGCTATAAATATTACCTAAGGGGTCGAATTAGTTCCCTTTTCTTTTTGTGTGAATTTTTTGCCTTGAGTTTTCTAATTTCTGAAATTTTCTTATTTTTTAAGTCTGGTCTGGATCATGGGTTTGAGGAGGAGTTGTGTTGCAGGGGTTTAGGTTACATTTTCCCTCCAATCATGACAACTACGCACCATCAAGAGGATCTCACTGTGCCGGTAGCTAAGATATTGTGCCCATGAAAATAAAGAAGGGTCAGACCTCAAGGACCTAAAAATCCCCTAGAGATAAGACCCTGAAGCCATGTTCCACCTGCGGCTGAGCGCCAGAAGAAACCCATGTCTAAGCTACCTGAGACGATCATGGAGGATGAATATGTGGTCAAAGTGGCCCCTGTCTCGCGGTTGTCGACCTATGTTGCACCACGCAAGGTGTCAGTAAAGGTCCCAAAGGACCTTGACAAAGTGTGGGCATATATTAATATGCCTTTGGTTCTAGAAAATGTCCTACTAGAAGATGATATGTTGGCCAAGGTGTTGCAATTAAATATGGAGGATTGGGACCTCATCGATGTTGAGAAATTCCCTGAACATGCGTGTGAAATATATTTGGCCCACATACCTTATGTTAGTGTCAATCTAGTCATACTGCCATCAGTGATCAAATTTTCTCTTTTTCATTTTCATATTAGGAGTCCCATACCATAAATTTCACCATTCTGTTAGGTCATGGATTTATTGATGGCAGCGATCTTTCATCAGTTTTCCCTCATGTGAAACTTGCTGATTTTCCTCTCTATGGTCTTTAGTCATGAGTTACTTTCATTTTATGAGTCATGTTAGTAGGTCATAGGATGGGTCTCATTAGGTTCTAAGATCTCACCATGGTCAAATTAATGAGTCAAGTATCAATAAATATCAGCAAGGTCATGAGGAAGTCAATAAACTCAAAGTCACAGCACCTGAGAAGATCAAAGAAATATTTTATTCAGTTTGATGTAATTTTCACCTCAAAACCATGTTTTGAGGTGAAAAAATGATACTTTGCCTTTATTATCATTTATTATGTAATTTTATGTCAGCATATGTAATAAGTCACACTTCAGAAGCTGCCATCTCCACAACGTCATCACCCTGCCTTTCAGATAAGTTTTCCACTGCATTTTCAGTGTCAAATCATGTTCCAAGTATGTTTAGCAGAAAGAGCCCGGAAAGAGCTTTCCAATGGTATATTGCACTCTTAAAACTGACTCCTGGATTGAAATTTATGCTTAAGTGAAGTAAAAAGTCCTCTATATCCTAAACCTTCCCCTTTTTCCCATCTTTCCCTTAAACTTTATGTTATTAAAGTTTAATATTTTCTTCTATAAATCCCCTTTTCCCCTTCCGATTTACAAAATCGCATTATAAAATCGTTTAAACACAAAATGTGATTTATACATAAACCACTTCCCCACCATTACCCCTAAACTTTATGATAAAGTTTATATATATAAGTTCCCCCGCTATTCCAAACTACTTCCCCTCCATCCCATTTAAAAACCTTATGATAAAATTTAAAAGGTTTTATGTTATAAAACCCCACCAACCCAAGTCCCTTCCCCCTTTCCATCGCATCGCAAATATTAATATGTGCGCCCCGATTGGCCCATAGCAAAAAAATTCGATGTGATTGTTTCAAATCCCTTCCAATGGAACCCCGCCCAATTACATCCTGGCCGTCGATTCGATCGACGATCAGACGGCCCTTACTTCATCGGCACTTCCAAAGAGTCCCTCCCCGATTGCATATCTCTGATGGAAAACCCTCGATTGACACCCTCCGATTATTCCTCAGCCATCGATCTCATCATCTAATCCGACGGCCCACAGCCAATCGGACCATCCCAATCGGTGCAATCACAAAACTATCCCTTCGCCCTCCTCCGATCTCCGATGCTGATTGACTTACAGGCCCACCACATAAAACCTCTGCCCATTCATAATATGAAGGGATATTTCCTTTGTTAAATTCAAATTTTGTTTTATTTTATTTATACGAAGGACCTCCCCCAATCGCATCGGAAAAATCCGTCGGTACATTATATTTTTCCCCGCTCCCAAGCCCGATTCCGACTGCGATTCACATACCTCGGTCCCACCTTCAGGCCCTCCACCGTTTCAATTTTAAAATCATTCTTTCCTTATAAAAGTGCCCAACCTTACCTTTTATTATTTTATTACTATCCCATTATCCCTTTGGCATGTCTTTTATCCATGCTTCCCATATATCAATCGCATCGGAAGATTTTTGGTTTCGTTCTAAATAACATCCTCCCTATCCCTCCAATCGCCAATTGCGATGGCACCATCACATAATATATTACAATGGTTTATTATATGTTATGTCCCACCTCCATGACCTTGCGATTGCAATTATAATATGGACCCCACCTCCTTTCCCTTCATTCCCTCTATTTGAAAAATCGGTTTTCCCTTCACTAAAGGCATAGTTTCATTTCAAAGCATTTTATTAAAAAGTCAGTTTTCTTCAAACAAATAATGGAAAGCAACAGTCAACTGGCCACAAGCTACAATAAGACCGAGTTTTGTACAACAACATAAAAATATGGATTTGCTCCTCAAATTGCCTATTTTTCATTCAACAACGTAACTGTGAAATCTGCCCAGTAGTCAAATGTAATGTTGTTCCTTCTTTAGGGTAGATTGTTGGTTCTCTTTTCTATCTTCAGATTTCAGTTCTTGAGCTGTTAAAACAACTCCCTTTTTCTTTGGATCTATGTTCCCACAAATCTGGTCTATTTAATGTAATTGTAATTCATTTGTAAAGCAGTCAGTAACTCAGAAGTAGGGGAATAGTGTGGAAAAGAACGCTCGGTGCTCCATTGTACAGTTTTGGATAGGAAATTAATAAGAGATGCAGCTCTTATTTGTGGGATTCATGTGGTATGAGTTTTAGCATTTGTTATCTTCTTTGTGTTCATAGGTAATTTGTTATGTTTCACCTTCCATCCATAAACATTTCTGGTTGAATGCTTTCAAGATAGAAAGGTAGAATCCATTTTTATGCTCTGCCTTGGGAAATCATTCAATACTTTGTGTTTTCTCTTCTGTTTGAAAAGGATCCATCTCTTGTGCCCTTTTCAACTTCTCACCAGTCTTTCCATTCCATCATTATTTAAACTTTATTGCTAAAATTTCCTGCCTACCTTGCCCCATGAAATACCCTGTATCTTGATTTAATTCCCCAATTTCAAACTGTCCCATTTTATCCCATACATTCCTGAAAAATTCTTTCCTTTTTTTAAACCTTTTTCCCATTATTATACCTAGCCTAATATCAAATCATTATTGTATTTTGTTGAATATCCTTTTCACGGAGAGAGCCCTCTCCTGACCTTGTAGGGCTAGCTACAAGGCTGAGCATAGTTTAGATGTTACCCTGATTTTCCTTTTCAGCCTGAGGTCCAGATTGGGAGCTAACACCTTATGAGGGGGGAATTGTGTGCATGGAACCGAAGCACTAGGTGTTGGGCCTGCACAAGGTAGGGCTCTTAAATTTACTACAGGTTCCACATTTCGGGTGCATCCCTATCAATGATTTATGTGTGTGACATTTGCTCACATTGGTCCATGATGAAGCTTTGTGGTTGGGAGAGCGCATACCTATTAATGTCGCGTTGATCCATCGGATCACTGGCCTGCCCAATCAAGAATAGATCCCATGGCCAATTTCGAAGGTAAAACCCTAGAGAATAATGCAAACAAGATGAAAGCTACATACCAGGTATCATGCCACAACAAAGAATTTTTCGTAAGTGAAATTAATGACCAAACCGTCCAATTTGTGACGCTCATATTGGCATGAAAGATGATGACGAAATGTAGGCCTAAAGAATTCCCTGTGCAAGTAATTTCACTTGCAGGACAATGTGATAAGGGAGTCATATACAATTGGGTGCAGTATTTGTGTAAAGAATTTTTGGAGAACATGCATGAGGCACAAGAGGAGGATAAGCACTTATACTATGCTTGGCTCCCGCTTAGTGCTTGGATAAGCACTAATCAGATGGAAGACCCTAGAGGAGATGCAGTTTCATGAGATCGAGCAACAGATGTGCGAGGCAGCACGGTATTCCACCCTTTGGATAGAAAATAAGATATTTTGGGTCATGTTCGATGCCTCCATTTTTTAAGAAAGTCAATCCAAGCCAAGGTTGTCTCCAACTTTGTATGATCAGTACAAGATGATTGTTCATTTCAAAGCAATGTTCCACAACATTCACATCCATGCGAAGGGTGCAATTGAAGGTATATGGTACAAGTTTCCTTATCTCATCACTGAGGATGAGTTTTTGTTTGTCACTATAGGGTGGTCGCCATCTTGGTTGGAGTTGCGCACCATGGGAGGTGTATCCACTTCTATTCCTAAGATGCCCACCAAACCTTGTATTGGTACACAAACCGCTGAGAAAAGCACTGGAGAAAAGCCGACGCTAACCACAAATAGCGAAAAAATTGACCTAGAAACAAACAATTCACCTGAGAAGAATGGTGTTAGGCCTAAGGAGACCGAGGATCATACAGTGGAGCGAATGGAAGCCCATACTTCCAAGGGGACAAAGCACTGCTCTTAGGCCGCAGGAGGTCCAAGGAAGAAACACAAAGGCTCCAAACCCACCAAATAAGAATAATTGATGCTGACCAAGGATGACTTCAATGAGATAGCAAACACAGTCACAACGGTGACAGAGGACATGTGGACAAACCTCGCAGCACAATATAAGGTTGTGCTCGACGGGGTGAAGAGCGGCATCCAGGAGCTTAAAGTTCAAGCGAGCCTGATTTAGGCGAGCATAGCACAGGCAATCCAGATGCAAGCGAGCATATCTACTACTGATGCACAACCCCTCACAACAATATTTCCTTCAACAAGAGAGACCCCCTTAATTAAGATCCCAAAAAAAACCATTCGCGTCAAATAGTCGATTCTGCGCATGTAACTCAGAGCCTGCCAAGAAATAAATGTTGATTTGGTTGTGTTACCCGTAGGTAAGCTTCATATGGTCCACAACATGATCGTAGATGAGTTTTATTTTCACGAATTCCGCACCTACCACGATATCACTAAGGCACAATAGCATGTGATCGATCTCCAGTAGAAACAGTAGAGCCTAGAGGAAGCATGTCGCATCGTAGAGGCTCAGCACACTACTTTAGAAGCAAAGATAAACCAGGTTTGTACCGATGTGCTTGCGGTCCCTGCCATAGCCACCCCAACAGAGAAATTAGAAGGGTTGGCCACTGCACTAAAGGCCTCATGAGCATAGAGTCAGACTGTTCGTGCAGATTTTGAACAAAAAATCACAGATCTATAGATGAAGTTGTAGCTGGAGACTCCTCTGGAAGTTAGATCTCAGAGGTTCGTAGAAGTTAAAGTAGTGAGAGAAAGCATAGTTTTCACAGTAGTGATAGTTAGCCATGGGAATCTAGACTTTGGTTCATAATAACCCAATGGTACAGTAGCTGGGCAATGAATTGCGCATCAAGGAGAAACAATTTTCCATATCTGGATGGTGGCGCCTACTTTAGTGGTCGCCGAGCTGCTTGCCCACCTACAGGAGGTCCAGGTGATCCAAACAGAAATCGATGATCTACATCATAGAGAGAATTTGCTGGAAGCACGGATGTAGCCATGGGCTAAGAGGCTCTACAACTATCGCAGACACTTGATGGCACACTGAAGAAACTTCTGCAGACTCAAAGAAGTATTGAGCTTGCAACTAAAGGTTTGATAATGGAAATGATGGTCAATGAAGCACAGGGAGCTGTTGCGCAGATCCTTGAGGTGGTTTTTCCACTAAAAACCTCTGTCATTGTGCTCAAAGCGAAGATGAAGGAACCGACCCCATAGTGACTTGGAACGAGTCACAGGTTTGTGTTGGGGGGCTGTTGGAGCGGACTCCCTAGGGTGAATTTTGAGAAACTTTTTGTATGTAATTTTGGTTATGTGCGTTGCGCAAAAAAATCAAGGGGCTTTGTGGTAGGTCAAAGTATCTCTTTTATGTAAATGGGTTGTTAAGGGAAAACTGTGGGCCTCAAACCATGGTTTGAGACCATTGTATCTGCACATTGAATGGATATAAATATAGATAGAGTCTAGTCGGTAGTAAGGATATATTGATCTAAGTAAGTATTTATGGGGATGTGATACATTTTTGTAAGAATTTTATTATGGGTTGGGTAGAAAGGCTCATGTTGGTGGTGTGCGCAAAGACCTAGTCCTGGCTGTGTGTGGACTCCACTGGTTGTGTGCATGGAAAGGTAATTGTAAGGGAAAGTCTGACTGTACTGAAATGTTTGGATCTAATACAAGGACTGTTTTGGTGAACCAAATGTGTTATGTGTTTGATATCTGAGCTATATGTTTATTGTTTATTGCTTTGATATCACTTTACTTCTGTTAGGATCAATTGTATCTACGCGAGTAAATATATCCTTTACGCATGAATATATGTTGATGGTTAAGTACACGAATAGATATGCTTAAGTTATTGCACATAGTGAAGATCTGATTCTGTTATATATATATATATATATATATATATATATATATATATATATATATATATCTTCGACAAAGTTGATCTGTGATACGGTTATTTGTTATGCACATTAATTTTGTTTTCGATGAAGCTAATCTGGTAAGTGTTGATCTATATATGTGCGCATATGTTTACAATATGCTATAAGTTCCGTTATAAACCTGTTTAGGGCCACCACATCATACTGCTTCAGGTGCGACTTTCATCTGCGCAAGCATGTCATTGCCGAAAGGGTCAGTAGTTGGAGGGTTTTTTTGTTGCACGATAAACTCTGAACCTGGGTCAGAACCCCTCAAGCCAACAGGTCCCCAATACCCACATGGCTTTTCAAGTCACTTCTTTACCAATGGCTCCATTAGAGAAATTTGGAGGTAAAAAATGGGTCTCAAAACAAAAATGTACTAACAAAATCAACTTTTTAATAACCAATAGGATTCGATATGATGGTGTCAACCATGGGGACGATTCACCATTTTTGGAGTAAAAAAGTTAAAATTAAAAATATTAAAAAAAATAAAAATCTACTTTTTCAACTTATCTCCCTATTGTTTTACTCAAATTTCTAGCAGAATTACTAATTGTATATGTAATTTAATTCCTCATCCAAGGATTACACATGTTGCATACTTTTGATGGACCCTACTACACGAAAAAATGAGAAATACACGAAAAAATGTGATTGCAATCACATTTGTCATGTATTTCTCATTTTTCTTGTAGCAAGATCCATCAAAAGTACAAAACATGGGTGCTCCTTGGATGAGGAATAAAAATTTTCATCCAATGAGTGCTCCTGCTTAACATTTGAGTAAAATCGCAGGGAGATAAGTTGAAAATACGAGTTGAAAAAATAATTTTTTTTCCATTTTCCTTCAAAAATTTGATGATGTTATCTGATCTTATTTTATTATTTCACTATTATTTTATAATTTTGCTTAGGAGACCCATTTTAGACCTCAAATTTTCTCCAATTTATGTTCTTTCTCTCTGTCTCTAATGGCTACCATTCACATCCACACAACAACGACCTCACCCCATGAGTGTTGCCTCACGTATGAGAGGCTTGGGGTCCCTCCTCAAGCTCTGAAGTCAACTAGGGTTGCTACACAGTATGCAACCCATACTTAAGTAGTATAGTACCTCCTCCCTGATCTCCCTCATAATTTCTTGGAGAGTTAGATATTACCAATTCAAATTATATACATGCTATATATTATCAATTCAAACAATATAATGTTTGGTTAAAAACTATATTAGTTATTCAATAATCTAATTTTAAGATTACAACCAAGCCAGACACCAATTTTATGCATGAGACCCCCTTTTTTATGTATTTATATATAAATATATCATACTTAAACGATATATGGGTAAAAAAATTACTATTTTTTTTTTTAAGAATAGCCTTTGGCATTAAGAGTAATGAGGTGCTCTACAACCTAGTATGGGGAGAAATTTTCACAAATGATTGAAGAAACAGACATAATGTTACATTAAAAATTTAAAAAAAATAAATAAAGAACTACATGCATATACGCATATGCATCTAACGACATAAAAAAAAAGACACTAGAATAGGTCAATCTTAAATCTGGATCTATTAAGCATCAAGATGGATCAGATTTGTTACTATGTAATTTTTTGTATCATTTAATTCTATGCCATGTATTAATTCCTTAATATTAAAAAAATTACACATTAACAAATTTGATTCCTCTCGATGCTTGATAGATTTGGGTTTAAGATAGATCTAAGCTATTAATAATTTAATTATATTGTTTTTAATAATTTAATTATCCATTTTAACCATTTACTATATTTATTATTTTTAATTTTAATTGTATTGTTTTATATTAAAATTTGATTGGTTTAAAAATTAGAAGTTTTGAGAAAAAATAAAATACATATGTTCCATGAAATTTTAGATTGATCCTAAAGCTAAAATCAATATCTAGCTTTGAATCTTTTTATACTAGTAATTGTTTCTCAAGGTGCGAAAAACATGTCATTAAAAGATTTATGCACATTTTAGTTTTATGTATATCAAATAAAATATTTGGTTCTATGTGTGTTGCACCTCTTTAAATTTGGATGTGATAAGTATTTGACAAAGACAATGTCTCGTGTGACACAATGTGTTGTAGAGAAGTAAAATTTATTGTGATGTGATGTATCACATGAAAGAGATGTTTTGTTGCTACCTAATATATCTATAATCATTTCCTTTTTCATATTATTAAATATGTTTTCATCACTAGATAAAGCTTGATATTTTAAATCTACGATTTTCATTTTTATTTTTCTACCTTCACTAGTCCAATTACATTTATTGAAGAAATCCCTGACAAACTAACTAAATTGAAGTTTTCCTCACGAATATTTCGTGTCCCTTGTCAAAATTCCAAATTTTTCATTTCACATTGGTGAAATCTCCAATAAAATGATGAAATATAAAGTTTTCACCTCTACCTTATAATGATATATGTTTTGCATTCCCTATTTATAACAAACGGAAGATAGAAGAGCATGGAACAATGAGAAATTTGAAGACTATGTTGAGTACACAGCACACCCTATATATTTTATTTTTGCAATGTAACGTATACACAATAGAGATTTTTGTGGAGATGTTATGTATAAAATTTATTTTTAATTTGGTCATGACATGACACATCCCCTCACAGTTTTCTCTCATGAGACACAACGTATCATTACAAATTTCTCTTTATCGTGACAAAGGAAGAAATTTGTTTTCCTTTTTTCGCCAAAAATAAATTGTTTTTCATCACCCAAATTTTTTACCTTATGCAATATATTGCACTAAAAGAAGTTTCCATGCGAACAATGCATCCCACAAAAGAGAATTGTTACAATTGTTGCTTTTATATATCACATTGCTTTTCACTTTCATGCAATACAATGCACACACATTTTTTCTGTTGTTGCAATGAAACATATCACGGGTAAAATATTTTTGCATCACATGATGTTTGTAGGGAAAATATTTTTTCTTATGATGTAACATATTTCATTAAAAATATATTTTTTGAAATGTAATGTATGACAACTCATCTGGTTTCATTGTCATGAGATGTCCCATCCTAGCAAAATTTTCTCGCATGGAACACAATTAATTACTACAAATTTGTCTTTCTTGTGACAAAGGAATGATTAGGAAATTCTCCAAAAATGTTTCCAAAAAGTGTCTAATGTGCATCATCTAAAATTTTTATCTCATGTAATATATTGAACTTGGAGATGTTTCATGTGAAAATAAATTATCGACAACATATTGCATTGAATAAAGGATTATTTTCATGTAATAAAAATATTTCCTAGGGATGGCATGTTGAGGGGGAGGATTTATTTAGCCCCAGTGGAAAAATTGAACTAACATATTCCCGGAGCCCGTGCACTGCTTCAAATATTCAAGTTAAGTTGTATTATTTTCTTCAAGAAATCAATGTAGTTAATAAATTCTCAATCCACAGGATAATCATCGTCGTTGACTTCAATGATATTATCAAGCATATAAACATTGACACCTACCCTTCATATCTAAAGCTACAAACCATTTATACTCAGATCAAATTATTTTTTTCCTTTATTCTTGAATATAAATCCATACATGTATTACAAGAGCTAAACTCATTGGTGGACTTGTTGGAAAACTAGGCAACTTTGCACCCTCCTAGAACATTGTGGATGAGTGGTCCCACCCAATCTCATCTAATACCTTGATCTAAGTGGCATGTAACATGTAGGAAAACTAATCATCCAAGTGCTCAAAGGCATGGTCACAGTAAGAGGTAAGCTGACATGAAGTTTGAAGTTAGAAAATTATGATTTCATTATGTTCATAGCAAGAAATCCCCCCTTCACTTACATGATGCACATTGGACAATACAACCGAAATATTGAAATAGGATAGGAATAAATTCAAGTATGGGAAATTGGATTCAAGTTATTTGTAAACATACGAGAATTCATTATATAATCATGAAGTTGTTTGGTCAGTCTCTTCATGGCTATGTGAAACTCTTGAGAATTTATCCTAGTACACATGGAAATAATTAGAATTCAAGGAATCTGCCTAGAAATGGGAGCCCCCCCTCAATGTAACCATTCCTTATTTATCTATTTCATAGTTCATTGCACATTAAAATCATGGAAATTGGAGAAACAAATAACATTTAATATTATAGGGAAAATGTCTTGGAAATTACCAACATGGGGGAACAAAATTGACTTAGAACCTTTTGTGAGCAAAGGATAACTCTTACATTCTAGAGCTAGTGTAACTGAAATCCAAGATCACTTTTTGGAACTAAGTATATATATTGATTAGTTAACTACCCAACTCATGGAAACCATGGACATATTGATAGAACACAAACATCTAATCCAGAGGAAAGACGATGAAATTGATAATTTGAGAAGCCAATTAGAAGATATTTTGAAGAAGGAACCTTGTCAAGCTACATCCACAACATCTTTGGGAACTTTTTTGGTTATCCCCCTGTGTATTTTCCTAAAAGAATAGAAAAACCCATTCCCTTGTTGGTAAATTTCTCATTCATGGCAAAGGTTTTTCAAGGTTTCTCGTGTTAGGCCAGTTACTTGTAGGAAGCCACAGAGATTGATGACATTCCCACAGTTGATTTAAAGTTTGGGAGATATATGGTGATGTTGTTATTGATGTCACTGAGGTATTCAATATTAGAGGTATTATTCCTTGATTTTGTTGAGTATGTATTTTTTATCCTATATACGTATTACTGCTAGTGCTCTTATGTCTAGTCATGTAAAGTTGTGAGTGATTTTAATGCTTGTCAAAGGTACGGCCTTCCCTTAAGTGCAAATGTTTTGATGTTGTGATGTAAATGGATGTAGATGTATTGATTTAAATTCTTTAATATTGATGTAAGTGGTTGCATATCTAGGAGAATAACTCTTAATTTTCCCTAATTCAGAGAAGAGACATAGATTAAATCTTGGTTATTTTCATTTGCAACCCAGATTGATGGTGGATAATAACCGTCTATAACCAAGATTGAAAGTAGGTGACCAACGTATGTGTCATGTAGCATGGATAAATAAAATTTTGTTCCTTGTCTTATGAAATCATTACAGTTAACTAATGTTACTCTTTTAAATAATATTTAGTGGACCATTACTTTTATTTTGATATTCAAAATTTGAAAGAAATTGGAAACAAATAGGTGGACCACAAAGAGGCACCCCTGGAATTCAAAGAGACAACCTTTCCTTTCACATCTCTGCATGGAACAATAAAAATCAACAAGTTATGTATATAAAAATATGTTCTCTTGGGTGGCAGAATAATTTTATTAATTTTTCTCAAGTTTTATGCTATTATAATCACTTAAAACAATTTTATTCACCTAAGTAACAATTAAGTAATTACAGATAGTACAATAAACAATAATACATAATATAAGATAGCCAAGAAAAATGAGACACATCAATTTTTGGACAAAGACTAGCAAAAAACCCCACCAGGGGGAAAACTCAAATCAATATTCTTCTTAGATATTCAATAAATGTTCAGTTGAAATCCAATAGTACATCAAGAAACTAATCAAAGTCCAACCTTTGACTCTCTAAGTCAATCAATTCAAAACCAATCAAATAGGGGAGAGAGAGAGAGTCAAATGTGTTCAATGATCACAATCTGCAGTAGAGGGTCAAATTTTTTCTTGTGGAAGTTTGTTAAACCCCAGTCAACAAACCCTGCAATTTTTGGTCAAATGAGAGAGAGTTGATATGTGGTCAACCTTAGTCAATGTTCCCAAAACATTGGTAACAATGTGTTAAATTTTTTTTAACAATATCTTGAAATTCTTGGCCTTCAAGACAGTCAAACGCCTTGGTCAAAGAATTAGAAAATAGTCCAAGTCAATGCAAGTAAAAAATAGAGAAGATGTTGGACAATGCAAAACAAAAAAAGGTCTCCTTGCTCCTTCACAAGTGTGAATTAACTCTACAATTTTAGATCAAAATTTATGTGTGATGATGGTGTCCAAATGAGGGTCAATGAAGCCATATTTACATAAGTTGGAGGAGGTATATTTTAACATGGTGGGGCTGACTTGGTCAAACGTAAAAAAATTAATTTTTCTCCATGATTTTTTTTTTATGAAATTTTGACCCAAGTTTCCATTTTCAACACTCCCTTTCAACTAGGGAGGAATTTATGTCTGCATCATAAGTATCATCTTAGATTTGCATGTATCATCTCATCTCATCTCATCTCATGTTAACAATGATGACTCAATCCATAGAAGAAGAAGAATGATCCACACTAACAATAGGGGAGATTGATTTACCACAACCAATTCCATGCACTCATAAATGACATTGGTAAATATCACACACTCTATGTCCACTAATTGATCCTCACCTAACTTGATCATCGGTGATCAAGTAGTACAATACCTACACCCAACAATTATGGGAGATCAATTTACCACAACCAATTCCATGTCAGCCATGTACGACCATGGTAAAGATCACACACACCTAAGTCTCCTCACCCACTTTCCAGGAGGGTGGAAATCTCGACAAGCTTAACCATATCAATATGGCCCTAAATAAATAATGAAATGAAACAAAGGCGACTTGTGGGTAGGATTCATACTGGGGTATGTACTCATATAATTCAATGGATCTAATGAGTACCCTTAAACCTAGGAGCCTCACTACTCATCTCCCCCCCCCCTAACCATGTCCATGGCTAGTCAAAAGACTGGGGGAAGAGAGTATGCTCAGTGTTCTCAATCAACATTATTCCCTCCCAAAGAGGGATACATTCTCCTACACTCCAAGCCTCTCTCTGAAGAATAATAACTTTGTTTTCTACACAGGCTTGTGAGAATGTCTACAACCTTCTCATATTTTGAGATGTGTTGGAGCCTCACTACTCCTCTTTGTACCATATCTTTTATGCAATGGTACTTTATCTCGATCTGCTTTGACCTGTCATGGAATACTAGACTTTATGAAATTTTGATCTTGCTTTAATTTTCATTGTATATCATGGTCAAATCTGGAACATGATCAAATAGATCTACAAATATCTTCCACAACAACACTACCTCATAGTTCACCATACAAGCTACAATATACTCTTCCTTGGTTGTATTGAGAGCGACATATTTTTGTTTCCTGCTCATCTAGGGAATCATGGTAGATCCCAAGCTAAAGCATCACCCTAATTTTATTTTCCTATCAGTAACACTCCCAACCCAATATGCATCTATATATCCATGCAGTCTCAAATCATCACCAGAATCATATCTCATTTTGTGATTGGTTGTCCCATGTAGATATCTCAACACATGTTTTGCAGCCACCTAGCGAGCATGCAAATGTCCAACCATGAACTGGCTCAAGGTATTAATAGAAAAACATATATCTAGTCTAATATTGACTAGAAAAATTAAATCCCTAATCAGTTTTTGGTACATAGGAAGATATGCTAGATTTTTTCCTGCAGCTTCACCACATAACTTCTTGAATTTTACCTCCATTGGTGTGGCCATGGATTTGCAATCCACCATCTCAAATCTCCCCAAGAGTTTGACAACACATTTTCCTTGGCCAAGGAAAGTATATCTAGGTTTCTACCATGCCTCTAAGCCTAATAAATAGTGCACCAACCGAAGATATTTCATCTCAAATTCAAAGGCAAACTCCCTCTTACACTAGATGATCATAGGCTCTACTTTTGTCATGAACAAATCATCAACATATAAAACAAAATTCAAAGGCATGCCTTGGGAAACCTTGAAGTAGAGTTTAGGATTGGCATTGCTTCTATTGAATCCAAGCTCCATCAAGTATCCATAGATTTGAACATACCAAGACCTATGGGCTTGCTTCAATCCATAGAGGCATTTATTCAATTTGCAAACATGGGTTTCCCTATCATGTTCCTCAAATCCTTGTGATTTCTCTAGGTACGCTTCTTCCTTGAGTATGTCATTAAGGGAAGTTATATTCCCATCATTTGATGAAGACTCTAACCTTGATTAGAAACTAAAGAAATGATGTACTAGATTGTTTTTTATCTGCCAACGGGTGCAAATATGTCATCATAATATTCTCCCTCTTTCTGCAAGAATCTTCTAGTCACAAACCTTGTTTTGAAATTCTCAATGCTACCATAAATTGCATGTTTGATTTGTATATCCACTTGGAAGTCACTTCAAAATTCCCATCAAGTCTTATAACCACCTCCCATACATCATTTTTCATGATGGAATGGTATTCCTTTGTCATGGCATCTCTCAAAACTTGTTTTTTCACTGCCTTTTCATAACTAGCAGGTTTAGATTGTATGATGTTGATCATCAATGCAGCGTATCCATGATATTTGCAATTCTTCTTGTTTTCAATGAAGGTTCCTATAAGGGCTCAATGTATTTCTACATCTTCTAATGTGTCATGAAGCCATAAAGGCTTCTTCCTAGAAGAGGGAGGATCACAAGGAGGAAGATCTAAAGGATCCAAAGGTGTCATAAGCTCATTAGAAAGGTCAAGCTCTGGAACGAATGACTTTGCATATACATCCATCGTATTATATCTCCTCTTAGTGTTGGCAGGGGTAGGAGAGTCCCTTTATTTTCCAAGGGAAACATCTTCATCAAAGTTAAAATCCCAACTAAACTAAATGCTCCTCTATCTTGGCACATATATCATGTAAGCTTTATAATTTTCACAATAACCAAAAAACAAGCCTTTCTTTCTTGAATTCTCTAGCTTTGATATTTTATCCTTTGGTACATGAAAGTAGATAGGGAAGCCAAATACTCTCAAATGTCAAACTTCTGGTTTCACACTTGTAAATACTTCTTTAGGAGTCTTGTCCCTCGAAACTTAATGAGGGATTCTATTTTGGGCATATATTGTTATATTTGTTGCTTCTCCCCACAAAAACATAGGAATTTTCTGATCGTGAATCATGGCTTTGGTTGCTTCTAATATGATCATGTTATTCCTTACAACAATTCCATTTTGTTGAGGGTTGTATGGAACAGTAACCTCACTCTTAATCACAACATATCTGCAGAAGTCTTTTCAATAATTTGAGGTGCGTTCACTCCCATTACCAGTCCTCGGGATCTTGATCTTTTTTCCGATTTTATTTTCCACTAGATCTTTGAAATCCCTAAACATGTTGAAAACCTTATGCTTAGCCTTCAAGAAGAATATCCAAGTTTTACATGATAATTCATCAAAAAATATCACATAGTACATATATCCTCCAAGATATTTCACCGACATGGGCTCACAAAGGTCAAAATGAATAAGTTGAAGAATATTTGTATATATGATGCTACTAGAAGGGAATGGCCCCTTGGCATTTTTTCCAATCGAACATCCCTAAAATACACCTTCATGATCTACCTGAATCTTGGGAATCCCTAGAACCATTATTCTCAAGTTTGGCCAAGATCTATAATGAAGGTGAGATAATCTTTGGTGCCAAAGCTGACACTGATGGGTGCTATCATGGACCAATGCTTAGATTTGTCTTCCACAATTTTTGTGTAGGCCTTCATTTCTAACCCCAAAAGTGAAGGTAGATATTAAGCTAGACTTTACTGGAAAAACAAATAATTTTCCATCAATGAATGCAAATCTAAAGCCTTTTTCTTACATGGTTGAGATGGATACAAGATTCTTCTTCAAGTTCAACATATATGTTAGGTCCCTACATTACTAGTGTAGTCACTTATTGTTGTTAGTGTAGCCCCCTTATTTTTATTGTTGTACCCTTGTAGTCCCCATATTTTTATTATTGTGCCCCATAAAATCGCACTATTGTTATTGTGGTGCCCTTACATTATTATTGTTAGGTCTGCTAGGATTATATTGTGACCCCATGGACTCATATATATATATATAAAGGAATTTTTTTCATTTCTATCATCCAAGAATTGTTCATTTGTGTAATTTAAAGGATTTTTCCCCCTCTAAGAGGTTGATTTATAATTCTTTTATCTCTCTTTTCTTCTATTTTATGATATGGTTTCATAACATTTGGTATCAGAGCTTTGGATTCTAGGGTTTCACTACTTCAAATAGGTCATTGTGGAATTTTCGCTATAATTTTTTTTCTAGGAATGTTCAAAAGCTAAAAAGAAACCCATTTGAGAAGAAATATTTAGAAACTTTGTGTAAAATTTTTAGATCTCGGTTCACAATATCTTCAGATATATGATCTATGTAAGTTAGGTTTTTTGGAGGCTTCCGAATTTCATCTCAAAGCGGTGACCTTGGGGAAATCATCAGAACTCTCTCTCTAAGCATCAAGTTGGAATTCTATAAAAAGTGGCCGAAATTACATGGAATATAATTTCCTTTGTATCTATTTCATAGTCGAAGGAGGAAACAGTGACATGTAGCATGCCATACAAGTTTTCTCTACTAAACCAATCCATAATTAGTTCATTGTGTGAGATTGGGCATAAATTTGCCTTAAATAATCCAAATAAGGTCAGACCTATGGAATCGCAATGAATATTCAGAGGGCTACTAAAGGACTGAAGATAAAATCTTGGGGATATGAAATTATAGAGATACATCAGTTTCAATATTGAGCTCCTCAAAATCAAGAAAAAGGTGTGTATTTTTTTTTTAATTGCATAAGTCTTATTTGAAAAATCAGTTTGAAATGATTCCAAGGGAATATTGAAGCATAGATATCAGTATTGGGTTCTAAAATTCCCCCTAAAATAATTCAACACCCATTAAGCCCCCAGAAGGCTATTCTATGACTCATGAAGAGGAAGAAGTGCAACATGATATATCAAAATTACAAGACCAAGTGCAAAGAGGAAGAAGTGCAACATGATATATCAAAATTACAAGACCAAGTGCAAAGAGGAAGAAGTGCAACATGATATATCAAAATTACAAGACCAAGTGCAACAAATTTCACTCTCGCAAAGAGTAACAAAAAATGAAATGGAAGCTAAGATGGATGGTTTGAAGAAAGGTGCATAAGATAAGATGGGTGGTTTGAAGAATGGCATGGAAACTAATATGGATGGAATAGAAGCTAAGATGGATGGCATGGAAGCTAACATCGATGAAAAATGAAAGGCAACATGGAAGACATGAAGAATGATATAAAAGCAGACATGGAAGGTTTGAAGGAAGGTTTGCAAAGTTGATACAAGAAATGATTCCTAATGGCGAAAATTTAGTAGAGGAAACTCATGATGAGAACAAAATAAATGTTAATCGTGATTTCATAAACTCTAATGTTGGATTGAAGACCAACCATGTTCCAAATATAGATATGAGTAAGTTTTATATAAAGGATCATGTAACATGGATACTACATATGGAGCAATATTTTGATCTCCATAATGTGAAAAGCACACAAAAGGTATGCATTGAAACTCTATATTTAGAACAAAATACATTTGTATGGTATCAATGGATTCTCTCTCATAAAAAAATTGTCAGTTGGTAAATTTTTATGGAGGAAATGATAGCACATTATGAGGATGAAAAGAGAAACACCTTCTTTAACTAATTGTTAAATATAAAACAAAAGGGTTCAATGGTGGAGCACATTGAGGTTTTCCAAAAATTGAATATAAGGGTAACTGATATTCTAGAGGAGCACGGGATTGATGCCTTCATATGGAATTTAAAGGATAGCATCCAACATGAGGTTTGCCTTTGGGAACCTGATTCATTGGAGAAGGCATTTAGGTTGGGAAGAAAAATTGAAAGTAAACTTATGGCGACAAGGAAGCCTACCACTCACATCTATAAATATGGAAGTGTTGCTACTTCTAGACTTCCACAACCTACAAGTTTGACACCACAACAGTTGGAAGAAAAAAGAGAAAAATAGATTTTCTATAGTTTTAATAGAAAATACACTAAAGGTTATAAGTTTGTTGAGAAGAAATTATTTTACATAGATTTTGAAGAGGAGGAATAAAATGAACAAGAAACTTCAAAAGAAGATGATATACCCCAGGAACCAACCCTAGAGAAATAAGAAATGAGTCTGGCCATACCTTGTAATGCATTGGCAGGAATTACCAATCCTCAAACTCTCAAGATAAAGGGACATATCAAGAAGAAAAATGTAATAGTGTTTATTGATTCGGGAAGTACCCATAATTTTATTCATTGTAAGGTAGTCAAGGAATTGAATTTCTTCATATACCCAACACTAGAGGGTCAAGTGATGGTTGCAAATAAATTGCTATGGAAAGTTCCATAATATCAAGCTAACCATGGGGGAATATGTATTGAATATTCCAATTCTTTCCATTCCAATGGGAGGTGATTATGTTGTATTAGGAGTACAATGGTTACAATATTTGGGGATGGTAGCTTTTAATTTTCAAGAATTTTTCTTGAAAAAAATTTCAGAAGGAAAGGAATTCGAATTACAGGGTATCGCAGGGAAGCCGAGAAAGATTATAAGATCTAATGTCATGACAAAGCTTCTGAAGAAAGAAAAACGAGGCATAATAGCACAATTTTGCTCACTAGAAGTTCCAACATCAAAATCATCTATTTCTCAAGATCTCCAAAAATTCTTGGACAATGATTCCATGGTATTTGAAACTCCTAAAGGATTCCCACCTATTCGTGATCATGATCCTGTTATTCATTTGATTCTAGGAAGTGTTCCTCCAAACATGAGGCCTTATAGATATCCTTATGTCCAAAAGAGTTAAATTGAACGTATGATTGAAAAAATGTTAGAGGCTTGTGTAATTCAACCTAGTCAAAGTTCTTTCTCTACTCTAGTAGTATTGGTGCACACGAAGGATGGATCATGGTGTATGTGTCCAGATTATAGGGAGCTCAATAAGCTCACTATTAAAGATAAATTCTCCAATCATGTGATTGATGAATTATTGAATGAATTACATGGAGAAAATTATTTTACCAATTTGGATCTTCATTCAGGATATCATCAAATTAAAATTAAGATTGAAGATATTACGAAAACAACGTTTCGAACTCATGAGGGTCATTATGAACTTTTGGTCATGCCTTTTGGCCTTACCAATTCACCTTCTACATTTCAAGGGTTAATGAATTCCATTCAAACCCTTCCTTAGAAAAAATGTGTTAGTATTTTTTGATGATATACTAATCTACAGCTGGCCTTGGAGGGATCATGTTCAACATGTTGACAGGGTGCTCAAACTATTGGAGGAGAAACAATTATATGAAAAAACATCCAAATGTTTCTTTGGAGTACAAGAGGTGGAATATTTGGTTCATATTGTATCTTAGGAGGGTGTTAAGGTAGACCCTAACAAAATTAAAACCATTAATGAATGGAAAGTCCCCACAACCATAAAGAAGTTACGAGGATTTCTCGGGTTAACAGGGTATTATTGCAATTTTGTTAAGAATTATGGGAGAATAGCAGCACCTCTAACAACATTATTGAAGAAATATGCATTTTCATGGACTCCTAAATAAACTAAGGCCTTTGAACATCTTAAAGAGGCAATGTGCCAAGCAACGATCTTAGCTATGTAGACTTCACAAAAACCTTTATTGTGGAATGTGATGCCTTAGGAAATGGAATTGGTGTTGTTTTAATGCAAGAAGGAAGACCCGTTTCTTTTGGAATCCATCCAATCAAATGAAAGTATTTACATAAATCTATTTATGAGAAGGAAATGTTGGCAATACTACATTCACTATACCTAATGGGAAGACATTTCAAGGTAAAAATTGATCATGATAGTCTTAAACACCTTTTGGAACAAAGAATATCTTCACAAGAGCAGAAAATATGGGTCACAAAGATATTGGGTTATGAATTTGAAATCATCTACAAAAAAGGGAAGCTAAATGTTGTTGCAGATCCACTCTCAAGAAAGGATGAGGAGGTGGAAGCATTGCTTTGTGCCATTTATATTATCCAACCAGATTGGATAACTGAAGCAAGGGAGGAATGGAAGAATGACAAAGAAGTGTGGACACTCATTCAAAATTTGCAGCAAGATCCTAGTATATCTGATACATTTAGTTGGAAAAATGATTCCTTATGGTACAAAGACCGCTTATATTTTTGTGAGAATTCCCAACTAAAAAAAAATATTATTTTGTAATTGCACAACTCTCTCCTTAGGAGGACACTCGGGATTTTTAAAAACTTGTTGGAAAAATGATTCCTTATGGTACAAAGATTGCTTATATCTGTGTGATAATTCCCAACTAAAACAAAATATTCTTTTGTAATTGCACAACTCTCCCTTAGGAGGACACTCAAGATTTTTTAAAACTTACCACAGGGTGAAGAAAGAATTTTTTGGGATGGCCTTAAATCTTATATTCAAAATTTTGTGGCAGAATATTTGGTTTGTCAGCAAAATAAATTTGAGACAATTAAAACATCGAGACTGCTACAACCTTTATCCATTCCAAGTCAACATTGGGAGGAGGTTTCAATGGATTTTATCATAGGTTTACCTAAGTCCGAAGGAAAGAGTGTCATCATGGTGGTAGTTGATAGAATTACCAAGTATGCACACTTTTGTGCATTATCCCATCCATTTAAATCAAGTACATTTGCTAATGCATTTATGGAAACAATTCAAAAGCTACATGGAAACCCAAATATTATTGTAAGTGACAGAGATCCAATTTTCAGTGGAAATTTTTGGACGGAATTATTTTCTTGTTTGGGCACTCAACTAGCTCATAGCTCATCTTATCATCCTCAATCCAATGGGAAAACTGAGATAGTGAACAAATGTTTGGAAGGATATCTTCATTTTTTTGTATCTGATAAAAAAAAACAATGGGTCAAGTGGTTAACTCTGGCTGAATGGTGGTATAACACATCCTTCCATACTGCAGCAAAAATGACCCCATTTATGGAACTTTATGGATATCATCCACCGTCCATTACATCATATTTAATAGAAAATTCTAAGGTTCAAGCAGTGAAAGATCACATCAAGCATCAACAACAAGTTCTCCAACTCTTAAAGGATAACCTAAGTTTGGCACAAAATTGAATGAAACAACAGGCAGATCAACATCACAATGAGAGAAGTTTTGATGTCGGACACTGGGTATTTTTATGGCTACAACCATACAAACAAATTTCTCTCAATAAATCTAAGAAGGATAATAAAGCATCGCCAAAGTACTATGGTACTTATAAGGTGTTGAAAAATATCGGTACTATGGAATACAAATTTGAGCTTCCTGCTTCTTCCCGAGCGCACCCAGTTTTCCATGTTTCATGCTTAAATAAGGTTATAGGTGACAAACTTCCATTTCAAAAAATATTTCTAGAACTTTATGAGGAAGGAAAAATCATATTGGAACCTGAAGCAGTCACGGAAACAAGAACTCGACAGCTACGAAATCAATCAATTTCAGAGTATCTCATCAAGCGGAAGAACCTACCTACCCACTGAAGATTTCACATGGGAGGATGAGAATTTTATACAGAAGCATCCAGAACTACTCAAGCGTTGAGGAAAAAACTTTTTTGAAGGACATGGCATGTTAGATCCCTATATTACTATTGTAGTCCCTTATTATTATTAGTGCAGCCCCCTTATTTTTATTGTTGTACCCCTATAGTCCCCATATTGTTATTATTGTTCCCCATAAAAGCCCACTACTATTATTTTTGTGCTCTTACATTATTATTGTTAGGTCGGCTAGGATTATATTGTGACCCCGTGGACTCCTATATATAGAAAGGAGGTTTTTTCATTTGTATAATCTAATAATTGTTCATTTATATAACCTAAAGGAGGTTTCCCCCTCAAAGAGGTTGATTTCTAAGTCATTGATCTCTCTTTTCTTCTATTTTGTGAGTTGGTTTCATAACAATATAAAACACATCCTTTAGATCAAGGGTTTGAAAATAATCCAAATGAAAAGAAATAAGCCCAATTCCTTTGACAAGATGAGTAGAATTATCTACAAGTATAATTTTCAAATTTGTCTCCCTCTCCACCAAATTTGAGAGGAATTCACAATACACAATCAAATGTCTAGATGCCCCACTATCCACTAGCCAACTATCAATGTTATCTGAAGATGTGCTTAAAAGAGAAAAAAAGAGAAAATATTCACTTAAGTATTAGAAAAATTATCAACATACCTTGTATTCTTGGACCTCTTGATGGCGTTGATTTTCTTCAACACTTGCATGGGAAGCAAGACCTCTTCCTCTCCTTCTATCGTTCAATTTGTTGTTTCCATTTTTCTTGTTGTTGTTGGGCCTTTGATCATTTCTTATATCAGGACAATCTCGGGTTATGTGGCTAAATTTTTCACATCCATAGCATTGGACTTTGGACAAGTCCCTTCTATTATTGTTGAATGTTGGAGTTGGATTCTTTGATTTCCATTTAGAAGGTATTCCTTTCTCTTTTATTTTCCTGGCATTGGTTGTAAATGTTGTAGGTTCTCCTTCTTCTTGTCTCTGAATTCTTCCTCTAGAAATGAGCCTAGATTCTTCTTGAGTGTGATTGCCCAAAATTTATTCAAATGAAGGGAACTCTTTTATTCCAGTAATTATTTTAATGAATATCAGTCAAGACATGGGGAGTCTACCAAGGGTAATCTACACTAAATATTTTTAAGGTATGATTTCTCCAATGGAAATAAGTTGATCTCTTATTTGAGGGATTTTCATGAAGTAGGTTGTTATGGATTTTGTCTTGGACATCTTGATGTCATAGAGTTGACTCTTCAGGAAACGATGTGGCTGAGATTTTTGAACTCATACATACTAATCAATTTGTCATACATGTCCTTTTACTTCTTCATCTTGGACACATAGGTGATGAGATGGTCTCTAAGAGAGTCAATGATGATCTTCTTAGCCTTGATATCACCCTTATTGTACTTGGATTTTACATTTTCATTGGCATTCTCAAGGGGTTTAACTAACTTGCCTTCAACATACTCTATCCCATAATTGTCCTCAAGGGTAATATCAAATCTAACCCTCCATGCCAAAATTTTGGAGGCATCATTCAACTTATCTTCAACCTTGAAGTAGGATGAAGTCATCTTGTTCAAGATAGTTGATCGCCAATCAACAAGAGAAGTTTCTCAAAGGGGTGTTCTTTGGTCTCTAATGGAAAATATTCACCTTAGCTCTGATACCATACTAATTTTTCTCAAGTTCTATGTTGTTATAATCACTTACAAAAATTTCATCCACCCTAGTAATAGTTAAGCAATTATAGATAGAAAAGTAAACAATAATACAAAATAGAAGATATAAAAGCACAATGAGACACAAAGATATTTTGTCAAAGACCAAGTAAAAACCACACAATGGGGAAAATACAAATAAATCTTCCTCTTCATAGGTATTCAATCAATTTTCAGCTGAGATACAATCCAATAATACATCAAGAAACTAGTCAAATTCCACCCTTTGATTTTCCTAGTCAACCAAGTCAAAACCAATCAAATGGGAAAGAGAGAGTCAAATCTGGTCAATGATCACAGTCTGCAATAGAGGGCCAAATTTCATCTTGTGGAATATAATCTAACCTCAGTAAACATGCCCAAAAAGAGGTAATAATGCAATCAAATAGAGTCAATGATCTCTTGAAATGATTGCTATCCAAGACAGTCAAAACCCTCGATCAAAGCAACAAAAAATAGGCCAAGTCAAAGAAGGTCAAAACATAGAGAATATGTTGGTCAACACAGAACATAAAATTGTCTCCTTGATCCTTTACACGTGTGAATTGACTCTGTAATTCCATATCAAACTTGATATGTGATGATGGTGTCCAAATGTAGGGCCATATTTACATAAGTTGGAGGAGGTGGATTTTCACATTGTGGGGCCGACTTGAACATCTTACGGTTTATTTTTTCAAACCAAAAAACACATATTTTTTCCATGAAATTATGACCCAAGCTACAATTTTCAGCATTTTTTTTCTAGAGAGTTGTGAGACCTTGTTCATGCATTGCTTGACAAAGAGAGAAAGAAGAAGATGAGCATATGTGAGGAAAAATTGAGGAAGAGAAGGAATTTGAATATAAAGAGGAAACCTTTCATTTTAGATCCATACATGGAACACTAATAGTCATCAAGTTATGTGTATAATAATATGTGTTCTTGGGTGGTAGATTGTTTTTTTCAAGAGAGTTGTTGTGAGACATTGTTCGTGCATTTCCTAACAAAGAGAGAAAGAAAAAGAGGAGCAGATGTGAAGTAGAATTGAGGAAGAGAAGACAAAGAGAATGAGATGGAGGTACGCAAAATTAAATTCCAGGTAAGACAAAATGTTAAAACTTTCATGTATCATGGGATTGGTTTCTCATTTCAGGTAGTAGCTTGAAAAATAACAGTTTGGATTTTGTAAGTGGAAGTGGGTGCTTCCAACAATTTGTAGCTTGTAGAAGATCAAAAACAAGGTTGAAGCCTCATGCAGGTAGGAGCCTACAAATTTTTTTGTAAGTGGGAATGTGTGCTTTTAGAAATTTGTAGCTTGCAAATAAGAATATAGGTTGAAGCCTCCTGTAGGTGGGTTCCTACAAAATTTGATGTTAAAAAAAGAATGGGTGCTTGCATTTACATCACAACAACAAAAGTCGTGGTTTTTAACTTTATGGGTTTGTGACTTATATCTCGTGTCTACATGTGTTTCTTTCATGTGTTGATTCTTATGTGGTGATTTAATGTTGTTTATAAGTTAAATTTTTTATTCATATGATGTATTGTTTCTCATGTTATAGTTCAGATAACTATTTAAAATAAAAGTAAAACTTGTAAGTTAATGACCAGGAATATACTATATTGATTCATCCACACTCTTTCTCAATACTTGCACACAATCACAAACATAAAAAGATGATAAGTGATCTTCCTCAGAAAATTATTACCTCAAAACACCATAGATATAATAAGAAATATTTCTACAAATATGTGGATACAGAGAAGGAACATTGAATTTCTATTAATCCAAAAGAAAAGAACAAGTATACCTCCACTCAAGGGCTCCTCTCCGAAACCCGATAGAGTCTCCTCACTACAAAATTAAAAATATGGGCTCTAGCAGCATAACCCTCATAAGCTTGGTCTCTATCAACAAGAATCTAAATCTGAAGCATAACCTTAGTATACCAAATACTCAAACTCTTTCTGTCTATGTGTCTATAGTCCTACTAATCTATACTATGACATGGATCCACATTATACTTGTTGGTGGATATGATTTATCTGTTGAGTTACATGGATCCATGTGTATGTCTTCATGGCCATTTTTTAGCATTTCATGTCATGGATCTGCAGTGTATTTTATGGCATCCATGTTCAGTATATCTTTATGACCGAGCATGGGTATGCTCGCCTCGGGGATGTTATCGGCAGTTGAGATTTCAACATTTTCGTTCCTCCAATCAAGCTTTGTAGTCTTGGCTCTTTCATCCCATTTTTAGCTTTAAGTATCATTTTAATGCATTTAATCCATAAATTCTAACCTCACGCATTAGGGGGCATCTGTTATAACCATATTTTCCACTCCATTATAGTGAGATAAACCCAATATCAACTTATGTCAGTTGTTTGGCTAAAATGCATCCCGTTTTCATATTTTATTTTAATTATGTGCATTAGGGGAATTTTGAGGTCTAAAATGGGCCTCCTAAGGAAATAATAAAATAATAGCTAAACCAATAAAATAATATTTATGAATTTTAAATTCACTTTTTGCACCAAAATCAATGTAACCATAGTTAAATTCAATTCAAAAATTGTACCAAAATAAAATTAATAAAAAATGGTATTGATGTGACTGTAAATAAGAATGAGATTTTCTAGAAAAAGTCATTATCATTAAAAAATTAATGTTTTTGTCCTTTGTACTTAAATAACTTAAAATAAAATATTAACATAAATTCATAAATTCTTAATTATAGAATATACTATTAATTAAAATCTATATTATTTAAATTATATAATAAAATGTAATTAATATACTATAATAAAAATAATCCAATATACTATATTGTTTTATGTATGAATTTTATATTACATATTGAATTGATTTGATTTATAAATATATATTTGAAAATATACAAATATAATATTTATTGAAATGTGTGTAAATACATGAAGATTGTATAGGGATATGCATTCTTTCTTTCAAAAAATATGAAATGACAATATTAATATTTTATTCAAAAAGTATGAAGTGACATTTATTATGAGTACTTTACTTAATGACTTTAAACATACTTAGAGCACTACCATGGTTAACCATGAGTTTCTATCCACCATTGAGAATGTGACAAGTAAGTACCTTTAACTCAAGCAATGCCACCTCAACCATTAGGGATGATGCCATCTCCTAAAATGTGATTGGTTCTCATAAAATGAATTTTGATTGTAATTTTCCTTAGGAGGCCCATTTTAGACCTCAAAATTCCCCTAGATTTATCCCATGATAAAATGGTCGAATTACATGATTTAGTTATTTCTCATAATTAATTTGCCAAAATATTACAATTATGAGATAATAATTATTTCATAATTGATATAATTAAGAAAAAACTCATAATTGTGAAAAAGGTTTCTAGAGTTTTCCATTCCCAAAGATATCAACTTAACCCACTTGTGTATGAGTTGTTAAGGGGTCCATTATCATAGAAGTTTCCTAAGTTCTCAAGCCCCTAGGTGTCTAGATACATTCTCCTAGAGGATAGAATGAGCCTTTATAATATCACCAAGAGGAAAGGGAGTTATATCAAGTATCCAAACTATAACATAAGAGCTCTATTGTATTGGGAGAGGATACCATGCTGCAAACTTGAGGATAGTATCTCATTTGTTGAAGGTATAATTGTACCATTTGATTCATGATTAATATAAATATATGTTCCTTCCTTGTATTTACATGCTTGCGGCAATTAGGTATATTGATTCTATGATGTTTTGAGTTAACGATATTCCGAGGAAGATCACTTATCATCCTTGACTGGTTGTGGTCATGTGTAGGTGTTGAGATCGAGCGAAGATGAAGCAGATCACTTGAATGGAGCATAAGGATTCTGCTACGAATTCAAACCCCTTCACTAACCTGTAAGGATTCCAGGTACATGCTATTTCCTTTATAATATCTAGAACCATTTTCTTGTTGCATGTTTGAGCATTGGGTTGCGATTTCATTTATATCTATTGGCTGTTTTTTTATCTTGGTGATATTATAACGGCTCATTCTATCCTCTAGGAGAATGTATCTAGATACCTAGGGGCTTGAGAATTTAGGAAACTTCTGTAATAATGGACCCTAGAGAACTCATTCACAAGCAGGTCAAGTTGATCTCCTTGGGAATGGAAAAATCTAGAAACATTTTTCACAATTATGATCCTTTTATCAATTATCTCAATTATGAAATAATTATTATCTCATAATTGTAATATTTTTGCAAATTGATTATGATAAATAACTCAATCATGTAATTCAACCATTTTTGTTGGACATCTAATCCTCTATGGGTAGGTGTGGAAGCCGAATGGACAAAAGGAGTCCAAGTGACCTTGGAATGTGGAATCCAAGGGGCATAACATTGTAATATAAATGCACATCTATGGTTAATGGAAAATAAAATCACGCTTATATTTATCATTTTCCCTACGTGTGTGTGTTTACCATGCATTTGTTTAACATGGTATCAGAGCTTAGGCCAGGCCTGGGCACTTTCAGAATCTTTTGACAGCCATTTCTATGTTTGGCATGTCAGCGATATCTGCTTCAACTAACTGCTCTCCTGAGCCCTTCTATCAAACCTACAACACTAGTCTAGACTATCTCTGGTCGGTTACTATTATGCACACCTCACTCGACATTGGTTCGACCATCACTTCACCATAATTTCGGTTGGCCTCCTGTGGTACCAACTCTCTGAATCAAGTTGACGATATAGTTGCATGACTGTGTTAATGTATTCACTCTACTCTGCTTGCATTAATACTCTAGGACACACCATCGGTCCCCTCCATTCGTGGTTGCGTTAATATACCTACACAATTCACACCACCGGTAACACTCCCGGCTATAAATACCACCTGCAACATATAATAAATCTTGTATTACGTAACTCCTATATTATTTATCTCCCATTGGTCTTGTATTACTTAGGGCATCATAACGTGTTCATCATATAATGTTCCATACCACATTTTTTCCATTTTTCACCGTGCTCCAACCCTTCAATTACCCATCGCTCTCCTCCTCTCAGCTCCTTCACATCTACCTCACCACGGCCACAGCTCATCTGCTCCTACTCCCTTATGCCCATTCGATAACTTGATAGCTTTGATAGCTTGATAGCTCAACACCTCCATCCTGTGGCCTCCCGTCGGCTCATCTGCTCCACATAAAACCGCAACAGCTCCCTTCCTCCATGCGCTCCCATCCTTCGCAGTTACTCCCTCTGCGCGCTTCCTTCCATCGCAGCAGCATCAAGTGCTCATATAACTGGCCCACACTGCAGTGAGCAGTCAACACTGCAATATCTCGTGGCTCCCTACCAGCCCATCCTCCCTCCATCACACTTGCATTGGCCACTACTATGGAATAATTGACACCCCTTATCTACGACTGATAATACCGCTCTCATACCTCACTGTGAGATGAAGCATGTGCGAGGTAGTGTAGAGGAAGTGATGCCACAACGAGGAGGGCGTACTGCGTGAAGAGGAGGCTCTAATACCTCTGGAGCCCATGTGAAAAATTAGTGTTAACACCTTTCACCAGTTCCTCATACACCGCTACACCGCTACATGCCTGCATAGTTCACTCCACCGGTCACTCGTGGATGAGCTCCCTTTAGCTACCAAAGATCTAGTTTCTAACATATATGTGAAAAATTTGTCATCACAGATGACTTAAGAATAATTTTAGTAAATTTCACTACCAGGATTGTTTAGCTATGGAATGAATGGCTATACGTTGTAATTTTGAACACTGTGCATGATTTGAAGGTTGTTGAAAAGTTGTGCTATGTAAAAGTTGAAACATTCAGCGCGTGGTCAAATATGGAGGGGAATTTCGAAATACAAAACATAAACAATGTTCATTCAAAGGGGTACAAACGTTTTTTTGTTAATGACACAATCTACATATAGATGTTGTTTGATTGGTAATGGTGCATTGGTTGTATGCATTGATTCCTTTCTATTTCGACTATTGCATAAGAGTTCGGTGGGCTTGTATGAAGGCAGTGATTATTTTCGCAATTAAAAGCAGGAAACTCAGAATATATTTCATTCTATATGTTGGTAATGAGTGAATGATTATTTATATCTAACGGATTGTGAATATATCACAGTCATTCTTGCTTGCTAGTTGCAGACTAGTTATTTGGTGCACAAAGGATATTGTTGTGTCTTTATACTGTGAGTGGGTGTTCCTCATTAGGTCATAGTTGTGATCACTTTTTAAAAAATGTAATTTTGATTAAGGAGAAAATGGATTGGATTACCTAAGTATTAGAGTTCTTGAAATCTATGATACATTCCACTAATCATGATACAATAAAAATAAGAAATAACACTCTCTATGATATTGAAACCTGTCTGCTAAATACACAAGAAAAAATAGATTTTTTGGAGCTTGAATCACAGCTTCAGCAAGATGAGCTTCAACAGAAGAGTCATCATTCTGAACCTATTTTTGTTCAGAACATTAAAAGAGACTCCCACAATCAGCAAGTCAATAATGTTGTGATTGATTCACATTCAGTGCCTAGTTCAACAACAGATTTGTATGCAGATGCAGAAGGTCAGGTTCTACCTCCCAAACCCATCATTAGACCTTGGGAAGAGGCTGTCCACGACAAGCACAGAACTGGTCTTGGATATGACAAGGAGTTTTTCTTTCATATTCTGGACTACTCCAAGCCCATTCAATTTCAGAGTGTCGGATTTCCTTATGGCAGTTCACCTTCAGCTGTTCTAGATCCTACTTCCAAAGTAGCAAAAATATATTGTAAAATTCCAATAGTGTGATCGAGTTGGCCATATGAAAGATCATTGTCTCGATCTTCACCCATGCAAGCACTGTGGTCGGTACACCTATTCTTCACATAGATGCTTTAGAAGCAATCCTCCTGCAAGAAAAAAGATTCATCTTGGATGGATTTCTTGTTGGAAATGGGCATCAATAGCGAAGAATATGTTTAAGTCATAAGTCAGAACTTGCTCTAGAATATTGAACAATATTGCAGTTGATTTTTTGCCATCATCGCACCTTGTACCTGTTGAAGATTGCAACAAGAAACAATGAAGGAGGCATCCTGAAACATCATTCCTGATCCTAGTTGGAAAGTGATCACCTAAACTAGGTGGGGCCCACACAGGTGATTTTTGTCGCAAAGTCTATTTTTAGACTATGTCTATTTTTAGACATGTCGATCATATTCTATGAGTTACGGGATGCTATTTGTGGATGGTTGGTCAAGTTGGAAAAATAGATGGATTTATATTTTTAGACATATTGGGCGGAATCTATTTTTAGATTGCTAGTCTAAAAATAGATATGTCGAATATTATTAACTCTTAATAATATTTGGACTCTAAACATTATCTTATTCTCTTGGAGCACTTCAGTTAAGTGCACAGATGTGGCACAACAGCTGACAGAAGGAATTACGCTATTCCTGAGGGTTTACTGGAGCTAATGCATGAGGACTTCAGTTAGAATTCATGTGACAGATTTTGGTGGAGTTATAGAGGTAGTTGGTGGAGTTGTGTTCAGTTTAACTGAGTTAAACATAGTTGAGCTAGTTGTATCTAGTCTAACTGATTGATACACTAGTGAGAGTGGTGTGAATTAATTATTAATTAATTCACTAATTATTAACTCATTAATCAACTAGAGAATACATCAGTTAACTACAGTTCATGGACAGATTCAGTGGAGACCACTGAAGAGATAGGTGAAAGAGCAGTGTGACTATCAGTTGTGACTATAGTGATGCATGGTTTGCATCCAACACTAAGTAGAGATGCCTTTAAAGAATGCGTGAGAAAGGCTGGGGAAATTCAAACTCATCAAGAGCTATTCTTCAGCAGGGATTGTGCAGTAGAGGCAGGCTAAAGGCTGTCAAAGATCGGTGCATGGGATTTGCAAGATCGGGCCTGATTAGTGTGTAGCAATCGGAGATTGTACTGAGAGCTTGTGAGGAGCTTTGTATGATGATTGTTACATGATATCTATGACATATAATATACATATAGTTGGGGGTTTTCAGCTTTGTTTTTCCCATAAATTACTGTGTTCATATGTGTGAATTTTTATGGTTTTAATGTGTGCATGCAATTGATTTTATTTCCGCAATTAATGATCAATGGTAGAAGAGATTATGTATTGTGTATGAAGTCAAATAGTGTGTGACCAGGAGAATCTCGGATGTATAACATATCAGTTATATAATTCCTACATGGTATCAGAGTGATATTGATCATTGGAGCAATTGCAAAGCATTGAAGCAGTTGAGTTTTGTGCTGGTGGAATTCGAAATTGCTGCAGTGTTTTCTTGGTGTCGAAGTTGAGCATTCATTGAAATGTCTTTCAGCGGATTGCGATTGGATTATGCCCTTGAGGGAGGCTTGAATTATATTGCATGGAAGGATAGGATGGAGGCGGTGTTGGAGGATAATGGGTTGAAGGAGTTCATAGATGTTGATATTCCTAAACCGGGTTCTAGCGATGCAGCCGCACTTGACGCATGGCAAAAGAAGGTAGCAAGGTGTCGAAGGATTCTATTGGAAGGTGTGAAGGATCACATAGTGTACAGAATTCATGGTAAAGCTTCTCCATTCTTTATTTGGAAATCTTTGACAGATTTGTTCCAAAGCAAGAGCGACCAGAGGAAGTTGGCGCTCAAGGATAAACTCAGGAAAATAAAAATGGAGAAGAATGACACTATTCCGGTATACTTGACAAAGTTTTTCCACTGCAGGGATGAGCTTGGGAGTGTAGGAGTTAGTGTGGATGATGAGGAATTGGTGAGCTTGGCTCTCCTTGGGCTTCCGAAGAGTTGGCATTCTTATCAAGACTCTGTCTATGGTCGGGAGAAATTGCCAGGATGGGAGCGACTTTGGTCGGATCTTGTGCAGGAGGAGATAAGGTGGGATACCAGGGATGGATATTCATCAAAGCATGATGATGAAGAGGATTTCACTTTGGCTGCCAAAGAAAGGAAGGGGAAGGGCAAGAAAAATTATTCTTAGTCTGGTGCGGATGGTAAAGAGCGTGACATGTCCAAAGTGAAGTGTTTTCACTGTCACGAGCATGGGCATTTCGCCACGCATTGTCCACAGAAGAAGAAGAACAAGAAAGCTGATGGAGGTGCATCTGGTGAGGCTCTTGCCTCACAATTTGAGCTGTACTTCTCATTGATCGCATGCATGGTGTCTAGTGCATTGGGATCGGGGTGGTATTTTGATAGTGGCGCTTCCTTTCATATGACGGGAGATGTGAATCTTTTCAGTGACTTGGTGGAGAAAGATCTCCAATTGCATGTTGAGTTGGGCGACAATGGACGATACAATGTGACCAGCATTGGTACCATAACCCTTCAGAGGGATTCAGGTAAACTCATTCTTTTACAAGATGTAGTGCATGTTCCAGGTTTAAAGAATAATTTAATCTATGTCGCAATGTTAGAGGATAAAGGGTATGATGTTGTCTTTAGTGAAGGAAAAATTTTCCTTCGGCACAAAGCAACAGGACAAGTCAAGAATTTTGGGATTCGAGCAAAGAATCTCTACAGACTTGAAGTAGATGGGATGTCTACAGAGCTTCCTACTGTTGGGAAGTGCAAGAAAGACATGCAATTGATGCTTGAGAGGGAGCACATTTTTCATGCAGGTGAGAGTGAACCTCGAGATGTGGAGCAGCCACAAGATGAGGATCATGGAGTGGAAGAAACCACTCATGCAGAGAAATTTCGTGCCAGATGGGCAGAGGGAGTCCATGCATCTATACCACCAGGTGAGAGGTGGGGCGACATGCATGAGTAATCCCAAGAGGATATTTCTGGGCAGGATTCATGAGATGGTGTGGATCTCATGAATTGAACTTGGCTACGAGGTGCCCACAACGCGGCAGTAGCATGATTAGTTGGATTGATGCAGGAAAATCAAAGTGACAGTGTCGGATACTGGAGCGCGGATCAGAGTTGGCAGCAAGTGCAGAGTGCATGGGTGCAAGAGTTCAACAATGCAGTGGTTCCTGATGACATGTGAAGTTGGTACCAGCAGAAGTCGAAGACTTTGATGATAGATGCATCAGACTGATTGAGTTGTTTGGAGCCTATTCAGTTTCAGAGGAGTTGCAGAGCAGATGCATGGAGTTGCATGGTGCTTGTGAAGGTTGCAGGGCGAATGCATGGAGTTGCATGTCACATGAAAAGACAATCCTTTCTTGTTGAGAGGGAGTGTTGAATATTGCAACAAGAAATATTTAAGGAGGCATCCTAAAACATCATTCTTGATCCTAGTTGGAAAGTGATCACCTAAACTAGGTGGGGCCCACACAGGTGATTTTTGTCACAAAGTCTATTTTTAGACTATGGATCATATTCTATGGAACATGACATGCTATTTGTGGATGGTTGGTCAAGTTGGAAAAATAGATGGACTTCTATTTTTATACATATTGGGCGGAGTCTATTTTTAGACTACCAGTCTAAAAATAGATATGTCGAATATTGTTAGCTCTTAATAATATTTGGACTCTAAACATTATCTTATTCTCTTGGAGCACTTCAGTTAAGTGCACAGATGTGGCACAGGAGCTGATAGAAGGAATTACACTATTCCTGAGGGTTAAGTGGAGCTATTTCATGGATACTTCAGTTAGAACTCATGTGACAGAGTTTGGTGGAGTTATAGAGGTAGTTGATGGAGTTGTGTTCAGTTTAACTGAGTTAAACATAGTTGAGCTAGTTGTAGCTAGTCTAACTAATTGATACACTAGTGAGAGTGGTTTGAATTAATTATTAATTAATTCACTAATTATTAACTCATTAATCAACTAAATAATACATCAGTTAACTATAGTGCATGGACAGTTTTAGTGGAGACCAGTGAAGAGGTAGGTGAAAGATCAGTGTGACTATCGGTATGACATAGTGATGCATGGTTTGCATCCAACACTCGATGAGAGATGCCTTTAAATCTCTTTTTTAGTGAGCAAGGGTGGGGAAGTCGAGACTCTGTAGAGCTATTACATGAGGATTAGGAGCTCTGGGGATAGGCTAAAGGTGGCAAATATCGGTGCATGGGATTTGCAAGATCGGGCAATTAGTGTGTAGCAATTGGAGGTTGTGCTGAGAGCTTGTGAGGAGCTTTGAACAATGATTGTTACATGGTCTCTATGACATATAATATATAGATAGTTGAGGTTTTCAGCTTTAATATTTCCCATGAAATATTATGTTCATATGTGTGATTGTTTATGGTTTTAATGTGTGCATGCAATTGATTTTATTTCCGCAATTAATGATCAATGGTAGACGAGATTATGTATTGTGCATGAAGTCAAATAGTGTGTGATCAGGAGAATCTTGGATGTATAACATATCAGTTATATAATTCCTATAGTACCTGACATGGGGGGAAATGGTGGTCATCTATAGGCTTCAAAGCCACTTCAAGCGAGCCTAAGCCACCACCTGTCATTCCAGCTTCAGAGTTGTAGCCAGAGACACAACATTTCAAGCGAGCCTGAGCCACAATCTCTCATTCCAGACTTATATTTTTAGCCGGAAGACACGGATTCCACAGAGATACCGTTGGTTGAGCGAATGACTTTTGAAACCATGCGTGGGGAGTTGGATGATGTGCTCTTAGAATATTTTTGGGATATTTTCTACTGAAGACTTCAGCTTCTTGCCAGTTTTGGAAGAGTTCTAGGAAATGCATCAAGCATTCTAGAGTTGGTGGTCATCTGTTGTAGCTGCTACAACAAACCCAAAATTTTGGGGTATATTTAAAATTCTCGGTTCCCCTCCCGCTCGCTGAAAGGGCAGTCTTTCACACCCGACCTCGGCAGCCGGCTGACATCTCGCCGACCTATCCCCAACCCCTCATGAGCTTTCTCACCATCATTATCAGATGTTGTTGATGCAATCACGCCATGTGAGGGAGGGACCACCCAGCATACGTTCGAATAAGAACTTTCCGTGCACTCAGGATATACATTAACACCTCCCTCACCATGGGTCATTAAACGTGTTTTTTGAATACTTCTTTTATGTTCATTGGTCTCATATATTTTATCTAGGGGCACCATTCGCAAAGAATAATTGTGAACTAATTAATGTTATGTTGTTTATACAGGTCAATCCCCTGACTGATAAACTCATCAATGAATGTCATGGCACCGAGGGGAATAAGATTAAGCTCAATGACAAGGTCACAGCTGTGAACCATGACACATTCATCCACATGTCCCGCTTAGGTGGATATGAGACATAAGGCCACCTTTGAAGACCATGGTTAAGGTAGATGACAAGCATGCACCCACAAGTGAGCTGGAAGAGCAAGTTAACATTATTTTCAGATGGAGGATGATGTGGTGTGTGTTCATTCACTCAAAGAAACAAGGAAGCACTGGGCACCAAAAAAATCTTATAACGTCGTTGATATCAAAAGACAAGGGTTTCTCATGTTATTAACGGAGATGCCATATTAAGAGCACACATGTTGATGTTGGCAAGACAATGGCACAGCAAAAAGGGTTTCTTCTATTTTCCACAGTTGAATGAAATGGTTCACGGGTTCAAAATGTGTCTTGATAAGTATCGAAAAGGTCATCACTGTCAATTTGGTGATTAATTATGGACTGACATCGACAAAGTAGGAGTGATCTATGAGTATGATCCAGTTTCTCCAAGTTTACAGGCCTCAATTGTTTTTGGGAATAACGATGAACTATAGAGTTCATCGCTTTAAATTCGACACTTCTTTCAGTTTCATCATTGCCCATCAAAGTACAGTTGTTAGGTTTGATGGTTCAGGTAATGGGTGCATTGGCAAGTTTTGGCACAATTTCAAAAATCTAAACGCACCTTTGGGAAGCAATCTTTGTTAAACCTAAGCTACACGGTGGGTGAAAAATCGATGGACCTAAGCTATGGTTTTAAATATCATATAATTAAACCAAGGCACAAAGTAATGTAGTGTCTAAAACATATAAAATGGCGGATCGAAACTATATGAAAACGCATTTCAAATGGGCCTAAATATTTCTATGGCGGACATAGTGATCAAAACTTATGTTTAAATCATGGGGCGGAGTGTATGACAAACCATGGTGACATGTCATAATAACTATGGTGCGTTACAACTAAGGCGCGAAAGGGATAAAGCATACGTTTTTCAAACCACGTGAGCTGGTGCAACAAAACTGCATGGACACGTGACATGGCGCAAAGGTTCGATGGCAGGTTTTCAACCCATGATAAAAGTTTTGGATCAAATATATATATATACGGTGGTCCAAAGTCATGTTTACACATGGCTCCATGCAATCACTGCGGTTGAATGTTCAAATGTTTACGTTGCATGGAGCCCAACATAAATGTATATATATATACATGGTGGTCAACTTTTCAACTTACGGTGAACGTTGGAGCGGAAATAATATAACAGTCAAAGTTTATGTTTAAAATATGGAGCAAAATATGTTAACAAACATACAGCGGTCAACGTTATAATTAAAACACGGATCAGAGCTATAGGAAAATACATTGCGAATGGACTTAAACATTTCTATGGCGAAGTTTTATTCCTTGGGGCAGATATATAATATTTGGTCAAAATGTGCGTTTAAAACACGGAGTCAAATCTTGTAGCAAATCTACGATGGCATGTTAGAATAAATATCATGCAGTCATAATCAAATGAAAGGCAGAAGTGTTACGTTTCACTGGAGGAGGTCACAATGCGCATGATTGTAAAATCGTTTCATCAGAAAACGCCATAATCAACGCCACAGTGATCTTCCACGCGTCCACGATGAGCTGGACAGAACGAGTCCCTGCGCTTCATGCCACGTTACATGGATGCAGGTTGCCCATGCATGCTGCCATGCATGAACGCTAATTATGCTGCTACACTCAAACATAGGTTTCTGATTGAAAAGATCGCTGATACACGCCTTTTCAAGAATTGTTTAGCTCTGTGCCCGACATGCAAGGATATGACAGCCGTTGCACCACTCAACTCTGGCATGTAATGACAGTGCTCGACATGATCGATTTTCATATGGAAAGAAGTTTGAATCCCTTCGATTCTGGTTTCGTTAGCACGGAAAGTAAGAACTCTGAGAAAATAAACGTTCTCTGCAGCACACTGCGTCCACTACAACCTTCACGCCCTGTAAGTCTCAAACACCTCCAACTGTGTCTCCAAGGCACTAGAGAAGTATGAATCAAGCCCATGTATGCTGAAGGTCAGAGCTGGGCTATATTCAAAGTGGGAATAGCCGCACGCAATTATCATGCCTTGTCAGCAGCCTGAGGAATTATTTCTGGTGAAGGCATTGCCACACAGCGAATACTTGTGCGTGGCTCATCTTTGCAACTATTTCGAAGTCATGGCTACGCTTAGGTTCTACGCAGTCTCATCCCAAGAGGCACGCAACCACACTAGTCATCATGCCATAAATTAAATCTAAGCTGAGCATTCGAAACCCAGACTATGTCGAAGGAGTAGGGTGAACGTTCGACAGACGGGAAAATGCGACCGTGCGACCTCTATGAGGTCGCATTTCATGAAAATCAATAGGTCGCACTATTCTCAAGTCGCTGGGTCGCAGCACTAAGGAATATTTCGCAATGTGAATGTGCGACCTCTGCAAAGTCACATTTCAAAGGATAGCTATGAGTCGCATTTCCCCACAGGTCGCTGGGTCGCATAAACTCAGCAACGAGCCGGTAGCGCGACCCCCACTACGTTGTGACCCTGTGACTTCACTAAGGAGCAGCGTCCTCACCTTCACTCGTCGTGTCAACATGCAGGATCGTGAGCACATCTCAAGAGTTGGAAAATAATATTTTATAAAATCACTTTTCCCCTGCATTCTTAATCATTTGATCATCCCTCAGATTAAACCCCATTTCGAAGGTCCTTCCCCTCATTAATGTCTCGGTGCAAATTGCTGAACATGAAAACAGTATTGTTAGTGCATATCATAATGGATGTCACGGAGAACATAAGGAGCATGTTGCCCAAGCCGACACTTCCCATCAATTGAGTCTGCATTTCGAACTCGGTCTACAACCATACTAATATACATTTACAGTAGTTGAAGAGGCGCAAGGAGAGCCTACACCATTCTCTCTGATGACAAAGTCTTGACCACACAGGGGTCTAAATTTATTGTTTTCACTCTTGCAAATTAATTAAAATTTCCTCACATTATTATTATTCAATCATGGAGACATGTGACCTGTGTTATTTTATTGCAGGAAGAACCTTTCTGTTTGCACATAAGAGCAAAGGTTTTCCCCAGCAAACAAGGGGACCTTTTAAAAACAAGTAGATGCTGGCGAACCTCCAAAGAACTCACTTTAAGTTCAAAGGCACCTAACCCCATCCACCGAAAGGAGGCCACAAGTTGCTGATCTGCCCAAGGTCGCAGGTCGCATATCTGCCAAGGTCGCAGGTCGCATATCTGCCGAGTTCACAGGTCGCGCATGGTGCAAGGTCGCAAATCCAAGGAGGTCATGAGGTCGCAAATCCAAGGAGGTCATAGGTCGCATATCTGCCAAGGTCGCAGGTCGCATATCTGTCGAGGTCACAGGTCGCGAATGGTGCAAGGTCGCAAATCCAAGGAGGTCGCAGGTCACAGATTTTCTTGAGGTCGCAAGTCGCGAGTCGCTCTAGGTCGCAAGTTGCAGAGGTCGCCAGGTCACTAAGTCGCATCCCCACTAAATGCCCGACGGTGCGACCCAGCGACCCGGTGACTAAGTCACAAGGCAGCCCAACAGTCGGGAAAGCGAAAAGCCAGGGAGTCCAAAGGGCAAGCTTTGCTCTATAAATGTTTCCTTCGGGAACTTAGAAAAGATCTTTTGTTTGGGACTCAAGCTGAGTACACTGTATTATCTGGATTATATATTTGAGCATTAATACAAAAATTTTGAAAAATCCATTTGTGGATCTGGTGTTGTTTTATGTATGAGCACTCTTTAGTATTATATCTTCAGTTTCATAACATCTTTAGATTAAGGGAACTGCATCTTCAATTCATATCACAGTTGCATAACAATTTGCTGAGTATGTTAATAGTGGTTGAGTTTATTTCACTTTCTTAACGAACGTTGATGGATTTGTTTATTAGCATTTGTGTTATCATTTAAAAAAATTTAGGAAGTGAAAGGTGTTCTTGCCATGAGGAATTGTTTCTTTTGTGGCCAGAACAGTTTACAAGCATGACCCTAATGAAGTGTTGTTAACAACACTTCCTTCGGTCTTCATGCTTTATTATTTCCTCTTGCTACTCATAGTGTCGTATGTAAATTTAATGCATCAATAATATGTCTTGTATCAGTTGATTAGGTGTGTATCCACTGTTTTATAGAGTTTAAGAAAGACCCAAAGCAAAGGAGAAATCAGTGGTAGCCGGACCCACACCTCGAACGGGATCCCTAGTCCAAATTGGGACTGACGTAATTGAGATATCCCTATTTATTGCGTTTCGGGACGATTTTCCCGTCACGCACCATCCTTTAACCATCATAGGTTATAGACCTCCCTTCTTCTAGGTTGAAGGTCTCCCTCTTCAAATATGAGGGAAACTTCCTTTAGAAGAAGACCTCAGCTTCTTACCATATTTGGAAGAGTTCTAGGAACTGCACTAAGTGCTCCAATGTTGGTGGTCATCCTTAAAGCACCCCTTTATGCCAACATTTCAGAGAGCTCATTCAGCCTAAGTGTTGCCGTGCATACTTTGCATATTTGTATTACAACTCTCTTCTTGGATTCACACATACCCCTTCGGATTAAGGGGGGAATGTTGGACACCTAATCCTATATGGGTAGGTGTGAAAGCCAAATGGACAAAAGGAATCCAAGTGACCTTGGAACGTGGAATCCAAGGGTCGCCACATTGTATTATAAATGCACATCTATGGTTAATTGAAAAACAACTCACTCTTTTCTTTATCATTTTACCTATGTGTGAGTGTTTACCATGCGTGTGTTTAAAATTTTTATCATAGGATAAATCTCACATAAGTAAAAGAAAAGGTGAAAAGGGGATGCATTTTAGCCAAAAAACAGAGGTAAGTTGGTATTGGGTTTCTCTTAGTATAATGGAGTGGAAAATAGGGTTATAACACCCCCGCTTAGTATATTCAAGTTTCCAAAACACCTTCCCCTCCCAGTGTTCGAGTACCTAAAGGTCCTATGGTTGAGCTCCTAATGTGGCAACATCCTTGGACATAATAGACACAATTGATATTTTTAATGACATTCAGGTAGTCTAGTGGTTTTTTATGAAGAAAAAATGTTGTAAATATAAACTTTAAAACTTTTGATAAATTAAGAGACATAGAAATTTTTCTTCGTCAATATTAATAGTAAATAAAATTTTGGAAATAGTTATATGAATGTTGTGTGAAATTATTATACATGTTTGCAATATTGCATCGAGATCAATGAGTTTGAAGAAATATATTTGAGTTTGCACAGATCCCATCATGTAATATTCCCAAATTTTCACATGATATTTGGAATATTAGAGTTCTTGATTTTCTTAATTAATTAAGTAAATAAAAGGGTGGAGGGACCCAAAAACCTCAAAGATGAATAAAATCCACTTTTAATGTGTGTATGTAGATATTATAGAACTAGATCTAAAATCATGGAATAGTGGAGCAACTCCATTAATGGAGATCATGTCTCATTTATGAGATAGATTATGGAGGATGAAACAGTCAAATAAGATCATGGATCTTAAATGTAAAATCATGAGGATCTTTGATAAGGTCAACTGAGATCATAGTGCATTCAAAGAAGATCATAGAGAACTTATGATAAGTTAGTGGAGGAAGTGATGCATTTAATGCACACATGATGGAGAGGGTGATCACCCCATATGAACATGATGGAGGACATGGAGAAATAATGCAGTCAACCATGGAGACTTATTTCCACATGCACAATGCATTTTTGGAGTGGGCCTAGGCTATAGAAGGCTCAAATCTATATAATGAAGGTGAAGGCACAATAGAAGGAATGATTTGGATTATTCATTTCTTGATTTTTTTAGATATAGATTTGTCTTAGGACATCTCTATGCATTCTTGACTTGTTTATCTAATTTTGCAGTGTTGTTTAGCACAGGGTGTTCTCGAGCGGGAATCCCACCTCTTTCCTAGAGTGATCTCTAAGGAAGAGGGCTGTACTACATTCCTTATCAGGCATTGGTGCCATCTTCAAAAGGTTGTTTCTAGCATTCAGCTAGGAAACCAGTGGAGTAGTCATCCTACCACTTTGTTCTTCACATTCAGTCTTCCAAGAGCATGAGATCTATATTCGGTATTCAATCCATTTGGTTTTACCTCCATTCAGCAGCAGAACCTTCAAGGATTGTGTAGTCCAGTCTTGGAGATCTATTGGAGGAAGGAAGTTTCTAGTATTTCAACTGGAAATCCTATGAGGGATCATCTCCTCACACTAGATCTATTGTTTCCATTATTTAGGAGTTGATTTGACATATCTAGCAGTAGGCTATTGAGCCTCCCTCTCTTACGGCGCAGTTTTCTGAAGCTTCTTTTCATCCAACAGCTATTTTTAGTGGAGGAGATTGGAGGAGCTAGATCTTGAGCTTTTAGCTCAAGAATCTAGTGAATGGATCAACCCTTCTTGCATAGATATAATTGTGCATCATTGCAACCATCATATCATCAGATCTAGCTTCAGATCTGCATACCCAACAGTGTATATGTGAAGCCCTAAGAGGGTGGTTTTCTTAGATTGATAGATCTGAGAAACCCTTTCTGGGTTATCTTGGGTATCCATCATAGAGCCCGAATTTCTATTTTCAACATCACCAGAGATCCCAAACTACCTAGATCTGACTTTCTATCTTTTTGGCAGTTGCAGTCCCAACAGTTGCAACAGGGACAACGCAGTTTACCTTCCAGCAGTTCATCGATTACATAATCCCTCTTGTGGGATCATGTAGGTTCATTCTAAGCCATCCCTTTGGCTTGAGTGTCTCATATTTTGAGCACTGTTGTACTTTATTTTTCACCTCCCATATAATAAAATGGCTCAGCCATTTCTGTGCATTCTGATGTGTATATAGATTTATTGTTTACTTTACTATAGTTCTTATATTGTGTTTCATTATTACTGCATTCTCCCTTTCTGGATATTACAGTGGTATCAGAGCATGATCTTTGGCTCAGCTTGTGGACACTTCATCTTTTGCATCAAACGAAGAAGCGGATAGATGAGATCTATCTTGAAGGAGGATTATAGTTTTTCCACTCCTCTCTTTAGATCCATGCAAAATATCTCCAAAGAGGTCAATCAAATGAAGAGGGAAAGACAAAATGAGGATCCAAGAAGAATATTTGATGAGTAAAGTCCAAGCACTTCCTATCAACAACAAAGAAAACTAGAAAAGAATGATAGATCTCCTCATAGATATACTATGCCCACTTTCTTCGAAGAAGGTGAATGGTATAGCAATGAAGAAAGAAGGAAACCTGAGACTCATGAGACTCTCAGTTTGTATCTTGAAGAGTACAAAGCACAGTCTAGAGCATTCAAAGAGAGTTCAACTCTCCAACAATTCTTCCAAATCAAAGAATAAAGAGGATCCTATAGCAGCAATAGAAGAAAGAGGCACAATAGATTTTAATTGCCTACATTTGATGGATCTTCCTCAAGCACTGTTAAGGCTTGGAGGACAGAGTTAGATACATTTTTCAAGCTATATCCTGTGGTTGAAAAAGAGGTTGTCCATATTGCAGAACTTCATCTTCAAGGTGAAGCCAGTGATTGGTGGTTTGGTCACAAGGAGCATGCAAAGGTGACTAAATATTCATATTTCTTTCACAAGTTGAGAAGGAAGTTTGATGTGGTAAAACCAAAGATATGTCACAAAGAGAAATTTCCTAAGGAAAAAAAGGAGGATGTCATTCTTATCACTCAGGACAAGGGGTCACTACATTCACCACCAGCTGCAAAAGTACTTGCATCTGGAGAAGAGACACTTGAAACTTTTCAAGATAGTCTTGAGCTCTTGACACATAGATTCCCATGCATGATTCAGGAGATGCATGAGGAAGAGGAGGTAGATTCCAGTGTTGGTACACCTCGAGAAGAGTAGCCATCACTCTTACTAGCAGTTGGAGACACCATTGTCCCAGTTGGAGGAAATCTCGTGTCCTTACAAGAGGTTCCCACACATCAGTTGATCCAAGGTAGGCATGCACATTCATCGCATAATGTTTCAGTAGATCTTATTGAAAATTATAAGAACCTGCCATCAGGGCCAATGCATAACCAAGGGTTAAAACAAAATGTTGATTTGAAGCAGAAAAATATCACATCACAGAGGACCCTTGATATAATCAAGGAGGAAATGAAAAGATATCCCAGTTTGTCATTGATGGACTAAATTAAACCCTTTGAGTTGAAGTGTAGAGTTTCAAAAAATGGGATGAGCATAATCCTATGTACAATGACTGGTTATGAGATCAGCATTATGCCCTGCTTTGAGACAACACATGTATAACCATGTAGATCTACAACGCTGTCACTTAGTAGCAGTGATAAAGAAGGAGCCCCATTATTCTTGGAGCATTCTGAAGGTAGCTTCACTCATGAATCAATGGAGGTAAAGATGATAAATGGTAGACATATTGATATGAGGAATCTTTTCTCCTTTCTAGATGACACTTTCTCAATGAGCATCTCACAGCTCAAAGAGAAATTTCTACCTATAGCAAATCCAAAACCTCATTGGTTTTGGAGGTCCATTGATGAGAAGAAGGTCTCATTAAGAGACCTCATTGTAGGTGCACTTTAACATATCATGGATTGCAAAGTTCTTCATTGGTTTGAGGAGAATGGTATTCTACAAAGGGAAGATACCAGGTTTATTTAGAATATCATTCATCATCCACATGGGGATGAGTGAGTGAGGATGATAAGAAAGGGGTTGCATGACCACTTGCAGATATATGACATGGGCTAGCAAGAATATTGGTTACGTTGGTTTCTCTTGGGTGAGGTTGGTTACTACCCAAAGGCTCCTATTTTTTTTATCCATGCCTTGAAAAACACTCATGAAATAAAGAAGGAGGCATATTTGTGTTGGCTGCTCTTGGGTGAGTATGGTTACCACCCAAAAGCTCATATTTTCTTGACTCATGCCTTTTGTTTCAATGATAGTATGCAACAAAGAAAGGAATGTTCATTTTGGTTGTCCTTAAGAGAGTTTGTCCATCACATGACATCTCCTATGTCTATGTGTTTTGTATTGTGTAAAACTTGGCATGATACTCTCATGATGTGTATTGATGGTGTTTGCTTGTATTGGGCTGATGTGACATTCCACATGTCTATCAATATGTTTTTACTCCATGATGCACATGAGGAGGTGAAAAGGCATCAAGATCTCTTATTGCTTTGGTTGCTTTTGGGGGAGTTTGGCTTTTCCATCTTACATGGAGGAGATGGAGGATGGCAGCAAGAGGCCCTACTCCGGTGGTTACTATTGGGAGAATATGGTTTGAAATATTTTTCTACCCATATGTCTTTATTTATTCTTTTGCATAATGTTGGAATGATGCTTGGATCCAACAAGACCAATAGGGCTATGGATGAGGGCATGTAAATTCTCAATATACTTCATGAAACATGGGATGAAGAAATGCTTTGTGATATGGGATTTTTCCTTTGTGGGAAGAACCACTTTATTTTATGTATCTCAAAATTGATGATGATGTTGGACAGCATATGGTTGTCACTTGGCACTTATTCGAGAAAGAAGGGGATCTAACTATATAGTTGGAGGTCATTCTATGAATTCTTGAGAGAGAAATTTGGAACCAAACATGCATAACACATTGCAGCAAATGGAAGAGGTCTTCCTTATGTTGATGCCATTTGGAGGGGATAGATGGATTTTGCATCCACTTTTGCAGTTGCTTAAGGACAAGCAACATTTTTCCAGGGAGGAGTGTAATATTCCCAAATTTTCACATGATATTTGGAATATTAGATTTCTTGATTTTCTTAATTAATTAAGTAAATAAAAGGGTGGAGGGACCCACAAACCTCAAAGGTGAATAAAATCCACTTTAATGTGTGTATGTGGATATTCTAGAACCAGATCTAAAATCATGGAGTAGTGGAGCAGCTCCATTAATGGAGATCATGTCTCATTTATGAGATAGATTATGGATGATGAAATAGTCAAATAAGATCACAGATCTTAAATGTAAAATCATGAGGATCTTTGATAAGTTTAACTGAGATCATAGTGCATTCAAAGAAGATCATAGAGCACTTATGATAAGTTAGTGGAGGAAGTGATGCATTTACTGCACACATGATGGAGAGGGTGATCACCCCATATGAACATGATGGAGGACATGGAGAAACAACGCATTCAACCATGGAGACTTATGTCCACATGCACAACGTAGTTTTGGAGTGGGCCTAGGCTATGGAAGGCTCCTATCTATATAATGAAGGTGAAGACACAATAGAAGGCATGATTTGGATTATTCATTTATTGATCTGTTTAGATCTAGATTTGTCGTAGGACATCTCTATGCATTCTTGAGTTGTTTAGCTAGGTTTTCAATGTTTTTTAGCACGGGGTGTTCCCGAGTGGTAATCCCACCTCTTTCCTAGAGTGATATCTAAGGAAGAGGGTTGTACTACATTCCTTATCAGGCATTGGTGCCATCTTCAGGAGGTTGTTTCTAGCATTCAGCTAGGAAACCAGTGGAGGGGTCATCCTACCACTTTTTTCTTCACATTCAATCTTGCAAGAGTAGTAGATCTATATCCGGTATTCAGGCCATTGGGTTTTACCTCCATGCAGCAGTAGTCCCTTCAAGGATTGTACAGTCCAGTCCTGTAGATCTATTGGAGGAAGGAAGTTTCCAGTATTTTAGCTGGAAATACTGTGAGGGATCATCTCCTCACATTGGATCTATTGTTTTCATCATTCAGGAGTTTATTTGACATATCTAGTAGCAGGCTATTGAGCCTCCCTCTCTTACAGCGCAATTTTTTGAAGTTGTTGTTCATCCAGAAACTATTTTCAGTGGAGGAGATTGGAGGAGCTAGATCTTGAGCTTTTAGCCCAAGAATCTAGTGAAGGGATCAACCCTTCTTGCATAGATCTGGTTGTGCATCATTACAGCCATCATATCATCAGATCTAGCTTCAGATCTGCATACCTAGCAGTGTATATGTGAATTCCTAAGAGGGTGGTTTTCTTAGATTGACAGATCTGAGAAACCCTTTCTGGGTTATCTTGGGTATCCATCATAGAGCTCGGATCTCTATTTTCAGCATCATCGAAGCTCCCAAACTGTGTAGATCTGACTTTCTATCTTTCTGGTAGTTGCAGTCCCAATAGTTACAGCAGGGACAATGTATTTTACCTTCCAGCAGTTTAGCAGTTACGCAATCCCTCTTGTGGGATCATTGTAGGGTCATTCTAAGCAATCTCTTTGGCTTGAGTGTCTCATATTTTGTGCATTGTTGTACTTTATTTTTCACCTCCCATATAATAAAATGGCTCAGTTATTTTTGTGCATTCTGATGTGTATATAGATTTATTGTTTACTTTGATGCAGTTCTTATATTGTATTTCAGTATTACTCCATTCTCCCTTTTGGGATATTACACATCATCACTACCAATGCTAACAAACAAAAATTAGGAGTGTATCACTCCATGTGAATTATTGATGTGTGATTCAATCCTCTCACCTTTTATTGCATTAACCAAATCATTTCACCACCACCAGGAATGCCACTTTCTCATTATGAACTTTCTTTTGTCATTATGACCTCCCGACATCGCCTATTGAACAACAAATATGGGAAAGTTGGCATCTCAAGCTCAATCTAGATCCGGTGCCGACTTGCACTAGGGGCCCTCAACAGAACACTCATGATACTTGGGTCCCTCCCCTAGAAGGCTTTCTGAAGCTTAATTTTGATGGTGCCTCCAAAGGCAACCCAGGGGAAGCCGACTTTGGAGGAATCTTCTGGGACCACAAAGGTAACCCTTTACTCATATACCATGGATCGATAGGATGGGAAATGAATAATTCCGCAGAGCTGGAGGGACTTTGGCAGGGTTTGCAGTTGGCTCAGCAACACAATTTCTTTCCCATTGAAATTGAGGGGGACTCGAAAATTCTTATCAACATGGTCCATAAACTGCTCTCAGGTTCTCCTCCTTCTCGGTTTGCTAACAGCTAGAGACTCATGGCTAGGCTAGAGCTCATTGCTGGATGGGTACAAGAGCACAGATCCATCTGTCTCAAGCATACAAAAAGGATGGGCAACAAAGTGGCTGACCTTCTGGCAAACAAAGGTGTTAAGAGTGCCCAAACTCTTTCAGCAGGGCCCCTTTCTAGTTTCAATGATAGTGAACTTCTTCAGGAATGCACTCTGTTGGTGCACTAGGACTATGTCCACCCGGATGCGGGTGTTTAAGACTGATATGATAGGCGTGAATTGGCGGAGTGGCGTGTGGCATGGCCACATGGCCACCCACAGTCGGAATTTATGCACCATTGATGCGAGCACTTCTCCAGGCCATCACCCTGCGCGGAATTTATGCCAGTGGGGAGGCCGAGATGGCCAGCATTTCAACTTGCATCCGTTCAGCTCTTTGTTCCCATTCTTCAATTTGGTTTCTGGGCTCTTTGCGTGGTCTTCTGGCAGTTTGCAGGTCTCCATGTCGATGCTTTTTCGGCCAGTTGCTTCCAGGTGCTCTGAGGAAGAAGAATTGTCAAGCAGACGCACTTCTGTGGGTAGGCGATGCCATTTGGGTTGCTGTTTCAATTTCCTTCCAGACTTACATTTTTCACACAGTCCCTTTTTCTCCCTTCTTTCAGCTTCTTTTCCCAGTCTCTTGGCTCCCGCCCTCCCTCTGTTGCCTTCTGTTAGCCCAATTCCTTCTCCACACCACTGTGACACCATGCCCAGGCTTTGGCATAGATTGCGATGCCTTCGGGGTAGCTCCCGAGCCCGTGACACCAGTAGATGCCACTCTCTCTCCACCAGCTCTCTATCGTCCTCCTCAAAAAGCCTCAGTGGTCGTTTCCCCCCTGCGCGTAATTGACGTGGAAGAGGCCGTGGGAGTCGCACCACCTCCTCCCCTCAAAGAGGTACTGTTGTCTCTCGGCCGTCTCTTGAACCCCATCTAGCCGTCTCTGCCTCTCTACATAGCCCCTCCACTACCATCTTTCATTATCAATGCGATTCCAATTGCCCCCTAGTTATTGCTACTGTCTCGGTTTCTTTCAAAGAAATCCATGAAGCTCTTCCTGACCCCCCTTCGACGATGCATCCGGTCAATCCGTAGGCTCCCCCTTCTTCTTCGCGTGCCCCTCAGCCCATGGGAAAAATCTCTTCCCACAAAGCGGGGGATTGCAACTCGAATGTTCATCAGGACTTTGGAATTTAGGTTGGAGGGCGTGATGTTGGCGCAGATGCAATCCAAAGCGGTCCGGGCCACAACGACGAGAATGTTGGATGGTGCAGAATTGAAGAAGAATCGCCCTCGGGAGACTATGGACTCTAGCGTCTCTGTCTTTGTCCAAGTAATTATGCTTAGTCTCTATGATTTTTTTGCTGTTTCTCGTCACTAGAGGTTTTGGTATGTCTATGCTGAGGGCCTTTGTCGAGGCAGTGGTAGAACTTTGTTCGGGTCGGTTTCCCCTTATGGGCGGCCCAGGTTCTTGTTTAATTTTGGCATGTCAAGGCTGGTTTCCTCTGTCGAGGCATCTCTCAAACGATATTCGGGCTAGTTTCCCCTCGAGGCCGGTTCATTTTTTGTTATCTTGGTGACTGAATGCCTCTGAAAGCCATGTACTTGCTGTATATTATGTTTCACTAATAGATTTAAATTTACCTAGAAAAAAAAAAAACCCCAAGGTATAGAGGACTCCATGTAATTACTCTCATATTAATAAAATTATAACAATTCCAAAAAAAATTACATACCAATTTTAACTTATCTTGATTAAAAAACTCAAAAGCATAGCTAAAATAATAAAAAAAATCCATAATTATTGGCTCGAGGGGTCTTGACCCAGGTTCGGTGTGCAAGGTTTTCCAACAAACCCTTATACTACTGGCTCTTTTGGCAGTGACCTGCTTGCGCAGGTAAAAGTCTCACCCGAAGCTGAGAAAGGATGGGTAAGGCAAGCAGAGCAGCACTAGGTCCTGTAACCACAGATTACCTTGTTCTGCGCAGGGTTAATTAGGTCTATGTTCGCATCCACGTGTGCTAGATCTATAGTTATATGCTTTTATGACAATACCACGGCATTATATAAACAAAAAAGAATAGATCCAGATCCAGAAACACACTTACACAGATCTTCACAGCTTAAATACATAAAATGCACAATACAACAATTACCAACAATTCGCACAAGATTACTCACAAATTCAGTTCTCTATCAATCCTTCTTATTCATTCATTCATCAATTCTCCCTTACAATTCCCTTCCCAACCTGTGCACACAGCAACAGGGTTTGCACACAGCTGGACTTGGATCTCCGCGCACACAGCCAGCAGGAGTCCTTTCCCCGAAAACCCAAACAGATAGCTTAAACCACAGTTCACATCAATATCTTATCATTTCCTATCCTTTACAATACAAAATGTCCCTCTATTTATAGCAATCTAGCCTAGAATTTCCTATGGTCTACAAACCATGGTTTTCGGACCCCTGGTTTACCCTTTTAGTTTGTTTCGTAGATTGTTAGGAGACCCTGTTTCAACAGTCCCCCAATGCAATCTTGTGACTCGTTTTGAGTCACTGTGGTGGTGCGACTTATATTTGCGCATGCAAGGTATCAAGAGTGCATACAAGTAGAGGAAGCACTTCCTGACTCTGGGTAGCAGCTTTCTGTGCAATGCTGACAAGTACTAGGGAGGCAGGATCGTCTGGAGTCGCGGTAACTCGTTCTAGCAGCTGGTGGAGGTATGCAATGGCGGACTGAGCATTTTGGGTGAGCTGGAGTGCGGTGTCGACCCATGGTTTCAATCATTTTTGAATGACATGCTTGGTGTGGCATAGGTTCTCAAGCATGTCCATGATGGCTAGACGCTGTGTGGAGATGTCGGAGAGTGAGGAACTTCTGACCTGATCCAGAGTAGCTTCTGTCTGCTGTACTTCCTTCTGGATATGCTGAAGCATAGAATGGTGCCAGACTGTTTTCCATAGTTGTGTATCTGTTTTGACCAACTGCGCGCCCTGTGTAAGCTGCTCCCGAATAATATGTGTTGCGTTGGTGACCAATGAAATCCGCTGGGCCCATACTTCCAGAGGTATGTCAGACTGTTGTTGCGTAGTTTTGTCACGGTGGTGAACTTCTTACACCACTCTGGTGTATTATTTTTGGAGTGTTGTGCGAGATAGATGCGCCAAATCTATTTGGATGTCCCCAGCGGTCGGATCATTATGGTTAACTAGGGTAGTGCGAGGGAGCAAACAAACATTGCTTCTGCTGGGCGGTACTCTGGAGTTGTGGAGAAGTCGCAGCACGTTCCTATATCGCAGCGTTCCTTCTTGGCGCAGAACCAGTGGTGACCTAACTGTGATCCTGTGGGCGGGGGACTACGATATTAATGTACCCTCCTCTTCTATCAAGGCCATCCAGCTGGGTCTCGCGGGGGTCCCTGTGGTGCGAAGGTCGGTTATTCCCATTGCGTAGTACTGGTGCCTTTCTGTGCATGGCTCGCAGCCAATTCTTTCTGTAGGAAGCTGCTCAATCCTTTGACTACACTTAGTGTTCCCAGGCCCTCTCGAGACGATGTCTACGGGTACTAAGCAGCTCAGGAACAAATCATTCAGCGGGTTAGGGTCCATCATAGCAACAAGAGAACAGGTGTTCCAAAGAATGTCAATGATCATAGAAAACCAGTAGGACGATAACAAGAGCATATTGCAGAACCAATAAATAGCATGGTGTGAAGTTATTCTGCCAACCGCACATCGTCCGGAGCCATTTAATGGTGGAGTAGCCTAGACGAGAAACTTACCATCGGCAATTCAGATTAAACTTACCATAAATGTTTGCATTGATGATCTGTTGCCTATTTTGCGTACCCGTAAGGTTCCTTTCTTATCAGATTGGGATGTGCTGACGATCGTCATTTGTGCCTAATGTCTCTTCCACAGAATTTCAGATTTCGAATGACGCCTGCATGCTGTTTGCATACCCTAAATTAATGTTGATGCTAGGTGTTCCATAACAGGGTTCAAGTACCAGATCTACAAGTTGGCCACCAATCTTCTTGAACCATGCTCGTCATCCTCGGGCGGGACGTCTTGGTCTGGTAGAGCTGTGTCAAGCATCTTCATGCCATCTATTACTTGAAGTGAGCGCCAATTCTCCCAATTGCATGTGGGTTCAAGTGGGTTCGTAATCGAATGCACACTTAGGGCAGCGATAACTAGATGAGCCTATCCAGGCAGGGTTCAATCACACCCTTGAGTGTTGTATGTTAGCAAGTATCTTCGTAGGTCAACTGACCGCGGGGCCCATCTGGCAACTGGAATCCCTAAGCGCAGGATCACCCTATTCCAATACTTCTCTTGAGTGAAGAATATTGTCCCTTGCGCAGGTGCTCCACGCAGTGTTAGTGGCAGTTCTCCTAGCCTACGTTCCGTGGGGATTTTAGGTTCAAAAATATTCTTACTATCTCCTGCGTCATTATGGCAAGGCAGGTCTCTTTCCTTGTAAGATATGCGACGAAAATTCCTGGTGGTCCAAAGACATCGTAGCGCCGAAACCTCGTGCAACTGACCTTGCCAATTCTCCAGCTCCTCATCAGAGTCAGAAAAACATTCACTGTTTGTTTCCTAGTAGAGCACTCCTTTATCCATGGGGTTAACCCGATCTTCATCTCGCACAGTCAATTTATAAATTTGATCTATTTCCTCCTCCTTATAGGCTGGCTCTGTATACCGTGCACCTTCTATCGGATCTAGTGGCACTATGACGTGCATACCTTCGTTTTCAAACACCATGTTGCGCTTCTTGAGATTGATGACATCCCTCATGTCTATAGCCCAGTCCGATCTGAGAAGCGCAGGATAGGGATCGGCATCTTCCACAATTTCTATTACTTCAAAGTCAGCTAGGACCCTTACCCCTACGATGTCAACCATGACTATTGGTAGCCTTCCTAGAGGAATGATTTTTTGTTTATTTTCCATGCGTAGCTGGATGGTGGACCATTCTAATTTAGGCTCTCCCATTTGTTTCCATGTCTTCTTTGGTAATACATTCACATTTGATCCAATATCCAAGATGACCTGATCCATTTCGTAGTCACCAATCTGTGCAGTCAACTGCATTTCTCTTCTGGTGCATTTCTTATAGCTGTATAGTTTATGTACATCCTTGGTCCCAGCGATCAAATTGGGTCGCGCTGCATAGGTATTCAGTAGTGCTTGGAGATTTCCTACGGCCTGCAAGTTTAGTAGCAACTTCAGACATGCCTTCAAAAAGGGCTCAACTCCTTCTTCTATCTGGAGGTGCGTCAGCTGCTGCACCGGGCCTGCCAATGGTGCTTGTTCCTTGATATTCACTCCTTCCTAAGGGGCAAGCTTCTGCTTTGCTCCCTGGGTGACCATCCCGCTACGTGTCATGACTTTTACACTTGGATCCGTATTCCTTCGCTCGGTTTTAACTCTTTGTACGTTCTGCATAGCGGTGGGCTGTTTTTCCTGCATGTTGGCTATTAAAATTGGGCAATCCACCACCACATGGTCGAGATGCCTACAATACTCGCACGATGGTCTAGTGGGATTTTTGTTGTTCACCACACTAAACAACAACCTATGAAGCACAATGGCCAAATTTAGGGGTTTTTGGATGGGTGGTTTCTAATGATTCACAAATCCCTTCTTAGAAAAATAAATCCCTCTCCTTCAGAGACCCAATCAAAGTGCCAACATCTAACTATGATAGAGCAATCAATAGCTTCAAGACATGGGTGGAAGACTAAAGAGGCTATTAGTTCACACTTGTACTCAGGCTGAACACTTATGTTAGATGATAAGATCAGAAAGCATGAAGAGTAGATATCAACAACTTAAAAAAGTAAAAATAAGAATTTTCTAAATGGCAACAAAATAATCATGTAGAGGATCTAAATCAAAAAAATTGTTTAATTAGCTAACTCAATGTTGAGCATGACTTTGCTAGAGTATTTTAGGGAGACTAATCCTTATCCTTACCTTTCCCAATTATATATACAACTATATATATATATGAACAATGAGATTATGTATTCATATTAATTACTTACATAAGACCCATATTCCTTCATTAGCTAAAACCAGATACCTTTCATTTAAATTTTGAAATCTACAGGATGTTATAAAAATATGAGGGTTTTGGAACAAAATCCAACCCTTTTTACATACAAATAAAGAATATACAAAACAATTCCAATCCTCTAACTATCACTTACTTTCGGGAATAAAATCCTTGAAAATAAAATAAAAATAAAATCTATCTTTAATTTGCCAAAAGATATTTGGAAAATCCTCCTTGATTGTTGAATTTTTCCCTTAAATATGGAACTTTATTCACTACCTTGATGATCTAATGCCTAAAAATCTGAACTTGGTGATGTTGCTTCCTTAGAATTCTTCCACTTGTTCACTAAATTCCCTTAAACCTGGAATCATTCATTTAATACTATATGTATTTAATCTTCAAATGTTTCCTCAAAATATGAAATGACTTGTAGCTGCTAGGTGTTAATTTTGTTGCATATAAATCTTGTATTCATGCATGGAAATAGGAATCTATTTGCTAACTTGTCAGATTTTTTCCATGTGCTTGGTTAAGATTCTAAGAGCTTCTTTGCGTGCCTTCATTTTCAAATTGTTCCATTGATAACTACCTCACTAGACTACCTAGCTTTAGCTGAGTCACTATTCAAGGTGTTGAAACCAATGTTGATTCTTTTGTTAGTTCTTATAGACAACTGCTGCAAGAGAGGTGATTCTTCACATTGATAGATTCATATCTTGAGCAATATATATCAAATATGCATCAAACATTTGCAACTTTAATCATTGAGTTGTGTGCTGCATAATATAATATTCTACTTTTCTACATGATATTATGACCTTAAATACACAAACAAGTCTAAAAACATGCTAAGAAGAAAATGTTTAAAATGGAACCAAGAAAGGTTTCTAATTTAATTTTCCCTTGAATTAAATTAGAAGAAAATTTTAATTCCACATCATATGACATATTTTACGAGTTAACTAAGTTTGGATGACGTATTTGGTTCAGTTAATTTGAGTTGAGGGGTCTAACTAGTAGAGTTGGTGTAGAGTTGTCTCTTACTTTTTAGGAGCCCTAGTTGAGTTTATTTTGAGTTGTAATTAATTAACTCAGTTGATATGAGTTAAAGTAAATTTAACTAGTTATGACTAACAGAGGAAGTGGAGAGAGGTAAAAGTGTGGAAATTAAATTTAATTCACATGCAATGATCAATTAGATAACTGATAATTCACTCATAAATAACTCATGCATGTCAGTTCTAATAAATACCCAGCTGAGATTAGCATTCAAGGGTAGTGTACTATTAGTTTCATAATTATCTAAATTGTATAGGCGGTGCATGCAGTCAGAGGAAGGCCCCTAATGGATTGCACAGTATGGATTTGGAATTTACCCAATTAATAGGGCCTAATTACCCAAGGAAACTATGTGAGGAAATAGGGACTTTCGCAAGCCAAAAATTGGTTAAGTATTGAACCAAGATTGTCTAGGAATCATTGAGACAGATAGAGCTAGTGCAAAGGTTTCTCAGCTTGGAGAAAAGCATTGTAATATTCTCATATTATTTGGATCATGCAATATATAGATAGAGGGGTTTTTATATGAGGCTTTCCCAAGGAAAATATTTGTGTTTTGCAATTGAAAATCTTTCTCTTTCATGTTTTGTGATTTCAAGATCTAAATTGGTTTCCGTAATTGGTAGATTATATTCAAGTATAATGTTTTAGAATATTAAAATTATCAGTTGAATCTATGTGGATTCTCTACATGGTATTAGAGAAGGAATTACTCTAGAAGAGAATAATACGAGTTTGTTCTATGCAGGTGAATCAAATTTGCATATCTACTCTTCAAGACCATCAACAAGATCAGGATGTATTTCTCTGGATTGAGACTCGAATATTACCTTGATGGTATTTCAAATTACATAACTTAGAGAGACAGGATGGAAGTAGTTTTGGAAGACAAGAGACTGAAGGAATTCATAGATAGTGATATTCCCAAGCCTCCAGCAACAGATGCTCAAGATTTGGTGCCATGGAATAAGAATGTAGCAAAGGCAAGAAGGATTCTATTGGAATGTGTTTGAGATCATGTTGTCTCAAACCTCCATGGAAAGGAAAATCCATATGTTATGTGGAAGGCCTTAATAAAATTGTTTCAAAATAATAACAACCACAAGAAGCTGGAACTGAAGGAAAATATTACAAAAATCAAGGTGGAGAAGGGTGACACAATACCAAAATACTTGACCAATTTCACTTAGTGTTAGGATGAGCTTGGAAGGTTTAGTGTTACATTTTTCGAGGATGATCTGGTGAGTGTAGCACTTATATGCCTTCCTAAGAACTGGCACAGCTACCAAGATTCAGTGCATGGGAGGGAGAAGCTACCAGAGTGGGAGTGATTGTGGTCCAACTTGGTACAATAAGATATTCGGTGGAACACCAAAGATGGATCCTCATCAAAGAACTATGATGAGGAGAATTTTTCCTTGGTTAGAAAGGGAAAAAAATGGAAAGAGAATTCATCCCATTACAAATTATATTATGGTCAGGCTGGCAAGAAGAAATACTTGTCAAAGATTAAATTTTTTCATCATCATGATATGCGACCCTATGCCACAAAGTTTCTACAAAATAAGGTCGGAAAGAAGCCCTCAGGAGGAGTGGAAAGTGAATCACTTGCTTCACAATTCAAGTTGGATTTCACTCTCATCACATGCATGGTGTCATAGGTGATGGGTTATGTGTGGTACCTGGATAGTGGAGCCTCATTCCATATGACCAACAACAAAGAGTTCTTCAAGGATTTGGAGGAGAAGCATCTCCAGATTCACATCGAGATGGGAGATGATGGGAGGTATAGCATGAGTGAAATTGGTAATGTTACCTTTCATAGGGAGTTTTTTTCTCCCTTCACATTGAAAGATGTCATGTACGTTCTTCGTTTGAAGAATAAGTTAGTTTCAATTTCTATGTTGGAAGATTTTCATGCTACGAAGTGATATTTAGAAAATGAAATGTGTTCCTTCGTCACATAGCCATGGGACAACTGAAGAAGATCAGGGTTCGAGTAAAGAACCTCTACAAATTGGATGTAGAAGATTGTGTTACCTTGAGCATGAAAGACGATAAGATGGAGAAATGACACATCAGTGAGTTATGGCATAGAATATTGGGAAATTTATACCATGGAGCTTTGAATATCATGCAAAAAATTTCTATCGGACTTCCCAAGGGTGCACTTGAGCAGTGTGATGCATTCAAAGGGTGTACATTGGGAAAGTACACCAAAGCCACCTTTCATGATAAGGACAGTTTGGCAAAATAAATCCTTGAAATATTTTACTCATATGTGTTTTGACCGTTCTTGATAGCCTTCACAGCCAAGCACAGGTATTATGTGATTTTTGTAGATGATTTTTCACACAAGTGTTCGATTTTATTCATGAAGAAGAAAGATCAGGAGTTATCAAAATTTTTTGAGTTCAAAGCACTTGTCGAGAAAGACATAGGAAAGAATGTGAATGCTCTCAGGAGTGAAAATGGTGGAGAATATGTTTCGAATGAATTCAAGTAATTTTATTCATCATAAGGCATTCGACGAGATTTGATAGCACCTCATAATCCACAACAGAATGGGGTTGCATAAAGGAATAACAGAAGCATTGTGGGAGCTACATGTGTGAAGTTACATGATCAGGGCCTACCATTACACTTGTGGGCAGAATCATGCAACACGGTTGTGCATGTGCATAATAGAAGTCCTCATCAAATCCTCAGGATGAGTACACCAAAATAAGCCCTTTCCCATAAGAAGCCCAATATGGCGCACTTTATAAATTTTGGTTCATTAGTTTACTATCATGTTACCAAAGATGCATAGAAAAATCTAGAACCAACGATTGAGTTGGGCATATTTGTGGGGTACAATGATACACCTAAAAAATATTGGGTGTACCTGCCATCTCATAGGTTGACAATTGTTCATATATATGTGAAATTAAATGAAGGAAATACCATGCAAATTTCCCCTGAGAGGGAGCTTCAGATGCATGCAGTTGAGGATCTCTTAGCTCTAAAAGAAGAACCTCAAGATGTGGAGCAGCCACAAGTAGAGGAACAGAGAGTGGAAGCATCCACTCAAGTAGAGACATCCAGAGATGGAAGAAAGCACACCAGATAGGATGACAGGTTGATGCATGATGCTAGATAGAATTTGGGAGCACGTGCATCAAAACGTAGGCAGAGAAGGTCCCTAGATAGATACACTAACTACATGGTTCTTACGAGAAATATCATAGAGATTGAGTCATCCTCATTAGAGGAAGCACTGAAGAAACTAGTATGTTTTGATGCCATGGTTGAGGAGTATGACTCCATCATCAGAAAAAATGCATGGGAAGTTATCCCAAGACTGGAATACAAGTCAATTGTAGGATCCAAGTGGATCTACAAGGTGAAGCAAGAAGCAGATGGGAGTGTGGAGAAACACAAGGCCATATTTGTAGTCAAGGGGTTCTCTCAGGTAGAGGGAGTAGATTATGAGGATACCTTTTCTCTAGTAGAAAGCTACTCTTCAATCAAATCTATTCTTTCACTTTTAGCATATATGGGATGTAAGTTATATCAAATGGATGTAAATACAACCTTCCTCAACAGAGTGATTGAGGAAGAGGTGTACATTGAGAAGTTGGAAGGATTTTAGACCTTCAACATAGAATCGCATGTATGCAGAATCAAGTGAGTGTTGTATGGACTGAAATAAGCACCCCTTTCTTGGTACAACAGGATCTACAACTACTTCATAAGGTTGGGATTCACCAAAAGTGAAGCAAAGGCGAACCTTTACCATATTGTGGTAAAAGATAAATTATTGATTATAGTATTATATGTTGGTGATTTTATTGTGACAAGTGATGATAATCTGATAAATTCTTGAAAAGAGGATCTTGCAAGAGAATTTGAGATGAAATACATGGGGCTCTTGCATTATTTCCTTGGTTTGGAAATTTGGCAAAGAGACAGGGAATGTTTTATCTCTCATGGAAAGTATGCCAACGAGATAATGAATAAGTTTCACATGGAGAGAAACAAACACACGAAGACTCCTCTAGAAGAGAATTGGAGGAAGGAAGATGCTACATTTGATGAAGTCGTTGAATCTTGCATTTACAGGAAGCTTTTGGGTTCACTCATGTACTTGGTGAACACACGACTAGACATATGTTATGTGGTTAACTAGCTTAGTTAAGTTATAGTTAATCCAACCAAGATTTATTGGAAGGAAACAAAACATGTGTTGAGATACCTCAAAGGCACCACATGGTTTAGTAGGGAGTCCATCTGACATGAAGAGAAAGTCAGAGGGAATCTTCAGTATTGGGTCGGCAGTAGTTTCCTGGTACAACAGGAAGTAGAGATTTGTTGCACTCAGTTCAACAGAAGAAGATTACATGGTTTCTAGTCAAGCAACTTATGATGCTATCTGGATGAGGAAGATCCTTGTTGGATTTTTTGGTCAACATATGGATCCGACAGTGATTTATTGTGATAACCATATTTTCACAAACTCTCGGTTAACCCAGTTTTTCATGATAGGTCCAATCATATTGACATTCGGTATCATTATCTCAAATATTGTTTGTAGAGTTGGATTATGCTATTAGAGTATATTACTACATAGGAGCATGTTGCAAAAATCTTGACAGAGGCACTGTCAATAGGAAATTCGAGTTCCATAGAGGCAGGATTGGGATATCAAACAATCCCTTTCTTGCTGAGAGGGAGTATTGAAAGTGGCACCAAGAAAGGCTTCTAATTTAATTTTCCCTTGAATTAAATTAGAATAAAATTGCAATTCCACATCACATGACAACCTGTACAAGTTAACTAAGTTAGTATTACTTAGTTGATTTAGTTAATTCGAGTTGAGGGTAAAAATAGAGGCATGTAGAGTGTCTCCTACTTTTTAGGAGCCCTGGTTGATTTTATTTTGAGTTGTAATTAATTAACTCAGTTTATTTGAGTTAAAGTCAGTTTAACTAGTTCTAATTGATGGAGGAACTAGAGAGAGGTCAAAGTGTGAAAAATAGATTTAATTTTCATGCAATGATCAATCAGATAACTGATAATTCACTCATAAATAACTCATGCATGTCAATTATGAGAAAGACCCAATTGAAGTTGGAGTTCAAGGGTAGTGCACTATTAGTTGTATAATTATCTGAATTGTACTGATGGTGCATGCAGTCAGAGGAAGGCCCCTAATGGATTGTGCAGTATGGATTGGGAATTTTCCTAATTAATAGGGCCTAATTACCCAAGGAAACTGCACAAGGAAATAGGGACTTCGGCAAGCCATAAATTGGTTAAGTATTGAACCAAGATTGTTCAGGAATCATTGAGACAGATAGAGATAGTGCAGAGGTTTCTCATCTTGAGAAAAGCATTGTAATATTCTGATATTATTTGGCTTATGCAATATACAGATAGCAGAGTTTTTAGTTGAGGCTTTCCCAAGGAAAATATTGTGTTGTGCGATTGAAATTATTTATTTTTCACTTTTTTTGATTTCAATATATAAATTGGTTTCCGCAATTGGTAGAGTATATTCAAATATAATTTTTAGCATATTACAATTATTAGTTGAATCTACGTGGATTTTTTACAGAAAACATGAGTATTGTTGGTCTCATATATGTGCTACACATGGACCCCAATTTTTAATGATAAGAATTACATGATAAGAAACATTCTTGGAATGATCACAACCAAAATTATGCCCATCATCTATTATAAAGTATACAGAACTGACATTAAATCGAGCTCATGTCATAGGAGCATTCCAACATTTCTCGGTGCAATAAGTCTTATAAGTTACATAGTACATTTTATGAGAAATATCTTCATGCTTCTTATTCTTAATGCATTTAATTTTTTGTTTAAAGAATAATTTAACATAAATCTTGTAAATTAGAGCTCCAAAATTCTTCTTTCTTGGGCATGAACTGCTAGATATAATATTTTCCACCAATCTACATAGCTCAACCAAAACGGATTCGAAACATGGGGTGTGAGTACATAGCTGCTCATGAAAATTTGAAAATTTCCCTTTGTTTCTACTTCTCCATTTACAATCAAATCAAGTTGATTATTAAGGTCTGACCTACGCTCTTCTTATTCAATACTTCATGCTTTAGTTAGTGGCAATTGTTTAGTCAATTTAATGTCTTAAATTGCTTGCATAAATTATCAACCAAGGTTTGTAAACTGATGAGGTGTGGTGCACTATATGTGCTTAGTTAACCTTTCTTCTTACTTCGTTGTTTGTATTTTATGCTGTTTTGGGGGTTTTTGTTCTTTGATTTCTAAGAATGTTCAATCTAAAACCTATGAAAAGATTTAAATGAATCTAATGACTTTTAAGAAGGAAGAAAAGGAAGTGTTCCTAAGTTAATCTAATCTACATAAAAATAAATCAAATACTGTTGGCTAGTTAGAATCTAATATGGAAAACAAAGCATATATTTTATCTTATCATTAGTCATATTCCATGGATCTAACTCTTAAAACTGAGATTGAAATTGTAGTGTTTGTCCCAAGTAAAATGTAATAATCCCAACTATTCATGAGCTAATTGGAATATTCAATTTTGTTTTATTACCTTGTTTAAAGAATAAAAGAGCAAAGGAGGCCCATAGTACTCCTTAAAAATGAATAAATCAATGCCAAATATGAAAAGGCTAAATCTTGGCTGTTAAATCAAGCACCCTTAGGTGTGAAAGGGGTTGGAACATTTTGACTGGGTCAACCTTGACCAAATCTATAGCACTGTCATGGAGGAGTGGCCATCAATGAGGTACAACGCAGTTTCAGATGGATATTCCTTGTGTGAAAGAATTTATCTCATTGGAATTGGTTTAGGGTTTGCAAGCTCTTAACTTATAAAAGGAATAGGATGGAATCATTAGAAGGTTGTTGATGTTTATCATATTTTTTGAATATATGGCCTTTTTAGACATATATATGTCTCTTGCTGCTTAGCTGAGATTGAATGTTGTTTAGCATTGGGTGTTCCTGATCAGGAATCCCACCTCTTCCCATTGAGTAGCTCTTGGGAGAGTTTGTATTGCATTGTCCACTATCTAGCTTAGGGCCAAGCTTCTTCTTTCAACTACAGCGTAGATCCTGTTGAGGGTTTGGTTTTTTTTGCAAGCTGCAGCAAGTGGAGACTAGATCTTTCAGATCTAGGCCATTTCAGTGCTCCTTTTCAATGGAGGAGGTTTATACTTCATTGGGAGGATAGTATTGAAGGCATTGGAGCTTATTTTTAGATCTTGGCATCAGGCCAACCATATTTTGATCCCTACAGCGTATTTTACTTCCATATCTGCGTTATTTTTGTAGGTGGAGTTGCAGGGTGGTTCAACACACCATTTGGAGAGCTAATTTTCTAGTGTTGGGGATCTGCCCGTCACTTTGAAGATCTATTGGAGGAGGCTATTATATTGCTCATATCAGATCAGCCACACTTTCCATATCTATATTTTTCAGTATATCTGCAGTCTTAAATCTCATATCTACAACTTGTACTTGGTGTTTTGCTGAAAACCCCAAGGGGGTTCTTTAGAGGAGCTTGTATAGTGCATGGATTTGATATAGATCTAAATTTTTATGCACATAGCAGCTATATATCTGATGTATAATCTAATGCTATTGCAGAGGCAAAAAAATAACGCTGTAAGGGTTTTCCAGCTTTTCTATATGGTTGTAGCACCTCATATTGAGGCATTTTATTCATTGGAGTCTTGTTTTTCCTGTTATGCATCTTATGGGCCACTTCTTAAACATATTTTTCTATTGTAATAACATATGAAAGGTCTCCATATTAGCCTCTTGTTGTTTAAATGATGATCTGCGTTATTTTTCCATCATTTTGCATTATATTGTTGCTGTTCCCATTTGGGAATATTGCAGTGGTATTAGAGCATCATCTTGGCATAACCTGTGCATTCTAAAGCCAATATGTCTTCTGAAGAAGGAAAGCTTCTTACTGACAGAGAAAAGAGGTATCAAAATAGAAGGCACATAAAGTTTTATTATACAAGTGATAATGAAGACAAGGGTAAGGCCCCTTTATCTGGATGTGAAGATGAAGAGAAGGCGTTCCCTGAGATCCTTCTTAGAGCCATGCAAGACATTGCTAAAGAGATCAAGGAGATGAGAATGGATAGATTCAAGGAATCCCCTAAAGGATTTAATCATGGAGAAGGCTCTGGCATGTCTCACCACTAGAATGATCAACCAGTGCATCAGCCACAAGTTTCCCAATGCTCTACCATGCCTACATTTTTTATTGTAGGAAATGAATGGTTTCAAGAGCATGAATCCCTTGAAGACTATTTTGAAGAATATGAGTCTCAAAATCAAAGATTCAAATATCACTTGAGTTTTCAAGAGTTTTGTCAAATGAAGGACAATAGAATACCAAGGCATCATCATAGAGGTGGTGGATTCATTCTGAGTCATGACCGACACCACACTATGGGCAGATTCTTTTTATCGAATTTGATAGGTCATCCAAGTGTTCTACCAAATATTGGGTAGAAAAAATTGAAATATACTTTCAGTTGAACAAGGTTCCAGAGATGGAGGCCATTAATATTGTAGCGCTGCACCTTGAAGGTGAATCACATGACTAGTGGTTTCATGGCTTGTCTACATTGGGTCATGCTATTGTGACTTCTTATTCAAAGTTCACTAGGCGGCTGGTGGAAGGATTTGATAAAAGAGATCCAGAAGCACCATTCATGAGCCTTGCAAATTTGAAACAATCAGGTAATGCAAAAACTTACATTTCTGAATTTTTAAGACTTTCTGTTATGGTTCCTCATTTTTCTGCAGCAAGAAGGGTGTACATGTTCATTGATGGATTAGATGAACCTCTTCATGGGTTTTTTAAGCCTACCAAGCCCACTACCTTACATGATGCTATTGAAAGGGCTAGAGACCTTCAAGATGCCTTGCCAAAATAAAGGGTAACATTTCAGCATAAGCCCTCTTTTCCTTCAAAGGGAAAGGAAGAAAAGGATGCTCCTTCTAAGGAGAGTCAAAATAAAAAACCTCTTGATGATGATTTATGGAGAGATCTAAGAAGAAGGAAGATTTAATTCACTTGATAAGAATCATGGGCGCCTGTACATAGATGTGTATCTAGAAAATCACATTACATAGAGGTCTTTTCAGATGATGAGGAGGAAGAAGAAGATGAACCAAGAAGAGGTCACAACATTGACACTGCAGGAGGAGAACCAACACCATCAGGAAATGGGAATGGAGAATTTTCTCCTATTGGAGGGGCTCTTACATCTTTGAGAGGAGTACCTAGGTACTTTACCATAAGAGTTCAAGGTTCCATCTTGAATTAGAGGGTTTCTGTTTTGGTTGATAGTGGGGCTACCCACAATTTTATTGATGCCCAACTAGTGCAAAGGAGGGAAATACCCACTAATGCTTTTGAGGGATTCTCTGTTTTGGTCACAGGAGATAGAAAAATGAAATGCATGCATTATGTCCCATCCTTATCAGTCAACATGGGGACATATACATTGATTTATCACTTCTTTATGGTTGACATACCTGACACCAATGTGATATTGGGTGTTCAATGGTTGATCACTTTGGGGAAAGTCACCACTGATTGGGAGGCTTTGCAAATGGAATGGATGGATAAAAAGAGTGGTAAGACTAAAATTATCAAAGGCATGCATACATATTCCTCACATAAAAATTCCACACAAAAATCAGAGATGGATTTGCGCAGTGGAAGCAAGGACCTTACAGTCCCATCTATTATTCTCATGAGATTGCTGCATGGGACACTATTATCTAGTGGAAAACCACCTGGGAGGCCACCTGATTCAGATTTGGTGAGAGATATCTCAGAACATGATGCTCTAATCATAGATCTAGGAGGGATGGGAGCATTAGAAGGAAATGATAAAATGCTAGGAGTCTTGGGTAGGCTCAAGGAGGAGGGATATCTTCTCCCAACATCATCATTACCCACTCTCATTTCAGATTCTGCGTTGTGGGAGGAGTTGTATGGAAGGAATGACCTTCCAACATGTACCTTTGGCATGGGAGATGTCAAGGAGGAGAGCAGCAATATGACATACATTTTTGTTGATAGAGCATGAGAGCTGGGAGATTGATCCATATTGGAAATCCCAACTGTTGGTGGATTATTCCAAGGATCTTTATACATGCATGATACTTGATGACCAGTTACATGAAGAGGGCTATTCATTCCAAGAAGGAGTCATCTATTATCATGGTAGAATCTTCTTATATAGAGCCTCCAATCTCAAGGAGAAGTTACTATAAAGGGCCTATGAAGAGTTCTGTTTTAGCCACACATATTCCATGAGATTATACAACATCATCATGAGAAGCTACACTTGGAAAGGCTTTAAAGGAGAACTATATCATCATTTTCAAAGATGCATGTACCATGTGGAGATGGGGCAGCAACAAAACTCTATAAAGGAATTAATTCATCCACCTCTATCTTCTTTTGAGAGAGGATATACATCTATGCACCACTCCATTTGTTTAAAGAGGAATTTTGGTGAAGAATATGCTCATGTAAATAATGTTTCATTTGATTATTGTTTGCATTCTTTCACCATGTATATGCAGGACATAACTCCAAGAAGGAGTATTGCACCTTATAAACTTCATGGCCAACTTTGGGCCACAAAAATTTCTGAATATGGCCACTCCCTTGGAGATCAAAGGGAGATTTTGTTTCATGATGGGTGCATTCCTAAAGCACCAAACATATCGCACATTTTCAGCCATGGTGAGATGACATGGGAAACAAGTAAGTGGTGGGGAAACCACTTACCACATCATGATCTGATGCAGTCATGAGATGCACTGCGTTGGTTCCACATGTGGGACTATCACCCGCCTCCATATGCACAAATTTCTTTTTGTATGTATGTAGTTTTGATCCCATACATTGATGATGTACTTGTACTTTTTATGGGAATGTATGGAGGGATGATGGGAGGTATGTATGTGCCCTATGGGATGGATATTCTCCATGTACCTTATGCTACATGTTTTAGGGAGAACATTGGGCAAACCATGTTTGTTTCATTTGAGCTATTGTCTCCTTATGGGATGGATTATTTACATCTCATGAGAACTTTGGAGGAGAAATTCATGGAGGGATGGATTGGTGAACACTTGGCTTATGGAGGAATATTATCACATATTGGTGTGACCAATGGAGGAGGAGAAGAGTTACAACACTCACCTTGTCAGTTGCTTGAGGACAAGCAACATTTGGGAAGGGAGGACTGTAATAATCCCAATTAGTCATGAGATAATTGGAATATTCAATTTTGTTTTATTACCTTGTTTAAAAAATAAAATAGCAAAGGAGGTCCATAATAGTCCTTAATAATGAATAAATCAATGCCAAATATGAAAAGGCTAAATCTTGGCTGTTAAATCAAGCACCCTTAGGTGTGAAAGGGGCTGGAACATTTTGACTGGGTCAACCTTGACCAAATCTACAGCACTGTCATGGAAGAGTGGCCATCAATGAGGTACAACGCAGTTTTAGATGGAGATGCCTTGTGTGAAAGAAGTGATCTCATTGGAAGTGGTTTAGGGTTTGCAAGCTCTTAACTTATAAAAGGAAGAGGATGGAAACATTAGAAGGTTGTTGAATTTTATTATATTTTTTGAATATATGGTCTGTTTAGACATATATCTTTCTCTTATTTCTTAGCTAAGATTGAATGTTGTTTAGCATTGGGTGTTCCTGATTAGGAATCCCACCTCTTCCCATTCAGTAGCTCTAGGGAGAGTTTGTATTGCATTGTCCACTATCTGGCTTAGGGCCATGCTTCTTCTTTCAACTACAACGTATATCTTGTTGAGGGTTTGGTTTCTTTTGCAAGCTGCAGCAAGTGGAGACTAGATCTTTCAGATCTAGGCCATTTCAGTGCTCCTTTTTAGTGGAGGAGGTTTCTACTTCATTGGGAGGATATTATTGAAGGCATTGGAGCTTATTTTCAGATCTTGGCATCAAGCCAACAATGTTTTGATCCCTATAGTGTATTTTACTTCCAGATCTATGTTATTTCTATAGGTGGAGTTGCAAGGTGGTTCAACACACCATTTAGAGAGCTGATTTTCTAGTATTGGGGATCTACCCTTCACTTTGAAGATCTATTGGAGGAGGCTATTCTATTGCTCATATCAGATCAGCCACACTTTTCAGATCTGTATTTTTCAGTAGATCTGCAGTCTTAAATCTCAGATCTACAACTTGTACTTGTTTTTTTGCTGAAAACCCCAAGGGGGTTCTTTAGAGGAGCTTGTATAGTGCATGGATCTGATATAGATCTAAATTTTTATGCACATAGCAGCTCTAGATCTGATGTATAATCTACTGCTATTACAGAGGCAATAAATTAATGCTGTAAAGGTTTTCTAGCTTCTATATATGGTTGTAGCACCTCATATTGAGGCATTTTATTAATTGAAGGCTTTTTTTTCCTGTTATGCATCTTATGAGCTACTTCTTAAACATATTTTGTTGTTGTAATAACATATAAAAGGTATCCATATTAGCCTCTTGCTGTATAAATCATGATATATGTTATTTTTCCATCATTTTGCATTACATTGTTGCTTTTCCCATTTGGGAATATTACATAGAGGTAGAGAATGAAAACAACTAATATACTTCTAGTTACTCCAGCATTCAATTATGAAGTGTTACTTTCTTGAGATGATGTGTAAGCAAATATCTGTACTTTAACTTCTAATGTCCTAGAAAATTAAGCAAAGTGTGCAAAGGAAAAAATCTAATGTATATTTAGCTACTCCAAAATTAAATTATGAAGTGTTACCTTCTTGAGATGGTGTTAAGTAACCAATTATACCTAATGATCTAGAAAAGTAGGTAAAGTATGCATAAGGTAACTCAGTAATTGCATTCATTAAACATTCAATCATTTAGTCTTGAAATATGATTAAATCAATCTCTTTGGAATGACCTTTAGGAATATCAGTGATGCAACTAAGTGAGGATCTAGAAGCAAAATGTGAAAGCATGTAAAACTGACTGTAAACAACTAATGTATATTTGATTTTCCCCAACATTCAATGTGAAGTATTACCCTCTTGAGATGTTGTGTAAGAAGTAAATTATACCTTAGTTTCTAAGTTCCTAGAAAGCAAGTAAAAATGTGCAGAGTAAACTCAATAACTGTATGAATTAGAAATTCAATCATTTAGTTCAGAATCATCATCTTGAAATGACTTTTGAGAACATCCATTTATACAATTAATTGATAATTCTATTCTTAAGAAAATAAATGACAAAATAGTAAGAAAACTAGACAACTATATATTCTTATTGCTTCAACCTTAATTCGATTTGAAAACAGAGTTATCTATCTTCAAGAAATATTTTAGAAGAACAAGGCTTACAAAATTATGTTTTTAACGTTATGCTATTAATAAAAACTGGAATGAAACATTAATCTAATAAGAAAATATAATTTCTAAAACAGAGTAATGGAAATTAAACTAAAAAAAACAAGTGAAAAACCTCCTCCAGTGCAGGGTCCCTCTGCAACTGATTTGGCTGAAATGCTAGCTGGTTAAAGATGAACTTAAGAAATCATTAGCAACCTGATCTTTGTATTATAATAGAACAAGGTCTTAAAACACAGCGTATCAACAAAAGATTAAAACTTAACTTAATTTCTTAATTGTCTTATCAATTCTGTACAACCAGTATTTAAAGAAAATAAACTTAACTGTCTATGAGATAATATTGCTACAGGTGTCTAATTCGAATTATAGAATTGCAATAGGATTGTTTGACTCTTTATTTGCTACGATAGAGAAAATCAAGAGTCCTACTATTCTCAGTTAACGTACTTTGACCACGATCTTAGGCTTACTTTTCTATCGATCTTGACCGAGTGAATAGGAAAAAATCCATGTGGAGATGATTCTAGAAGTGCCCATGTGGCTCAATCATCCATTTGACACCTGGAACCTGCCAGACCATGAGCATAGCTACGGAATCCATAGTTAGTTGCAGAATAAGCTGCGTTCTGTAGCTAAATTGCAAAAATCTATTCAAATAGAAAGAACATGAGAATATAACATGGCAATCATTTTAATGCATTCCTTGAGACAAAACATAACATTTATCATTGATTAGGGTATGTTATATTATGAGAAATTAAGGGGAAAAGGTGAGAAAGGATGTCAAAGAGAGGTTAATTTTGAGGTTCAACATACCCCCACTGCAAAGTCGTTGCATGTCCTCATGCAATTTTCCAAAAATGTGAGTTCTCCTTTCCTACTTCATTAGCCCAGACACTTCTGCTAACACATCTAATTTCCCTCTTTTGTTTTTCTTTGAAGTGACTGCCATCCTGGGCCTTCTCATAAGAAGCTTGTAATTGAGGTTAATGACTGCTTTGTTTAGTAACTTGTTCTTTCTTTTCAATTTCCTATTTTTCTTATACCATAGTCCTAGATGCATAATGATATTATCATGAATTACCTTTTCCAACTTGTTCTGCTGCTTCAAGGTCTCATTCTCCTGTTTGATATGTATGTTCAATATCTCTAGTTCATAAATATCCTATTTGAGAGCATTAACTAGAGGTTCTTGTGGATTGATAGAAGGTTTTGGATTCATTGATGCACTTCTCTTCTCCAATGATTCTATATAATCATATATTTCTTGTTGTATTGGGTCTATGCCTAGAGATATTCTACTGGGGCTTCCTTCAAAAATAGGAGAATTTTGAGGACTGTGTGGAGGAGAAATGTTGACAGGAGATGGTATTTGGGTTTCTTCATATAAACTTATAAGCTCTATCTCTTTTGATAATGTTTTCTTCATTGATCCTTGAATTCTGGAGCTCCTTCTTGGTTATGGAGGACTTACATTTTCCTCAATTGTAACCTCACTCATCTTTCTTATCTTACCTCATGTCTTGATTTGCTTTCTAATTTCTCTCAGTTCTTTAGATATTATCTTTTCATCATTCTTCTGTAATGAAGATTTAGGTTTTTCTTCAATATTTATATCAATCTTCTTCCTTGTGATTTTTCTGACATTATCTTCTTTAGGTTGTTCAGGTGCTTCTTGAAAATAGTTTCTAATGAGAAAACTTTCCCAGGTATCTCCTATGCTTTTTAAATGAAACTCAACCAGTATCTTTAGCAACCCATGATGATGCACGGTGGTATCTATGAACTGTATTCTCTTTTGCACATTTGTGGACATCCTTTTTTAAGCTATTTAGCAGAAAGAAGGGAAGATTTATTTCACCATTTTCAAAGAAATTCATCAGTAAATGGATATGGTATACATACATGCAACCATACCTTCCTTCACGAGTGATAAATTTCTGTAAAACCAAGAGCATGTTTCTCCATTTACTTTTAAGAGCTGAGCTAGGGATACCTTTTCTAAAAACAAAGAAATCCACACCTGGGTTTTTGAGTATAAATTTCCATGATTCATTGTGAAACTCCTTGTTTTTGAACCACATTTCTCCAAGCCTTGGAAGTTATATGGCTTTGGTCATGAATGACTCATTAACTGTGAACTTGATGGCTCCAATTTCCACTTTTGTGCCATCAAAAGGCCGAGCAAAGGATTTTGTAATCTCCTTGTCAAAACCATCGAATATCTCTATGAATTTGAGCCATCCAACTTTCTACAAAATTTCCTTGATCTGTGGGTATCCTTCCATGTACTTTTCTCCTATCGGTTCTGATCTGACAATTAGCCCCATGCCTTCTACTATGCATAGTTCTCAACCTTCAAAATTACCCTTCTTTGTTTTATGAAATGAATTGGCTACAGATCTGATGAAAGGTATCGAGGGTTTGTAGGAATAAATAGGTGGTAGGGGTTTTGAGGAAACATAAACGAGTATGTCACGTCACAAGTCATGACCATTAATCATCAATGAGGGAGTCAATTATGGACTGTTATGAAACATAATATGGAGGATGTGGCTGATATGTAGTATGATGGAAATCACAATCAAATCAAATGATGATCTATCAAGGGAGCATATGACTATCCATATTATACATGCTTAATGTTTTATCCTTGCTATTAAAATAAATTTTTTCACTTTACCTTTTAGAACTAACCTTTTCGTTTGCTTTTTCTTTGGTGTTGATCCTTTAGGTACCCTTTTAGCATGTTGGTATTCAAAACATAATCCTTCAATTTTCTGTAATCATCATTTGTTTGTAGGTTGTACAATTGTGTCAAAACTGTTGAATGAGATGTGGCTGTAGAATAGAATTAGCTGCAGAATTGAATCAACTACAGAATGTAGTCAACTGCAGAATGTGATCAGCTGCAGAATGTAGTCAGCTGCAGAATGGAATCTGTAAAAATAAATGAAGTATGGCTATGGAATATGAATGTGAAATGAAATTAAAGTGGAATATTACTGTGAAATGGAATGAGTGTGCAATGGAATGAAAGTGGAGTGAGATGGAATGAAACTGTAAAATGAAATGAATTTGTAGATAATGAGCTGCAAATATGGAATATGAATGTAGTTTTGTGTTACTACTTATTACAGAAAAGAAAATGGAAAATATAGGATGTCATACATCTATGATTTTTACCCTGTATTTTCTGTATAAGAATGCCAATCATTGATTTGTTTTCATACTTATACACTTCTTTTCTTTTTTTAATAGGAAAAATAAAAGCTAAGTTAGTGAAGAAAAAGAATTCTTATTCACTAACTTCCTATCAATATTATCTTGGAAAATCTTGATAAACTCTTCTCTTGAAAGTCATTTATGATATACTTTCAACCGATGACCATTCACAAGAAGAGGTACCTTTTCTTCATCTATTGTCCTTATCTTCATTGCTCCATTATCAAAGAATTTTTCAATCTCATATGGCCCAAGCCAATGAGTCGGAAACTTTCCTTGAAAATCTTTGAATTTTGAATCAAACAAAAGTGCCCAATCCCCTGCTTGAAATTTCTTCTCCTTGATATACTTATCATGCCATTTAGCCCTTTTCTGGACTATACTGGTTCTTTGAACTGCATCTTTCCTAATTTCATCAAGCTCATTTAGTTGCTCCAATCTATGTTTCTATGCTTTTGATAAATTAAGTCCCAATTGGAATGCCATCTTGAAGGTTCGAATTTGAAACTCTATAGGGAACAGGACTTGCTTTCCATAAACAAGTTCATATGGAGTATGTCCTATTGTATTCCTCCATGTAGTTCTGTAAGCCCATAAGGCTTTAGGAAACCTTTCTTCCCAATATCTTCTGTGTAGATGTACAATCTTAGTGAGAATTCCTTCAATCACTTTATTGGTAGATTCAACTTGACCATTTTCTTGTGGGTGATAAGGAGTATACTTTCTGTGCTTGATCTTGTAATCTTCCATGAGCCTTTTCACCAACTTGGATGTAAAATGGGATCCCTGATCTGTCACAATTTCTCTTGGAACACCAAAACGAGTGAAGATATCCTCAAAAAGAAAATTAACTACAGATCTTTCATTATCAAAAGGTAATTCTTTAGCCTCTACCCATTTAGTGACATAATCAGTACATACCAAAATATACTTCTTTTCTATAGATGGTGGATTGATAGGTCCAACAAAATCCAAGGCCCATTTTTCAAAAGGTTCAATGAGTACTTGAGGTTGTAATGGAAATTCATTTGAATGAGAAGGTTTCCCTACCCTTTGGAAATTGTCACACCTTTTGACATATTCTTTGGCATCTCTGAATATGGATGACCAATAATATCCTAAATGAAGGATTTTATAGGTTGTCCTCTTGTCAGCAAAGTGTCCACCACAAGGTTCATCATGAAATGCATTAAGAATTTCAGGCATTTCAGCTTCTCGAACACATCCTATGATAATGAGATCTGGACCTGCCTTATACAGTTCATTAGTAATCCATGAGTATCTTGCACTTATTTGAATGATTTTTCTTTTCTCTCTAGAAAGAAAATGTGGAGGTAATTTTCATGTGACTAAGTAATTAGAAATATCTGCAAACCAAGGAGTATGAGTAGTTATTGCAAAAATATATTCATCAGGAAATTTATCTTCAACTGGAGTGTCATCTTTGATATTTTAAATTCTAGACAAGAAATCAGCAACTGTGTTTTCTTTTCCAGGTCGATCTAGAATAGTGATGTTGAATTCTTGCAGGAGTAATAACCATCTTGTAACTCTGCCATTAGTAATAGATTTATTCATCAAGAATCTAATTGCAGAGTGATCTGTATGAAAAAAGGTTTCATAGCCTATTATATAATGTCTGAATTTGTTGATAGCATGAACAACAACTAAGAATTCTTTTTCAGTTACAATGTAATTTAACTCAGTGGGAGTAAATTTTTTTCTTGTGTAATAGATGGCATAGAGGATAAAATATTTTTGTCCTAATACAGCTCCTAGAGTTGTATCTGAAGCATCTATTGAAATGTGAAAAGGTATTTTCCAATTTAGACCTCTTAAGATGGATGCCTCAGAAATTTTTGCTTTTAAAGCATCAAATGCTAACTGGAAATCGGGATTCCAACTAAATTCACAATCTTTGGTGAGTAACTTGAAGAGTGGGGATGCTATTTTAGTGAAATTTTATATAAATCTTCTATAATATCCCGTGAATCCTAGAAAACTTCTAACATCCTTTTGACAACTTGGAATTGATAGTTTGGAGATGACTTCAACTTTATATTTATCAACTTTAATTCCATCTCCTGAAATGTGATGTCCTAAAACAATCCCTTCTGTAAACATCATAAAACATTTTTCATGGCTTAGTGAAAGGTTTTCTTCCTTACATCTTTTAAGAACCTTTTCCAAATTTTCTAAAGCTTTTTCAAATGTATTCCCATAAACTGTAAAGTCATCCATATACACCTCTACACAATCATGTATTAGATTAGAAAAAATTCCTAGTACTTCCCTTTGGAACGTTGCAAGTGCATTGCACAATCCAAAAGGAATTACTCTGTAGGCATAAGTCCCCCATGGACAGGTGAATGTGGTCTTATCTTGATCTTCAAGTGCTACTTGAATTTGATTATATCCACTAAAACCATCCAAGAATGAGAAATACTTCTTACCTGCTAATGTATCCAACACTTGATCTATAAAGGGTAAAGGAAAATGGTCTTTTAGGTGAGCTTTATTCAATTCTCGATAATCAATGCATACCCTCCATTTACCATTCTTTTTGGGAACAATCACTAAAGGGGAAACACAATGACTGTCTGAAATTGGGTAAATGAAGTTTACAATAAGCAACTTTTGCAACTCTTCTTTCACAATTTCCCTAAGATTTGGATTCATCCTTCTTTGAGGTTGTCTGATAGGTTTAAAATTTTCCTCAATGTAGATGTGGTGTATACAAGTCTTAGGACTAATTCCTTTCATGTCAGTGTATTCCCATGCATATGCAGAAGAATGGTGTTGTAATTTTTTTATTAGCTTTTCCTGTTGTAATTTTTCCAAGTTATTTTTTATGTTGAAAGTTTTCCCTAGAAAGATTTCAACTATAGAGCTACCAAATTCTTCCATAGAATAAAGAAACATATTCCTAGATGACAAATATTCAATATTGGATTTTTCTTGAAATTGATCATGCTCATATTCTGGGGATGATTCAAAATTTTCCATTGAATTTAAGATTTGACTATCTTCACTAATGGTTGAAATAGTAAAGAGAGGTTGTATATCATTTTCATCATCAATCCATTCTTTGTCATCTAACTCTGTGATTGTTCTTGCTGGAGGATATAGAGTGAATTTCTTTGTTGAGTTACCATCAAAGATATACATGTCACCAGATCTACAGCTAATGAAAGCATCAGTTGTAGCCAACCAAGGTCTTCCTAATATAAGTGGATTTCCTCCTAGATTGTTCTTAGGAGTTAAGATCATAAAATCAACAGGGTAATACCAAGAGTCTAAGGAAACTGAAATATCTTCTAACACACCATATGGCTTGATTACGGATCTGTCTGCTAATTGCAGTAATGTAGGTGTATACATAAGATTAGGAAGCTTGAGCTATTCCATGGTTTGTTTGCTCATGATGTTTATTGTTGCTCCTAAATCAATAAATGTATTTGGAATTTCAACTCCATTGATATGTGTTTTTATAACTGGACTTCCTCGATCTAAATATTTTTGTATGGAAATTTTCCCATCATTATGTCTATTATTTTTCCTACGAGCTGAATTATTTTTATTTCTTTTGTTTTTCTTCCCGGTTTCTTCATGCTCAACTCCTTTATTGTCTTAGCTAGAATTGGAATCTCCTTAATGGCTTGTAACAAAGGGATTTTGATACAGACATTTTTCAATTCATCTAGAAAATCATAATTAGGCAACATAATATGCTTTTCTACCCCTCTATCAACTTGTAATATTTCGAGAAAAGGAGGTGTAGAAGTAGGTATTTATGGTTTCTCTATGTTAGGATTTGAGTTTATTGGTTCTTTTTGTTTTTCAATTTTAGAATTTTGGTTTTGAAGAGATGTTCCTTCTTCAAAAATTTTATTTGGCTGTAGAGAATCTTCCTTAGAATTGTCTTGTTCTTGAATAACTACAAAAGGCTTTTTATTTTCTAATATCCTACCAGATCTAAGTTGGACATCATTAAGATCTAGAGGAGTAATCATGTAGGTTGAAAATTGTTGTCCTTTTATCATATAGGTATTCTGAGGATTTTTATTGTTTCGGTTTGGTAATGGTTGGGCAGGTAGCTGATTTGGTCTCTGTGGAAATGGTAGTGAGAGTTGTGGATTTTGGTTTTGGTTTTGGAGTTGGGGTTGTTGATTTGGTTGAGGAATTTTTTGGGGAGGATAGTTTGGTTATGATGGAGGATATTGATAGTATTGAGAGAATATTCCATATGGATTTTGCATTCCTTGAGCCCACGGTTGAGATTGAGATTGAGATTGAGGCCAAAGTTGCTGCCAAGAATTCCAACTTGGTGGGGGCTAAGTATACATTTGGTTGTTAAAACCTTGAGCTTTTAGCCCCTGCCATGGTCTTCTAGAGACAAAGCAAAGAGATTATGTTTAATTTGAAGTTGTTTCTTCTGAAAAATAGCCTTAAGACCAGGAATTGAAGGATAACCCTTAGTCTCATGATTTTCCGAACAAATCATACAGGTTTCTATGAATTTTGCATCAAGAGGACATTCTCTTAAAGCATGATTCTTTCTGAATTTGGGATAGAAAATAACTAAAGCATCAGTCTCAGATTTATGCTTATTTTTTAATTTAAGGGTGTCTATATGTTCACTAAGACTCCCTAAAATTTCTGTTTTAAATTCATCAATCATGTTTCTAATTTCGTCCCCACTCACTGTTCCAGTTGCAGATCTATTTACCCTAGCAAGAGAAGGACCCGTTGGACCTTTCCCAGTTTTTTATTTTCCTCTTGAGAGATGAATACATAATTCCCCAATGTCAAGTAATGGGAGTTGAGAGATATCCCCCTTCCCCATCATGTTAAGGATTTCTATCCATTCATCTCTAATGGCTTTCAATAAAAGAGCTTTTAAAGTATCTTGATCTAAATTATCCATTTTTTCTCTTTTTATGTTATAGTTGAATTTTTCAATTAAATCCTCCAAATTCTCATCCTCTTTTTGTATCATTTTAAACACTTCATCCTTGTGATTGATAGGTATGCAATAATCCAAATACCTTTCTAAAAATTCTCTCTTCATGTCATTCCATGTTCTGATAGACCGAGTGATTAAACTCATGAACGATTTTAGAGATGCTCCTTTTAATGTTGAAGGAAACAATTTTAGTTTTTGAGATTCTTGTAAATAATCATAAGTTCTGCACAAGACTTCAAATTCAAACAAAAAGGTTTCAGGATCTTCACTTTTCAATCCATGAAAATTTGGGAGGACAGAAGGTGAGATATTTTTCATTGTGGCATTTGTATCTTCATCAACTATAGGGAATCTAAAAAAACTCTCAATTACCTGTTCTTCTGCCTCTTGCATTTCCTCTACCTCTCCCTCTATCTCGTCCTCTACCTCTACCTCCTCCAAATATTACATTTTATCCATTTAGAATTTCTCCTTCTCCTTCCCCTTCTTCTCCTCTTCCTGCCATTATAGATTCTTTAGAGTTGAGATAAGATTCAACCTGTAACGTTAACTGCTCTTCTTCTAGTTCTTCTAGCAATGGTATGTTGAAGAAATTTTCTTCCTCTTCCTCTCCACTAGTAATTTCTAACTCTTCAAATAAAATGTGTTCTCTTGTAGAGGTGAAAAAGGTTACTCCTTCTGTTGGAGATCTAGGATCTTCTTCCTCTAAAACTGCCTTAGTGGATTAAGTAGGAGATCCTCATAATTGGATTTCTAAACTTAGAACTTCAAGAAGTCTATGGCTAGTGAAGTATGGAATATGAGTTTGAGATGGAGGTGTATCGCTTCTTAGTCTTGGTGGAGTGAATGGTGTTCTAGGGATTAAACTCTTTCCTCTAGCTATGAATCTTCCCCTAGAGTGTCTTTCTCTATGCATATCATTTTTTTAATATGTAAGAAATGAGTTTACCTAATTACACTTCCCCAGCAATGGCACCAAAATGTTTAGTCAATTTAATGTCTTAAATTGCTTGCATAAATTATCAATCGAGGTTTGTAAACTGATGAAGTGTGGTGCACTGTATGTGCTTAGTTAACCTTTCTTCTTACTTTGTTGTTTGTATTTTATGTTTTTTTGGGAGTTTTTGTTCTTTGATGTCTAAGAATGTTCAATCTAAAACCTATGAAAAGGTTTAAATGAATCTAATGAATTTTAAGAAGGAAGAAAAGGAAGTGTTCCTAAGTTAATCTAATCTACATAAAAATAAATCAAAGACTGTTGGCTAGTTAGAATTTAATCTGGAAAACACAGCATCTATTTTATCTTATCATTTGTCCCATTCCATGGATCTAATTCTTAAAACTGAGATTGAAATTTTAGTGTTTGTCGTAAGTAAAAGCAGAGAATGAAAACAACTAATGTACTTCTAGTTAATCCATCATTCAATTATGAAGTGTGACCTTCTTGAGATGATGTGTAAGCAACTATATATACTTTAACTTCTGATTTCCTAGAAAAGTAAGAAAAGTGTACAAAGGAAAATATCTAATGTATATTTAGGTACTCCAACATTCAATTATGAAGTGTTACCTTCTTGAGATGGTGTTAAGTAACAAATTATACCTAATGATCTAGAAAAGCAAGTAAAGTATGCAAAAGGTAACTCAGTCATTCCATTCATTAAACGTTCAATTATGCAGTCTTGAAATATGGTTAAATCAATCTCCTTGGAATGACCTTTAGGAATATCAGTGATGCAACTAAGTGAGGATCTAGAAGCAAAATGTGAAAGCATGTAAAACCAACTGTTAAAAACTAATGTATATTTGACTTTCCCCAACATTCAATGCGAAGTATTACCCTCTTGAGATGCTATTTAAGAAGTCAATTATACCTTAGTTTATAAGTTCCTAGAAAGCAAGTAAAAATGTGCAGAGTAAACTCAATAACTATATGAATTAGACATTCAATCATTTAGTTCAGAAATTTCATCTTGAAATGACTTTTGAGAACATCCATTTACACAATTAATTGATAATTCTATTCTTAAGAAAATAAATAACAGAATAGTAAGAAAACTAGATAACTGTATATTCTTATTGCTTCAATCTTAATTTTATTTGAAAATAGAGTTATCTATCTTCACGAAATATTTTAGAAGAACAAGGCTTACACAGTTATGTTTTTAACGTTATGCTATTAATCAAAACTGGAATGAAACATTAACCTAATAAGAAAATAGAATTTCTAAAAATAGAGTAATGAAAATTAAACTAAAAACAACAATGAAAAACCTCGTCCAGTGCAGGGGCCCTCTCCAACTGATTTGGCTGAAATGCTAGCTGGTTAAAGATGCACTTAAGAAATCATTGGCAACACGATCTTGGTATTATGATAGAACGAGGTCTTAATACACAACGTATCAGCAAAAGCTTAAAACTTAACTTAATTTCTTAATTTTCTTCTCGGTTTTGTACAACCAGTATTTAAAGAAAATAAACTTAACTATCTATTAGATAATCTTGCTACAGCTGCCTAATTCAAATTATAAAATTGCAATACGACTGTTTAACTCTTGATTTTCTACGATAGAGCAAATCAAGAGTCCTAATATTCTCGGCTAATGTACTGTGACCACACCTTTGACCACGATCTTAGGAATGCTTTTCTATGGATCTTGACCGAGTGAATAGGAAAAAATCCATGTGGAGATGATTCTAGAAGTGCCCATGTGGCTCAATTCTCCATTTGACACCTGGAACCTTCCAAACCATGAGAGTAGCTACGAAATCCACAGTTAGCTGCAGAATAGGCTGCGTTCTGTAGCTAAATTTTAAAAATCTATTCAAATAGCAAGAACATGAGAATATAACATGGCAATCACTTTAATGCATTCCTTGAGACAAAACACAACATTTATCATTGATTGGGTTATGTGATCTTATGATAATTTAAGGGAAAAAGGTGAGAAAGGATTTCAAATAGAGGGTAATTCTGACATTCAACAGTAATTCACAGTGAAGAAAATTGCCATCTTTATAATCCTTCAAAATCTGTCAAGTTGCATGTGTCTATTCTTCCTAGAGAAAAGGTTTGATACCATTTGAAATAAATTCCTCTATTGTGTTAGTAGTAGGGTCTTGTAGATTCATACTTCCATATTCACAATTATTCTCAATGTTAGTGGACTTTGCATTATCTGAATTTTGGATACCACATTTCAAAAACTAGAAGGGTTATTTTTTATGGTAATATTATATTTTTGTTGATTTTGTGGTATATACAGGTTGCTTCCAAATGCCATACTAAGGCTCCACTGTGGAACTTGACAAGGGACTTGATTTTTTATTCACCACCCGACCATTTCCTACTTTGTCTTAAGACTCAACTCCATCTAAGCTAGAATCATTCATTTTTCCATTTATCAACAATTTCTTTGCATCTCGTTGGTTTGAAAAATCCACCACCATGGACATGCATGTAGGCCAGTTGGATTGGATTCCATTGCTCTCATCATAAATTTTTTATTTTTGTATGAATTCTTTGTCCAAACTTGAAACACATAAAATACTTCTTAGTCCATTAACAATTTTTCAGTCCATACTTAATGGTTTATTCTGTTGTGCCTGATCAACGACAAAAAATAATAGATTTTGATTTAATATCTTTCCAACCTCCCACCAAGTAAACTCATTTGAATCATGTGCAAGTAGAAAGTAGAAATTAGAAATCATCATCAATGATATCTTTACTTGTAAATGGCTATGTAGATTATCCATTATAAATTGATGAAAGAGGTAGAACATGTTGACGAATTTATGCATTAACAACATTATATTGTTATTTATGTTTCATAGTTTGTTGATAATTACAATAGATATCAATTATAATGTTGTTGGAATTTCAAGTCTATAGAAAATACACATAGATTCAACTGATCTTGTTATATGTTAAAAAAAATATTTGAATCTATTCTACAAATTTCGGAAACCAATTACGATCTCACAATCACATGAATAAGAAAGAGAAATAATTGCAATCGCACAACACAAAGATTTATCTGGGGAAATAATCAGCCAAAAAACCCTCTCTTTGTATATTCCATTAATTCAATAATATGAAACAACACAATGCTTCTCTCAGGCTTGAGAACTCTCTACACTATCTCTGACTATCTCACTTTGATCCAAGAAATTTTGGTCCAATAATCAACCAATTTATTTCCTATGGATGTTGAACCTTGTTTACGCAATACCTAGGGAAATTGAGCCCCTATTAATTACTTGATTGTGCAATACATCGAAGGCATCATGATGACAGCATGCATGACTTGTACAATTTTCTAATTATACAAATGATAGTATACTACCCTTTAACTCCAATATCAACTAGGTCTTCCTCAGAACTAACATGCAACAACTATTTATAGTGAATATTCATTATTTGATTGATCACTTCATGTGAACTATATCATATTTAACTCACTTGACCTCTCACTATCTCCTCCATCAGTTAGAACTAGTTAAATTTATTTTAACTTAAATAACTAAGTTAAACAATTACAACTCAAAATAAACTACAACTTGACCCCCTAAAACTTAGAGAGAAATCTACAAGCCTCCAGTTTGACCCTCAACTCGAAATCACTGAGCCAACTAAGTCTTCCTAACTCAGTTAACTTGTACAAGTTGTCATGTGATGTGGAATTACAATTTCCTTCTAATTTAATTAAGGGAAAATTAAATTAGAAGCCTCTTCTTGTTGCCAATTTCAACACTCCCTCTCAACAAGAAAGGGATTGTCTACTACCTCGATCTTGCCTTTGTGGAACTTGAATTTTCCTCTTGTAAATTCCTTCATCAAGATGTTTTCATCATTCTCCTTTGTGGGAATGTAATCTAATGACATAATTCTCCTTTGCACGCAATATCTAAGATGGTTATACCAGATATCAATATGCTTGGACCTGTCATGAAAAACTAGATTAACCAAGAGTTTGATGCAACTCTAGCTATCAAAATAAATCACAATAAGATCCATCTACTGACCAAACAAACCAATAAGTATATTCCTCATCCATATGGCCTCACATGTTTCCTGACTAGCATCCATGTACTCAGCCTCTGCTAAGATAAGTGATATTGATCTCTGGTTCTTGTTGTACCAAGAAACTGTTGGTTACCCAATGCTAAAGATGCCCCCTAATGTGTTATTCCTATCGAATAGACTACCTTCCCAATCTGCATCTGTGAAACCTTAAATCTTCACTCCCTCTGTCCACCTGTACCATAGCCCAAACTCTAAAGTGCCTCTAAGGTATCTCAAAACATGCTTGTCTGCCTTCAAAAAGATCTTGGTAGGCTTAAACATAGCTTGAATAATTTGTTTAACCACATAGCATATGGTTGGTCGTGTGTTCACAAAATACATGAGTGAACCCACAAGTTGCATGTAGATGGTAGCATCTACTACTTCGCCTGAAGTAACATCCTCCTTCCTCCAGTTTCCTGCTAGAGGAGTCTCCATGGGTTTGTTTCTCTCTATGTGGAACTTCTTCATAATATCTTTGGCATACTTTCCATAAGATACAAATATCTCCCGATATCTTTTCCAAATTTCCAATCCTAGGAAATCGTGCAAAAGCCCCATATTGTTCATCTCAAATTCTATTGGAAGATCCTCTTTTCAAGACTTGATGAGCTGCTTATCACCTATTAGTATCAAATAATCGACATAAAGTAAAATGATCAAAATTTTGCCTTATACCCGAATATGTTAAAGGTTCACATCTAATTCACTCTTGGTGAAGCCCAATCTATGAATTAGTCGTTGATCTTGGTGTACTAAACATGAGGTGCTTGTTTCAGTCCTTACAACACTCTCATGAGTCTACAAAAATGTGACTCTCTATCGGAAGGTCTCAAAACCTTCCAGATGCTCAATGTACACCTCTTCCTCAATCACCTTATTGAGGAAGGTTGTATTTACATCCATCTTATGTATCTGCCATCCCATTTGTGTTGAAAGTGAAAGGATGGATCTGATGGACGGGTAGCTTGTGACTTGTGCAAAGGTCTCCTCGTAATCAATCCCCTCCACCTGAGAGAACCCTTTGACCACAAATTTGGACAGGTGTTTCTCAACACTCCCATATGAAACCTGCTCCACCTAGATCCTACAATTGAATTCCCCTCCGGTCTTGGGAAAACTTCCCATGCACTGTTTTTTATAATGGAGTCATACTCCTCAACCATGGCATCAAACCAAACTGGTTGCTGCACTGCTTCCTCGAAATTGGATGTCTCTATCTCTACACTCTCGCTCATAAGAGCCATGTAGCCATTGTACCGCTCTGGGTACCTTCTCTTCTTGCGATGTGATGTGGGTGCTCCCACACTCTCTCTAGCATCAAGCACCAACCTTTCAGCCTATCTGGTGCACGTCCTTCCGTCTTGAGATGTCTTTGCATGAGTAAGTGCGTCCACTCTTTGTTTCTCTACTTGTGGTTTCTCTGCATCTTGAGGTTCTTCTTTTGGAGGTAAGAGCTCCTCAACTACATGCAACTAAAGCTCCCTCTCAAAGGAAATCTGCATGGCCTTCTCTTCATCGAATTTCACATATCTTCTGACCACTGTCATCTTGTGTGTTAGAAAGTACACCCGATAGTTATGAGGTTTATTAGTGTACACCAAAAATATTCCCAACTTAGTTTTTGGCTCTAACTTCTTCCTGGAATTTTTGGTCACATGGCAATAAACTGATGAACCAAAAATTTTGAAATGTGCCACATCTGTTTTCTTACATGAAAAAAATTCCTTTGGTGTACTCATCCCAAGTATCCAATGAGGACTTATGTTCTGCACAAATATTCTTGTGTTGCATGCTTAAGCCCACATATGCAACGATAGGACATGATCATGCAACATCGCTCGTGCTACTCCCATAATAGTTGTGTTCTTCCTTTCTGCAACCCCATTCTTCTGTGGGTTATGAGGTGCCATCAATTCTCGTCGAATTAATTTTGAAGCACATAAGTTCTTGAATTCATTCGAGACATATTATCCACCATTGTCTCTCATGAGAGCCTTCACCTTATTCCCTCTATATTTCTCGACAAGTGATTTTAACTCACAAAACTTTGAGAACGTATGATCTTTATTCTACATGAATAATATCGAACACTTTCATGAAAAATAATCTACAAAAATCACATAATACCTATGTTTTGTTGTGGATGTTGTCGAGAATGTTCCACACACATCTGAGTGAACTCTTTCAAGGATCATCTTTGCGCAGCTTTCCTTATCATGAAAGGTGTCTTTGGTGTATGTTGAAATGTGCAACAAGAAACAGTGAAATTGGCATTCGAAAACAACATCCTTGATCCTAGTGAAAATTAAGCACCTACACTAGGTGGGTCCCACAAAGGCTATTTTTAGGTGTATGTCTATTTATAGATTTATGATGCATGTCTATTTATAGAATGCATGTCTATTTATAGATGCATGTCTATATTTATTATCCCTTAATATAGATGGACACTAAATTGTAGTCTATTCTCAATGTGGACTTGAAAATAGTTAACTGAAGTGGAAAATCAGTTAGCTAGGAGAATTTCAAGTTAAGAGGTTGGTTGGTAGGAAATGCGGGTTGACTTGAGTTGTAACTGAGTGATTCAAGTTGTAACAGAGTTCGAAGGGCAATGGTGCATGAGTTGTGCAAGTTGTAAATCAGTTTAACTCAGTTAAGTGAGTTAAAGTCAGTTGTGCTAGTTGTAACTGCAAATACACTAGTGAGCAATAAAGTGAATTAAATATTAATTAATTCACATGTAGTGATCTCACATGAAATTGATGTTTTTACTATTATTAGCTACATGCATGTCAGTTCCACTGGAGACCCAGTTGAGTTCTAGGTGAAAGGGAAGTGTAACTATCAGTTGTGATATTAGCAGGTTACCCAGGTGTAGTTATAACACCACAAGATGCCCATGATACTCAGCGCAATTGAGGAAGGTAGGAATTCCTTGTGATTAGAGATTGCATTCATCAGGAATTGCGTGAGCAAGGCAGGTTGTCTAGAGACAGTAAATTGGCTAAGAGATTTGCCAATTTTTGTATGACAGTGTGAGACAATTATCTCATGTAATGAGAGCTCTTGGATTGGAGATTTGTATGTAATTGTTTCATGATTCCTTGTGGAATATACAATAAATGATAGAGGGGTTTTGAGCAGTAATATTTCCCCGGGAATATCTAGTGTTGTGGTTTTGATCTATTCTTCTTTGCTTCATGTGATTGGCAATTGCATTGTTTTTAATTCCGCAAAATATTTGTAGAAGCGATTCAGTATTTAACTTTGGTACATTTTTAGATCAGGTGAATCCAAGATATACATGAATTTTGTATTAAATTTCTACATGGTATCAGAATTGTGTTATAAATTTTCTACATGGAATGAGAGCAGGAATTATTTGGGTGCGCGAGTTTGCAAAGAATATCTGCAAATATTGATGCAAAATTAAAAAAAAATAGCATATTTGGATTTCTTGCAAACAAATATCCAAATTGAAAAAAAAAATCGGTTGAATCGGATGTCGGTTGAGGGAGATATCATTGATTTAAAATCAGCTCTTTTGTTAGAAAATTTTGTGACGGTGGGGAAATTACAATGTGCACGAGCCAAGAACCTACATGCACTGAGGTACAAGATGCATGAAAATCCATGAGGAGAAAAGTAGAGGTTAGTGACTTGGTGGTTGAGAGGGAGCCTCTCAACATGCAGCCTAAGAAGCAATCTTAGAAGGTTATGGAGCAGCCACAACTAGAGATGTAGAAGAGTCTCTATAGATTTGATGTAGATGTGATTTCTACAGAGCTTCCAACCATGGGGAAGTGTGATAAATCCATGAAATTGACCCTTGAGAGGGTTTTTTATTTGCATTCAAGCAAGAGTGAACCTCACGATGTGGAGCAGCCACAAGATGAGGATCATGGAGTGGGAGCAACCACTCCTGCAGAGAAATTTTGAGTCAGATGGACAGAGGGAGTGCATGTAGCTATACCACCAGGTGAGAGGTGGGGCTACATGCATGAATAATCCCAAGAATAGATTTTGGGTAGGATTCATTGAGATGGTGTGGATCTCATGAATCGAAACTAGCTACTAGGATCCCACAGAGAAGAAGTAGAAGGATCAGTTGGATTTATGCAGTCAGATGTCGTGAGGACATGAAATCAAAGTGATAGTTTCGGATACTGGAGTGAAAATCAGAGTTGGCAGCAAGTACAGAGTGCATGGATGCAGGTGTTAGCAGCACAGTGGTTCCTGAAGACATGTGCAGTAGCTAAGCAGAAGTCAGAAGAATTTGATGACAGATGCATTATGTTGATTCAGTTGTTTCGAGGCTATTCAGTTTCAGAAATGTTGAATGAAAATGTTGTAGGGTACATGCATGCAGTTGCATGACGCATGAAAAGGTTACAGGGCACATGCATGGAGTTTCATGTCACATGAAACAACATTCCTTTCTTGTTGAGAGGGAGTGTTGAAGTGTGCAACAAGAAACAGTGAAATTGGCATCTGGAAACAACATCCTTGATCCTAGTGAAAATTAAGCACCTACACTAGGTGGGGCCCACACAAGCTATTTTTAGGTGTATTTATATTTATAGATGTATGATGCATGCCTATTTATAGAATGCATGTCTACCTTTATTATCCCTTAATATAGATGGACACTAAATTGTAATCTATTCTCAATGTGGACTTGAAAATGGTTAACTAAAGTGGAAAATCAGTTAGCTAAGTGAATTTCGAGTTAAGAGGTTGGTTGGTGGGGAATGTAGGTTGAATTGAGTTGTAACTGAGTGATTCAAATTGTAACAGAGTTGAAAGTGAAGTGGTGCATGGGTTTTGCAAGTTGTAAATTAGTTTAACTCAGTTAAGTGAGTTAAAGTCAGCTATGCTAGTCATAACTGCAGATACACTAGGGAGAGATCAAGTGAATTAAATATTAATTAATTCACATGTAGTGATCTCACATGCAACTGATGTTTTTAATATTATTAGATGCATGCATGTCAGTTCCATTGGAGACCGAGTTGAGTTCTAGGTGAAAGGGAAGTGTAACTATCAGTTGTGATATTAGCAGGCTATCCAGGTGTAGTTATAACACCGCATGATGCCCATGATACTCAGAGCAGTTGAGGAAGGCAGGAATTCCTTGTGACTAGAGATTGCATTCATCAGGAGTTGTATGAGTAAGGAAAATTGTCTGGAGACAGTAAATTGGCTAAGGGATTTACCAATTTTTGTATGATAGTATGAGACAATTAGCTCATGTAATGAGAGCTCTTGGATTGGAGCTTTGTATGTAATTGTTTCATGATTCCTTGTGGAATATACAATATATGATATAGGGTTTTTGAGTAGTAATATTTCCCAGGGAATATCTGGTGTTGTGGTTTTGATCTATTCTTCTTTGCTTCATGTGATTGGAAATTGTGTTGTTTTTAATTCCGCAAAATATTTGTAGAAGCAATTCAGTATTTAACTTTGGTACATTGTTAGATCGAGTGCGCAAGTTTGTAGAGAATATCTGAAATTTTGATGCAAAATTTTCAAAAAAAAATAGCATATTTGGATTCCTTGCAAAAAAATACCCAAATTGAAAAACAAAATCGGTCAAATCGGAGCTCGTATGAGGGAGATACTATTGATTTAAAATTATCACTTTTGTTAGAAAATTTTGCGACGGCAGGACAATTACAATGTGCACGAGCCAAGAACCTACATGCACTGAGGTACAAGATTCATGCAAAGCCTTGAGGAGAAAAGCAGAGGTTAGTGATTTGGTGGTTGAGAGGGAGCCTCTCAACATGCAGCTTGAGAAGTAGTCTCAGAAGGTTGTGGAGCAGCCACAACTAGAGATGCAGAAGAGTCTCTATAGATTTGATGTAGATGTGATTTCTACAGAGCTTCCAACCATGGGGAAGTGTGAGAAATCCATGAAATTGACCCTTGAGAGGGAGTTGGATTTGCATGCAGGTAAGATTGAGCCTCACGATGTGGAGCAGCCACAAGATGAGGATCATGGAGTGGGAGCAACCACTCATGCAAATAAATTTCGAGCCAGATGGGAAGAGGGAGTCCACATAGCTATACCACCAGGTGAGAGGTGGGGCAACATGCATGAATAATCCCAAGAATAAATTATGTACAGGATTCATTGAGATGGTGTGGAACTCATGAATCGAACCTGGCTACTAGGATCCCACAGAGCAACAGTAGCAGGATCAGTTGGATTGATGCATTCAAATTTCATGAGGACATGAAATCAAAGTGACAGTGTCAGATACTAGAGTGCAGATCAGAGTTGGAAGCAAGTGCAAAGTGCATAGATGCAGGTGTCAACTATGCAATGGTTCCTGAAGACATGTGCAGTAGCTAAGTAGAAGTTAGAATACTTTGGTGACAGATGCATTATACTAATTTAGTTTTTTGGAGGTTATTCTGTTTCGGAAATGTTGCATGCAAAGGTTGCAGGGCACATGCATGGAGTTGCATGGCACATGCAAAGGTTTCAGGGTGCATGCATGGAGTTGCATGTCGCATGCAAAGACATTCCTTTCTTGTTGAGAGGGAGTGTTGAAGTGTGCAACAAGAAACAATGAAATTGGCATCCAGAAACAACATCCTTGATCCTAGTGAAAATTAAGCACCTACACTAGGTGGGGCCCACACAAGCTATTTTTAGGTGTATGTCTATTTATAGATGTATGATGCATGTCTATTTATAGAATGCATGTCTATTTATAGATGCATGTCTATATTTATTATCCATTAATATTGATTGACACTAAATTGTAATATATTCTTAATGTGCACTATGTTATGGCCTAAATCTACCTTAGGCTAAGAAAGGCAGAATCTAGGGTAACATCAAACCACGCTTAACCTGGTAGCTAGCCCTACCAGATCGGGAGAGGGCTCTCTCCTTGTCAATCTCAGCAAAAAATGATCAATGAGGCTTGAGATGACTGAAATGAAAACTGATTTTAGGCTAGGTATATATGTAAAAGAGTCTTGATTTGAATTTAATGAATATTTTGTTGGCTCAAGAGGAAAGGAAAATTTGGGTCTAGGGAATGAGGCTCAGTTCTGCAGAGATCTGAATGGGGCAAGGTAGGCAATTGATTTGACACTTTCAATTTTGGATGAAATGGAGAGCTTAGACAGGTGAGGAGTTGAAGAGGGAAATAAATCTTTAGGAATCCTCTTCAAATAGTTTGAAAACATAGAAAATTAAACAAACCCTAGGTAGAGCACTGCACATTTTAATGAATTCCATTTATCCTTGTTTGTTTAACTTAAGAAGAAATAAGAGGGAAAATGATACACATAAAACACCAGTAGACTTAAATTTATAGAGAGAAACACACTATCAAATCAAAGTACCACATGAATCCCATGGAGTGCTGCAAACCCTGGTCAATTCCTTTTCCAAACTGCAGAGACGAATGTACAATGATGCTCAAAGCAATCCCAAGTGTCCAACCTACGCTAATGACTGAAAAATCACAAGATATAGACAAACAATAACTCATCCCCAGCCTCTAGGGGTCAAGCTCACAATTTTAGGAGTTGTTTCAACAAGATCTAAACTAAGAACTAGAAAGTAGGCAGTGGAACAACTTGCCTATATAAGATAGGAAACTGATTCATTCAGTTGCAATTCACCTTTTGATGGATGAATCTACCTCCATGAGTAAAAATTTAACAAAATTACATCAAGATCCATCAAATTACATCACATTACATCATGAGTTTAACATTTGGAAGTAAGAAAGTCAAAATGTCCAAAACTAGGCGAAAAACAGAGTTACTGAGTAAAAAATGAGCAAAAATCCCCAATGCGCCACGCCAGTTTTCTCTATGCATCGCGCCAGTTTGAAGCTAATTTTGGAGGCCTTCCCAGTGTCCAAATTTTCTAAGTGGGCCGTGATGAAAGGCATGCCCGTCTCCCAACACTGCTTCCTGTGTGTCCAAAAAGGGGTAGAAAGGTCATTTTTAGGGTGTTTTTGACCCTTCTGGAAGCCAAAAACCTGTCAAAATATCTTGGCCATAAGTAGGCATGCATAATTTTCCATGAAAAATCCAAAAATTTAAATTTTTCCCCAAGAGGAGTCCTCCATCAAAAGCACGCGCCAAGTGGCGTGGTGCATAGAGCTGAAAAATCTGTTTTTAGGCCAAAAAAATCAAAATTTGTAAAAAGTGTCCCAAATTTCTTGAAATCTGGGCTGAGTGTCCTCCATTACATACTATGCTGGGCCAAGGAAACCTCGGCCAAAATATTAAGTCTATCTTGCCTTTTCTGATGCTTTGAGGCCTTCTTCAACTTGGCCTTCAAGATCTTGATCCTTGCTTTGCAAACATGATTTCTTGCCCCATAATGATTGACCACATGCCTGAACATATTTTATCTTTTTTGGCCTTCACTAGCAATGAAAGGAGTCTTAACTCACTTGCACACCACAAATTTGAGCAAATTTGGAAGTTTTGGGGAAGTTTATGGTGAAATTGGGCTTGCAGCTCTATGCGACGGGCCACAAGCCCAACGCGCCGCGCCTGCTCAATGTGTCACGCCAGTGTATTTTTTACACTGTGGAGGACATCTCAATGCACCGCACTGGTTATATGCGCCGCGCCTCTCACCCAATGCGCCACGCCACTGAAACTTTCCAATTTCCCTTCAAACTACGCCCTTTCTCCAATCACAGTTCTCCTTTGCTCACTCTTTCTTCTTGGAATGCAAATGAGCCCTTTGCAACATGAAAAATTATTTATATACCAAAGGCTTTAATTTTTCATTCCAAAAACCCACCTTTGTAATGTTACCTTTGGCACTTTTTAAACTCTGTTTTAGGTAGCTTGCTTCATTTTGCCTCTAATTAACTAAATGATGTGCTTTTTGTTTGCTTTGCAGGGAATGGATTTGCTGGAGCTTGAAAAAGGTGACCAAGGTTGCCAATGAAATTATTTACAAATGAGAAAACTTGAAATTACATTACATTTATACATAAAAAGATGAAATACTCTATTTTTCTTCAAAATAGAGTTTTGAAGAAAAATACACTTCTAGGGATATCATGATGAAATTTTGAGTACTAGAAGCTTATTCAAACTCCTCATGCGCCTGCTGACCGTTATTGGGCATTTTGAAGACCTTTTTGTTGAAACCCTAGACCTAATGGGACTGAAAACCTAAATAATGACTCTTACAAATTTAAGGACAAAAAGTGAGTGCAGATGATCTTGATGAAAGAAAATAGGCCAGCAGGTAAAGGACATGAGGGAAAATGTATAAAAAGCCACTACCGTCAGATGATCCATGCTCCTAATGGAATGCAGCTGACGAGCAAGACACCTAATATGCAATGCAACAAGAGAATTTTGATCACTGACGGAGGGATGAAGATACCGACACTAACATTGGCTCCAATGGGGATGGTAGCTCCTTGGAGGTGCCAAGAACTATAGATCTTTGGGAAAGTAGGCAGTGCCTTTCGTCCATTGGGCTATGGAGTCAATAACTTCGACAAACCAGACTCTTGACTTAATTTCAGGACAAACTGACTCAATTTCGAGACTGAAAATGACTGAAAGACCTGACTCAAACAAACCAAACTAAAAACTGAAATCAACCCTCAGTTTTATAGCCTTCACCTCGGGCCCCAAACTGAAAGAATGATGGCAGCACACGCTTGCAATGAAACTATGTTGAAACTGACTAAAACAAAAATGACTCAAGACCTACTTAACTGAAATTAGTACTTACAAAGATTTTTAATGGCAGCAGTCCATCGAGATTTGAGGGCTTCAAATCATGATGACAACCAACTGCCTACTGATGGAATATGTACAATCATGTGTAGTGAGCCTTCCAATGTAACCAATCCAGCATATGGCTACATACCGAAATTCGGCTCTCACTTTTCTCGAGCAGGTAGAAAGATGCACATGTAGGCAACTCACAATAACCACTAAAACCAAAGCTTACGATAATGAACCAGGCAACATTTATCTTTTTTAATGCTTGCAAAATAATGCCGAAGGGATCTTGAAAATCCTGAAGCACTAGCTTGTCTTGAGATCCAGCAGCAAAAATACAAGTACTCCCTTCATTCTGACCTGAAAGAACAATTGATTGCTGAGTGATATGAAGGCACAGAGAGTTATAAGCTTCTGCCATCTGAGTGTTAGCTGTAAATTCCTTGACCATGATAAATTCTGGCATATTGTCTCTCTCAAGCTCGTTTTTCTCAACTTCATGGTCTAGGTCATTCTTAAATAGAAAAAAATCTTCAAGATTCTCAAACATGACAACCTTATCATCTTCATGAAAGAAAATATTATCTGTTTGCTTATATATAAAGCTAATTACAAGACTGTCATCATTTTCAAAAGAGGAAGAAGTTTCACCAACACTTTCTTGACCATGTGCGCACTGCAAAATTGCTTTAGCTTGGGTTGTAACATGACCTTTCAGGAGTTGATCTATCTCATCTTTAGACAAAGGAGATAATACTTTTTGTTTTATTTTTCTCAAACAATGATTGTCTTCATGAAATAACATTTTAAAACATGAAAAACCTGAATGACAGTCCTTAATTCCCCGATCTTCTGAAATTTGAAAACATTGTTGATCATCTTCATATGACATGGCAATCAAATTATCATTGAGTTATTGAAAGAAGATTTTTCACTTACTTGAACAAAGATCTCATCTTGTTTTTCATGAACTGACTGGATTACCTTCTCATGAAGGCTTTGTTCTAATGAAATGAGAACATTTGGATCAATAATTGTGTCTTCTTCATTCTAGATGATCTCAACAGCAGAGCTCTCCTTCATGGGATTTAGCACAAGGTATTCTTGATCATCATGATCTGAATCTAGATCTGAAATAGTCGACTTGACTTTATCACATTCTGAAATTGAAACTTGACTTTCCTGCATCTTGTCATCTTCTATGGACAGGTTTGAAACAAAACCTTCTCTTTCATCATTTTCCATTTTACTAAGATCTTGATCCTGCTGCAAAGTTTCCTAAGCATCTTGATGAGTATCCTCTAAGTTCTCTTTATGCTACTGAAATGGATTTTCATACAGAGCCTCCATGATCTCAGCATCCATGAAGTCATCATCCTCATAAATTTTTTCAAGATTTTCAATAAAACTATGAACATGGCTACAATAGCTCTGAATTAAAGTTAAGGATGGATAAGATTCTTTACACCTTTCAAAGAAAATGGTATGAAAATCCTTTAAACAGTAAATACAAGTAGGCGGAAAAATTTCATACCAAGATCGAGCTTCACCTTCTAGAGTGGCCATGAATATCTTCATCAATCAGTCTTCAGGAAAATCAACATTCAACTTGCAAATATGTATGTGAAATCTAACCAAATGTAAAGCAGCATCCTTCCTATCATCATCTTTAAATGTAGGCAAATTCCTTTGCCAATATACCTTAGGAATTTTATTTGGAAAACCTAGAATGTGATCTCGGCTCATGGGAGCATACCTTCGATCCATCGAAACCATTTTGATAACAATGAATTCACCAAGAAATTCCTCAGGCTACTGATTCTTGAAGAGTAAAGTCGCCATAAAAATTCTGAACCTTAGGATTCTTCGACACTAGAGTCGCCAGGTGAATGATTTCAGCCTTCCTATGTCTGATCGTTGTCCACCATCAACAACCAGATCTGAACTTGATTACATTTTACTGAGGAAACCAGATGTTCAGTTCATAAACTAAACCGGAGATTGACTGAAGCAACATTCATCTACTTTCGCTAATGTAAAGCAAGAGCGTTTCGAAGGCTACCTGGCTAAGTTCAGGCTCCGTCTGTAGTTTATAAAACGAATAACACTAACAAGCAAAAAAAAATTTCATGTCCCCAGTATGGTCGCCACTATGCTATGGCCTAAATCTACCTTAGGCTGAGAAAGGCAGAATCTAGGGTAACATCAGACCATGCTTAACCTGGTAGCTAGCCCTACTAGATCGGGAGAGGGCTCTCTCCTTGTCAATCTCAGCAAAAAATGATCAATGAGGCTTGAGATGACTTAAATGAAAACTGATTTTAGGCTAGGTATATATGTAAAAGAGTCTTGATTTGAATTTAATGAATATTTTGTTGGCTCAAGAGGAAAGGAAAATTTGGGTCTGGGGAATGAGGCTCAGTTCTGCAGAGATCTGAATGGGGCAAGGTAGGCAATTGATTTGACACTTTCAATTTTGGATGAAATGGAGAGCTTAGACAGGTGAGGAGTTGAAGAGGGAAATAAATCTTTAGGAATCCTCTTCAAATAGTTTGAAAACATAGAAAATTAAACAAACCCTAGGTAGAGCACTGCACATTTTAATGAATTCCATTTATCCTTGTTTGTTTAACTTAAGAAGAAATAAGAGGGAAAATGATACACATAAAACACCTTGACTGAATGCCAGAGAGAACACATCTATTGAGCAGCAAAGTCACATGACCACAGTATGCACCAGCCAATTCTTTGCCAAAATCACAGAGACATGATATAAGCAATGATGCTGTGCAACCCTGTGCCCAACCTAAGGCAATGACTGAAAATACAAGATATAGAAAAAAAAATAACCATACTCATCTTCTAGGGTTCAGTCACACTTAGAATGCACAAGATCTAAACTGATAACTAGAAAGTAGGCAGTGGAACATCTTGCCTCTATAAGATAGGAAACTGATTCATTCAGTTGCAATTCACCTTTTGATGGATGAATCTACCTCCATGAGTAAAAATTTAACAAAATTACATCAAGATCCATCAAATTACATCACATTACATCATGAGTTTAAAATTTTGAATTAAGAAAGTCAAAATGTCCAAAACTAGGCAAAAAACAGAGTTACTGAGTCAAAAATGAGCAAAAATCCCCAATACGTCGCGCCAGTTTTCTCTATGCATCGCTCCCGTTTCAAGCTAATTTTGGAGGCCTTCCTGGTGTCCAAATTTGCTCCAAGTGGGCTTGTTGGAAAGGTCTGCCTGTCTACTTTCAAACACAAGTGGAATTTATGAATTTGGCTTCCATTTTCCCCTCCAAAACTGAGTTCTCCCAACACTGCTTCCTGTGTGTCCAAAAAGGGGTAGAAAGGTCATTTTTAGGGTGTTTTTGACCCTTCTGGAAGCCAAAAACCTGTCAAAATATCTTGGCCATAAGTAGGCATGCATAATTTTCCATGAAAAATCCAAAAATTTAAATTTTTCCCCAAGAGGAGTCCTCCATCAAAAGCACGCGCCAAGTGGCGTGGTGCATAGAGCTGAAAAATCTGTTTTTAGGCCAAAAAAATCAAAATTTGTAAAAAGTGTCCCAAATTTCTTGAAATCTGGGCTGAGTGTCCTCCATTACATACTATGCTGGGCCAAGGAAACCTCGGCCAAAATATTAAGTCTATCTTGCCTTTTCTGATGCTTTGAGGCCTTCTTCAACTTGGCCTTCAAGATCTTGATCCTTGCTTTGCAAACATGATTTCTTGCCCCATAATGATTGACCACATGCCTGAACATATTTTATCTTTTTTGGCCTTCACTAGCAATGAAAGGAGTCTTAAATCACTTGCACACCACAAATTTGAGCAAATTTGGAAGTTTTGGGGAAGTTTAGAAAAATTAAGCCAGAACAGACACAAGGCTGACAAGCCCAACAACACACCGCGCCCGGCCACCGCGCAGCGTTGTATTTTTTACACTGTGGAGGACAGCTCAATGTGCTGCGCTGGTTATATGCGCCGCGCCTCTCACCCAATGCGCCGCGCCATTGAAACTTGCCAATTTCCCTTCAAACTGCGCCCTTTCTCCAATCACGGTTCTCCTTTGCTCACTCTTTCTTATTGGAATGCAAATGAGCCCTTTGCAACATGAAAAATGATTTATATACCAAAGGCTTTAATTTTTTATTCCAAAAACCCACCTTTGTAATGTTACCTTTGACACTTTTTAAACTCTGTTTTAGGCAGCTTGCTTCATTTTTCCTCTGATTAACTGAATGATGTGCTTTTTGTTTGCTTTGCAGGGAATGGATTTGCTGGAGCTTGACAAAGGTGACCAGGGTTTCCAGTGAAATTATTTACAAATGAGAAAACTTGAAATTACATTACATTTATACATAAAAAGATGAAATACTCTATTTTTCTTCAAAACAGAGTTTTGAAGAAAAATACACTTCTAGGCATACCATGATGAAATTTTGAGTACTGGAAGCTTATTCAAACTCCTCATGCACCTGCTGACCATTATTGGGCATTTTTAAGACCTTGTTGATGAAACCCTAGACCTAATAGAACTGAAAACCTAAATAATGACTCTTACAAATTTAAGGACAAAAAGTGAGTGCAGATGATCTTGATGAAAGAAAATAGGCCAACAGGTAAAGGACATGAGGGAAAATGTATAAAAATCCACTACCGTCAGATGATCCATGCTCCTAATGGAATGCAGCTGACGAGGAAGACACCTAATATGCAATGCAACAAGAGAATTTTGATCACTGACAGAGGGATGAAGATACCGACACTAACAGACTTGAAAATAGTTAACTAAAGTGGAAAATCAGCTAGCTAAGTGAATTTCGAGTTAAGAGGTTGGTTGGTGGGACATGCAGGTTGACTTGAGTTGTAACTGAGTGCTTCAAGTTGTAACAGAGTTTGAAGTGTAGTGGTGCATGAGTTGTGCAATTTGTAAATCATTTTAAGTTAGTTAAGTGAGTTAAAGTCAGTTGTGCTAGTTGTAACTGTAGATACACTAGTGAGCGATCAAGTGAATTAAATATTAATTAATTCACATGTAGTGATATCACATGCAATTGATGTTTTTACTATTATTAGTTGCATGCATGTCAGTTCCAGTTGAGACCCAGTTGAGTTCTAGGAGAAAGGGAAGTGTAATTATCTGTTGTGATATTAGCAGGCTACCTAGGTGTATTTATAACACCACTGGATGCTCATGATACTCAACGCAGTTGAGGAAGGCTAGAATTTCTTGTGATTAGAGATTGAATTCATCAGGAACTACGTGAGCAAGGCAAGCTGTTTGGAGATAGTAAATTGGCTAAAGGATTTGCCAATTTTTGTATGAAAGTGTGGAACAATTAGCTCTTGTACTGAGAGCTCTTGGATTGGAGCTTTGTATGTAACTATTTCATGATTCCTTGTGGAATATAAAATATATTATAGAGGGGTTTTGAGCAGTAATCTTTCCCCGGGAATATTTGGTGTTGTGGTTTTGAACTATTCTTCTTTGCTTCATGTGATTGGAATTTGTGTTGTTTTGTAATTCCGCAAAATATTTGTAGAAGAAATTCAGTATTTAACTTTGTTACATTGTTAGATCAGGTGAATCCAAGATATACATGCATTTTGTATTAAATTTATACATGGTATCAGAGCTATGTTATAAATTTTCTACATGGAGTGAGAGCAGGAATTATTTTGGTGCGCGCATTTGTAGAGAATATCTAAAAAATTTTGATGCAAAATTTTCAAAAAAAGTAGCATATTTGGATTCCTTGCGAAAAAGTACCTAGATTGAAAAAAAAAATTGGTTGAATTGGAGCTCAGATGAGGGAGATATCATTGATTTAAAATCATCTCTTTTGTTAGAAAATTTTGCGACGGCAGGACAATTACAATGTGCGTGAGCCAAGAACCTACATGCACTGAGGTACAAGATGCATGCAAAGCCTTGAGGAGAAAAGCAGAGGTTAGTGACTTGGTAGTTGAGAGGGAGCCTCTCAACATGCAGCCTGAGAAGCTGTCTCAGAAGGTTTTGGAGAAGCCACAACTAGAGATGCAGAAGAATCTCCATAGATTTGATGTAGATGTGATTTCTACAGAGCTTCCAACCATGGGGAAGTGTGAGAAATCCATACAATTTACCCTTGAGAGGGAGATGGATTTTTATGCAGGTAAGAGTGAACCTCACGATGTGGAGCAGCCACAAGATGAGGATCATGGAGTGGGAGCAACCACTCATGCAGAGAAATTTCAAGCCAGATGGGTAGAGGGAGTTCATGCAGCTATACCACTAGGTGAAAGGTGGGGAGACATGCATGAATAATCCCAAGAAGAAATTTTGGGAAGGATTCATTGAGATGGTGTGGATCTCATGAATCGAACCTGGCTACTAGGATCCCACAGAGCAGTAGTAGAAGGATCAGTCGGATTGATGCAGTCATATGTTGTGAGGACATGAAATCAAAGTGACAGTGTCAGATATAGGAGCACAGATCAGAGTTGGCAGCAAGTGTAGAGTGCATGGATGCAGGTGTCAGTAGCACAATGGTTCTTGAAGACATGTGGAGTAGTTTTGGCGAGGAAACAGGTCTCGCAGAGAAGACCCAAGTTTAGGTTAGGGGCCAACAAGTGTGTCTGCTATAGTCTAGCACCATGCTGGAATTTTCACCCTGCTCTGAGGAGCCGAGAGTCTCACCCGAGGCATGTCGTGACCTTACTAAGATGGGGGATAGATTGGTATCAACATAATGAAATCGGTATGAAGAAATCAGAGCTATGACAAAGGTCTAAACAAACACATCATTCCAACAAATATATCTCTCAGAAGTGCATTCAGACTTATAACACATAATATTAAAAATCACCACTAAAACCATTCATTCCATACTACAACATATACTCAGAATAGCAACTCCTGATTGTATTATAAAGCAACCATAAACAACAAAACATTACAAATCTCCTCAGCATGAGCTCGAACGGAACATAATACAAATGGTCCTATTGGACAAAGAGAAATACAGAGATACAGAAGAATAGAGAGCATAACAACATCACAGGGCTCTCCTATGGCTCCTGAGTTCTGACCCCGACTGAACCAACACTTCTTTCCACTGGTTGACTGCCTATTTGATCTGTTGCCAGCATGAATGACAGTTCCTCATTTCTCTTCGCTTGGCTGTCTTCTGTTTCTTTCCGTTAATCGGGAGTTCTATTACTTGTTTTCTGCCATGCTCTTCTGCCACCTGTTCTTGCTCCCGCAACAGCCGCACCACCTTTCCTCTACTATTTTGAAACCTTGAAATATCCCTGCCTACTGTGGTTGCGTTCCACCACGTACTAGCCACAACTCAAAAGCTATTTAATTTCAAAACAAGGGCCCCAACAGGCCCCGACCACATCCTATTGACTCGCCCTAAGTCAATCATCATGCACTGTTTCTACTTCCATGGGTCCGCTCGGCCCTGTGCCCTGCTATGCCTGCCTCCTTTCTTCCGGCTCTCTAAACAAGGGCCCCAACTTTGGGACCTTTGTGAGAATGGTTCCTTTGAGTTCCTGAAAGGCTGTCATGGCTTGTTTCCATCCTTGCATCAGCGCATCGGTTTCAGCTGTGATCTTCTCGACGACTTCTTCTCCAACATTAGGCGGAAAGTCACCAAACATGGTGGTGATTTGAGTATTGGCCTCAGAGGCCAATTGTTGCATTGTCTGGGCACTGATTTTCAAATTTTTTCGGAGCTCTCAGAGGGCTTTCTTGGCCGCCTTGGTTGAATTTCTTTGAGTTTTTCTGTCAAACTCGCTATTTGATGCTGCAGACCCATTATAGATGGGTCTTGTACTGCTGCTCCTCCCTTAAACTCTTGCGGGTATCCCGCCATAGCTTCTATCTTCATTGCTTGCTCTAGTGTGTCTTGCAATGTCTCGATCCTTTTTTGAGTTAATGGATTTTGGGTCAAAGGTAGTAGAGCTTTGATGAACCAATCCCTCTGATGGTTTGGATCAATTGGATAGCTGATTTTTCCAATTGCGTCCTTGAATCTCTACATCAAATCCCAAGCAGTCTCTCCTTCTCGCTGCTTGATTTCCCACATTTCTGACAGGCCTTGTTCGTCTGTTTGGGGCAGTTTGAACTCCTTAATGAAATCCCTCTTCACATCTGCCATCGCTAGATTCTGATGGGCTTCAGACCACTTCATAAACCATCATAGGGCTCTCTCCCTAAGGGTGGTTTGAAATTATATCAACTTCCCCACATCTAGTGTCTGTCGCGCCCTCCAGATGGCCTCATAGAGGTACTAGTGCTGTTCAACATCGTCGTTACCCCTCCCAGAGAACTCTGGATACCAGGTAAGTAATCCTACCATGTTCACTTGAGTAGGTGTTACTAGAATGAAGCTGTTGATTCGTGGTTGCGAGATTGTACCACTAGAAATCCTATTACTAGTATGTATCACTGTTGGGGACTGTATACTGTGCAACTTACTTAATTCATGCAAATTAACAGAAATTTCACTTAAGGGTTGATAGAGTACCAGGGAAAGGTTTGGACTAGAGCTACTTGAACTTTGGGGAATAGGAATACCTTAAGATATGGACGCCAACCTTTCTTGGAATAGTTGCTCCATTGCAACGTGCATCTCCACATCAGACACCTCCTTTGGGCGCACGTTTGTACCTTCTTCGTCAAACTTCTTTCCTTTCTCCATCTGGGCTAGGCTCCTATATACCTGCCGAACTTCTTTAACAGCCCCTCCTATATCTTGGGGACCCACCTGACTTTCCATTTCCTTCATCATCCGAGGCGCCTCCTCTTTGTCCTTTTGAACACTTTCCTATCTCTTCAACTCATTTATCACCCTCTCTCACCACCTTTCTACAATCTGCACCCTCTGATGTGCTCGTCGCTCCCTGAGCTTGTTAGCGGTCTCAACATCCATACTCATACTCCCCTTTTTCATTGTTATTGTAGCATCTTTCCCTTAGTCCCTTCCCCCGGCACCAGAGGTTTTACGCTTCCATATTTTCCTTTTGGAACCCCATTAGTCCTTCATCTACCATCAATGCTTTAATCCACAATGGGATCTCCTTCAGTAGATTCCCCCTTAACCCAGATCAGAATGTATCTTCTGCTCTCGAAAAATACTAGTAACACTCCGCTGCAAACTCCACTATGTATCCATCCAAGGTAGATTCCACCCAGAAATATACAGCTCAGGTTAAATCGATGTTTAACCGATGAAGGGCCACCAGATCTTCATGCACCCACTTGCGATTTATTTTCCATGACTTTTCCCTGACCACCTTGGTTTGAAGCCTTCGCAACCAGTTATAAATTTCTTCCAGAAACTTTTCCTAAAATATTTCATAGGTATCACTTGTAGAGTCAGAGAATAGAACTAGATTCTTGATCGCTTTCTCCTTCTGTCGTCTCAGCTCAGATTGCTGAGTGATGAACTGATCTAGGTGGTTATCCCACCTGCTTCGTATTTCTCTTTCGAAGATCTGAGATACCATGATCTAGCTCCCAAATGAAGTTTCAGATCGTGGCAACGGAACCATTTTTTAGCGAGGAAACAGGTCTCGCAGAGAAGACCCGGGTTCAAGTTAGGGGCCAACAAGTGTGTCCTCTATATTCTAGCACCACGCCGGCATTTTCACCCTGCTCCGAAGAGCCAAGAGTCTCACCCGAGGTGTGTCATGACCTTACTAGGATGGGGGATAGATCGGTATCAACATAATGACATTGGTATGAAGAAATTAGAGTTGTGACAAAGGTCTAAACAAACACATCATTCCAACAAAGATATCTCTCGGAAGTGCATTCAGACTTATAAAACATAAAATTAAAAATCACCACTGAAACCATTCATTCCAGACTACAACATATACTCAGAATAGCAACTCCTGATTGTATTATAAAGCAACCATCAACAACAGAACATTGCAAAGCTCCTTAGCATGATCTCGAACGGAACATAATACAAATGGTCCTATTGGATAGAGAGAAATACAGAGATACAGAAGAATAGAGAGCAGAACAACATCACAGGGCTCTCCTATGGCTCCTGTCTTCTAACCCTGACTGAACCAACACTTCTTTCTGCTGGTTGACTGCCTATTTGATCTAATGCCAACGTGACTGATAGTTCCTCATTTCTCTTCACTCGGCTATGTTCTGTTTCTTTCCGTTAATCGAGAGTTCTATTACTTTTTTTCTGCCACACTCTTCCGCCACTTGTGCTTGCTCCTGCAACAACCACGCCACCTGTCCTCTACTCTTTTTCAACCTTGACATCTCCTTTCCTACCGTGGTTGCGTTCCGCCATGTACTAGCTGCAACTCAAAAGCTATTTAATTTCAAAACAAGGGCCCCAACAAGTAGCTAAGTAGAAGTTAGAAGACTTTGATGACAGATGCATTATATTGATTCAGTTGTTTGGAGGCTATTTAGTTTCAGAAATGTTGCATGCAAAGGTTGTAGGGCACATGCATGGAGTTGCATGGCGCATGCAAAGGTTTTAGGGTGCATACATGGAGTTACATGTCGCATGAAAAGACATTCCTTTCTTGTTGAGAGGGAGTGCTGAAGTGTGCAACAAGAAATAGTGAAATTGGCATCTGCAAACAACATCCTTGATCCTAGTAAAAATTAAGCACCTACGCTAGGTGGGGCCCACACAAGATATTTTTAGGTGTATGTCTATTTATAGATGTATGATGCATGCCTATTTATAGAATGCAGGTCTATTTATAGATGCATGTCTATCTTTATTATCCCTTAATATAGATGGACACTAAATTGTAATCTATTCTCAATGTGGACTTGAAAATAGTTAACTGAAGTGGAAAATCACTTAGCTAAGTGAATTTCAAGTTTAGAGTTTCATTGGTGGGGCATGCAGGTTGACTTGAGTTGTAAATGAGTGATTCAAGTTGTAATAGAGTTGGAAGTACAGTGGTGCATGAGTTGTGCAAGTTGTAAATTAGTTTAACTCAGTTAAGTGAGTTAAAGTTAGTTTTGCTAGTTGTAACTATAGATACACTAGTGAGCGATCAAGTGAATTAAATATTAATTCATTCACATTTAGTGATATCACATGAAACTAATGTTTTTACTATTATTAGTTGCATGCATGTCAGTTCCAGCGGAGACCCAGTTGAGTTCTAGGTGAAATGGAAGTGTAACTGTCAGTTATGATATTAGCAGGCTACCCAGGTGTAGTTATAACACCATAGGATGCCCATGATACTCAGCGCAATTAAGGAAGGTAGGAATTCCTTGTGATTAGAGATTTCATTCATCAGGAACTGCGTGAGCAAGGCAGGCTGTCTGGAGATAGTAAATTGGCTAAGGGATTTGCCAGTTTTTGTATGACAGTGTGAGACAATTAGCTCATGTACTGAGAGCTCTTAGATTGGACCTTTTTATGTAATTGTTTCATGATTCCTTGTGGAATATGAAATATATGATAGACGGGTTTTGAGTAGTAATATTTCCCTGAGAATATATGGTTTTGTGGTTTTGATCTATTCTTCTTTGCTTCATGTGATTGGAAATTGTGTTGTTTTTAATTCCACAAAATATTTGTAGAAGTGATTTAGTATTTAACTTTGGTACATTGTTAGATCGGGTGAATCCAATATATACATGCATTTTCAATTAAAATTCTATAGTGTACTTCCCCAATGTACACCATTTGCATGTATCTCATTGCTCAATTGCACTCTTGAGAAGTCCTCTAGAAATATGTTGCATGATCTTCAAAGCGCTATGGTGTAGATGGCCTAATATTTTGTGCCATAAATCATCGATGTCTCGGCTTTGTACCTTCTCTACTTTCTTTCTCAAGGAAACATAGTCTTCTACATCCAATTTGTACAAGTTCTTTACTCGAACCCCAATATTCTTCACCTATCATGTGGCTTTGTGACGAAGGAATGCCATTCCTTTGTTAAATTTCACATCATAGCCACGGTCTTCCAAAATACCAATTGAAACTAAATTATTATTTAAACCAATAACATACATGACATATTTTAATGTGATAGGAGTACTAAACACCCTCTAAAAGTTAATTGTACCTATGTCGATCGCGTTATACCTCCCGTCATCTCCCATATCAATGTGCCTTTTAATATTCTTCTCCTCCAAGTTACTAAATAATTATTTGTTGTAAGGCATATGGAATGAACCTCCACTATCCAAGCACCACAAAAAATCCATCACTGATGACACCCTACATGTGATGAGAGTGAAATACAAATAAAACTAAACTTTCGCTCTTCTTGAGGGCTTCTTTCCGGCCTTCTTGTGTGGACACTTTGTAGCATAATGTCCAAGCTCATTATAGTGAATTTTTTTAATCTTTGAAAAGTCTTTATTCTTACCTCTCTGACCATAATATGGTTTGGAATGGGATGCCTTCCCTTTCCATTTCTTCATATTTCCATCCAAGGCATAATTCTCCTCGTGAGGATCCATCTCCGGTATTCCACTGAATCTATTCTTGTACCAAGTGGGACCACAATAGCTCCTTGGTAGTTGTGTCAGCTCTTGGGAAGGCCTTGAAGTGATAGGCTCACCAGATCATCCTCGACAACTTTCACACCAACACTTCCAAGCTTATCTCTACATTGAGTGAACTTCATCAAGTATTTTGGTATCGTGTCATCCTTCTCCATCTTGATTTTTCTGAGCTTTTCCTTCAACGCCAGATTCCTGTGGTCACTACTATTCTAACACAAATCAGTTAATTCCTTCCACATAGCGTATGGAGTTTCCTTTCCATGGATTTTCGATACAATATGATCTCAAACTCCTTCTAATAGAATCCTTCTCGCATTTGCTACATTATTCTTCCATGCATCAAGATTTTGAGCATCTGTTGTTACGGGCCTAGGAATATCATAGACTATGAATTCCTTCAACCTGTTTTCTTAAAACACTTCCTCCATCCTATCCTTCCAAGATATGTAATTAAAAATACCCTCAAGGGCATATTTAAGTCTCAAACCACAGAAATACATCATGATCTGTTGTTGGTCCTAAAGAATAAATATTCAAATTTTATTCACATGTTACAAACAAACTTGTATTCTTCTCTTCTATAGTGATTCCTACTCTGATATCATGTAGAAAATACACATAGATTCAACGGATCTTTTAATATGCTAAAACAAAATACTTGAATCTATTCTACAATTGCGAAAACCAAATACTATCTCACAATCACATGAATAAGAAAGGGAAATAGTTTAAACAAATTCGAACCTTTTACCATAACTCCTTTCTATCAAAGGTTTCATCCTTCAATAATCCTCATTAGGAGGATAGTCATTTCTTGAAATTCTCAGCTTAGATTCAACATTAACTACCAAATGATAGTATTCAAAGAGGTTGGGATAATCCTCTAGATCTGCTAAAGATTTGACATCCTTTTAATTTACCTTACTTAGGTCATTATGCCAAATGGAGATCAATTCTAAAACCTTTCTTGGAAGAAAGGATTGTGCCATAAAAACAATCTCATATATGTGAGTTCTCTCTACGAAGAGCGTGATGCATTATTATAATTTTCCTAGCATGAATAAAGAAAGAAATTTAAGATTGCTCCTCTCCTACTTTTGACAAGAAGGGGAAGTTTAGCCATCCCTTCTTAAATATAAATTTTCTTAGAACCAAAAGACAACACATAATATGATTAAAAATACCTCTATGAAATGGACTAGTCTCAACAATCTCCTCCTAAATGAAAAAGGGGTACCACTTTTTAATGCAGTTAACACAATAATGCTTTATACATGTGGAGTACCAAACAAATCTTCCTTTGTCGTTTTTTGGCATGTATGGCACATTATACTCCTATTTTTCTATGATGGTGATCATTCTTTTCTAAAAAATCATTGTTTAAGAATACCTTGCTACTAGAGCACATAATTGATGATCACATCCCATTGTTTCTACTAATTGCTAGTAAAAATATTTTCTCTATAAAAACCAAAAATTACTATAGTGAGAACCAGGACTAGGTCCATGCAGAAATACCTTATGCCGCCATGTTTTCTCACTTTTATTTTTATAAAATCCACATATTTTTCCTAAGTGAGTGCACAATTCAATGGAAACAATTAATGTTTAGAAATAAATTGTCAGATATATTTTACATTTCATGCATCTGAAGGTATTGTTGTAGCTCCTAGATACAACCCCTGGGTTGAAGAGAGATTAGTTCCTAGGAAATCTTGATGAGTGTTCTAAATATTTGCTAATATTTTTCTATTACACTTTATATTTAACTCATTCGAGATGAAATTGATTTAGAACCTTCCTTAAGAGGAGAAATGCAAAGGAAAATGAAAAAATATTACTCATAGAAGCATCAATATCAGGCTCTTGTGGCTAACATCATATGAACCTGAAGCTTTATCAGTGATTTGTAGTATGTCGGATAGAATACTTGACGAGGATAGAAAATCAATAATCAGGGCTTAAAATAAGAATATAGTGCATCAAATTTCAACATGAAGTGTGTGAGAAATACATTTAAATGAAATGCTAAGATACATGGAGCGCATTTGAAGCATAATAATTCATATCATTTATAGGCATATTTAATCAGCATTAGAATTATATGAATCCATAAACCCATGAAAACATATCCAACAACTACTATTACATGTAATCTGAGAAGAATAATAAGAACATATGTAACAAATGTAGAAAGGAATACATACTACACATTCATATATATGAGCCAGAATCACCAAAAAAATTTCATTAATCTTCCACGGAGCATACATGTCATTGATATTTTTTAGAGATTCTCTCTTGGAAAGAACCAAGAAATAAAAACCCTTGGGTCTATATCATAAAACTATTTGTATAGGTCATTAGAGGGAGATCCCATTACAAAATATTCTTTCTTGATTGGTAGTGAATCATCATAACAAAATATCAATGTGCTTTAGTGGCATATATGATCCAGGTGGATATTGGTGGCCACCCACCAATTCCACTTGGGGCCCCACCATTTTTTCTTTCATTTTTTCATTTTCCTTAATTGTAGCACAGTTTACTATTTTTAGCAGTTTTTTTGGGTCCTAAACTTCCAAACCCATTTTGAGGCCCTAAACAATGTTTTTTCGAAAAACTGGGAGCAACATGGAAGTTATTTTGATGTTTTTCACACCAAAAGTTGTAGTCCCTGGATAAATATTTATAACGAGGTATTGTGCATGTCATAAGGATATTGTATGCCAAAGTTACATCCCCAAGAATATTGATGTACCAATTTACCCAAACGGGGCCCATAGTTTTGGCACTTCATCTCCTAGGGTTATGTTTTTGGATATTTAGGGTTATCCATTGTTTCTCAGTAATAAATAGACCCTCAAGCCTCATTGTAACACAATTTAGATGCATGTAGCCACCACATATCTTCTCAGAGATAAGCTACCAACGCCCTAGCTAGTTTATTTCCATTCTATCTGCAAGCATATTTCAGTTATTTTTTATTAATGAAATTAACTTTTATTTTTTTTGCATCTTTGCTTTTATGTGTATTTCTATATTTCATTGTGTTCTTGCATAAATCTGGATCAATGGTATCAGAATGGTCTTCTCTTTCTCAATCCTTCTTTGCACGTCCCCAAGGAGGTCGGGGTATAAGGAGTTAGGGCTCGATCTGGTTGAACCTTTGCAAGATCAACCTCGAAAACCCTGATGACCGCCCATAGGGGAAGAAAATAAAGATGAGGTAGCAGGAGATCCTATCAAAATATTTCTCGAGGAGGCCCTTGAGAAACAAAGGAATGTGATGATGGATAACTTTGCCCAGGTCCTTCAATAGCTGCCCACCAGTGGTGCATCTACATCCAGCAGTCACTCTGGAGGTGCCACTATTTTTAAGTTACAAGTAAACTTTGACATTCCCAAATAGATGTAGAAACGGTACATAAATGGTTGAACCTATTATAAGGATATTTCTGAGTTCATGACTTTTCCAACCGGGAGAATATTATTTTGCACTCCTCAAAGTCGTTCCCCATGTCAAGGACTGGTGGGAAACCTACTGTGAGAAAAATGACAAGGGGGAACCCTCTCTGTTCTCAGCCGTATGCACTTGGAATTATTTCTGAGATGCCATCAAGGAAAAATATTACCCCATGGGGAGCTATGATGGCAAGTACATACAATGGATTATGTTGCGACAGAAAATGGATCAAGATGTGCATGAGTTGACGAATCTATTCCATACCCTGCACACAAATTTGGGTATGAAAGATTCAAAGAAAAATTTGGTGCTGAAGTGTTGCATTTTTCATCATAGTTACATTCAGGAGGAAATGGACTTCCTTGACATCTCCTCCCTTGGTATGGCATACCGGTATGCTGCCAAGATTGAGCAAAAATTCAAATAGAAGAAGTGAGACTTTGGATATGTGAATCAAAAGCAAGGGAAAGGTGCCCCCAAACCATAGAAAAAAATACAAAATGAAGGCATGGCGGCCCAAGAAAACCTTCCAAAGCTGCTAGCAAAGAAAAAAACCGTGAAGCCGAAGAATTAAGGACACAAGAAAGTGGTGTGAGTTCCATAACAACTCCACTCACAACACAAGTGAGTGTCAGACGAAGCAGTCACTAGTGGCCAAGATGAAGGCTTCTAAATCAGATGCATGCTCTAACTCTAATGTTGAAGTTCAAAAATAAATTTCATCACCTACACTAGTGTGGGACTAGGAGGTCCAAGCAGCACCTACACTAGTGTGGGACCACAGGTCTTAGCAACACCTACACTGGTATGGGCTAAATTTGGTGCATGTTTATTTTAGTTATCCCTTAATTAATATGGGAAATAAAATGTAATAGTTAACTGAGTGTGATAAAATCATTTAACTCATGAATTTCGAGTTGAGGGTAGTTTGTGAGGCATGCAGAGTAATTCTAGTTGTAACAGAGTTCGAAGTGCAATGGTGCATTAGTTAATGCAGGTTGTAATCAGTTTAACTCAGTTAAGTGAGTTAAACTTTGTTGTCCTATTTGTAATTGTAGATACACTAGTGAGAGATTAAGTGAATTAAATATTAATTAATTCACAATCAGTGATCTCACATGCAACTGAGGATTTACTATTATTAGCTGCATGCATGTCAGTTCCAGTGGAGACCCAGTTGAGATCTAGGTGAAAGGGAAGTTGACTATCAGTTGTAGGATTATTGGGTTGCACCCATGCAACCAAACACCCATTGTATTTCCCATGATCCTTGTGCATTCAAGGAAGTCCAAAATTCCTATTCTTTATGTATTTCATTCCACATGAATTGCGCAAGCAAGGCTGGTTGTTTAGAGGCTCAGAATTGGCTATGTGTTGGTCAGTTTTGTCCAAGACAGTGTGAGACAATTAGCTGAGTACAAGAGGGCTCTTAGGAGAATGTTTGTATGTAATTTTTTCATGTATCCATGTTGAATATACAATATAATATAGTGGGGTTTTTAGAAACAATATTTTCCCGGGAAATTATCTATGTTGTGGGTTGATTGATTATTCTTTGCTTCATGTGATTGGCGATTGTGTTTTTAATTCCACAATTGATTTGTAGAAGTGATTCAGTATCTAGCTTTAGTACATTGTTAGATCAGATTGAATCCATGATATACATGCCTTTTTTATAATTTATACATGGTATCAGAGCACAGGAAATCACAATAGTGAAGTTGTTTTTGTGACTGGATAGAATTCGAATTTGCAAAAATAATTTCTTGGTGCTACAACTGATTCAAGATCGAAATGGATTTCAATGGCTTGACATTGGAGTATGCGCTTGAGGGCAGATCTAAATATATTACTTGGAAGGATAAGATGGAGGGAGTACTCGAAGATAATGGCTTGAAGGAATTAATTTACAATGATGTTCCTAAACCCGCTGTGACAGATGCTGAAAATCTTGATGCATGGAAAAGGAAAGTGGCAAAGGCGAGGAGGATCTTACTGGAGGGAGTACGAGACCACATTGTCTCAAGCCTCCATGGGAAAGCCCCACCATATGAAATGTGGAAGGCTTTGATGGATCTATTTCAGAATAGCAGTGACCATATATAGGAAATTGGCATGAAAAGATAAACTCGGGAATATCAAGATGGAAAAAGGTGACTCCATGCCAAAATATTTAACAAAGTTTGTCCAATTTCAGGATGAGCTTGGGAAAATTGTCATTACTGTCGTTGATGATGATTTGGTGAGTCTAGTTCTCCTAATACTTCCTAAGAGTTGGCATAGTTATCAAGACTCTTTCAATGGAAGGGAAAGGTTTCCAGATTGGGAACGACTGTGGTCGGATTTGGTGTAGGAGGAGTTCCGACAAAATACCAGAGATGGATATTCATCTAAGAATGAAGATGAAGAATGAAGATGAAGAATATTCTGCTTTGGTTTTCAAGGCAAAGAAGGGGAAAGGAAAGAAGTTCCATTCCAATCCGAGTCCAAATATGGAAAGAAGCACGACATGTCTAAAGTGAAGTGTTTTCACTGCCACAAGCATGGGCATTATGCCACAAACTGTCCACAAAATAAGAAGAACAAGAAGGCTTCAGGATCTACAACTGGTGAGGCTTTAGCCTCACAATTTTATCTTTAATTCTCATTGATTGCATGCATGGTGTCAATTTCATTGGGACCGGTGTGGTATTTGGATAGTGGTGCATCCTTTCACATTGTTACACAATATTTTGTCACCGTCCCTACATTCCCTATTCTGAATAATGGAGGACCATTGTAGTGACCCATGTGTACTTTCACACATCATAATGAATGTCATTACATCCCTTAACATGTCAGGAACAAAATCTCTGTTGACCATTCCTGAAGTTGACCCTTAAAATCATATACTTTTGGGTCGGCACAGTTTTGTAGTTATGACCTCGTGCTGATGGCTAGATTTGCACTAGGCCTCACGCCATGGTCGCTCTGTCTCTAAAGAGCCCCCGCACTGAGCTTCTTTTGGAAGGTTTTTTAAATATGGAAATGAAGCTTCTAAGTTCTAACAACCTCTTGAGCGGAGTCATGGATGTTTGTTCGACTAGATGTGGTTGAGTTTCTCTCTTTTTCCTTCTAGTTCCTACAAAAATACAACTTCCCAAAGAGATAGACCTTTCCTCCAACATATGTGGATCCAAAATATTTTACTCCACTCCTATAAATTCCCCTTCATCCCAATGATTTTTCTAGCTAGAATAGACCAAGAGTTGATAGCAGATAATAGTCCATAGTTGTGAGAGAGAGTTTGAACCTTTCGTCTATTTAAGCCAATCAACTAACGGATGCTTTGGAAACATGCCCAGTTGAACCCGTCAAATGAGGTCTACAGCGTCAAGGTGTAGGTTGTAAACTCCCATTTTATATATTAATTTGAAATGACTGATTTATAGTTCCATCATTGTCTATGTTGGAATTCAAAGTTTTTGATTCTCCTTGACTAGTTGGATAGTTTAAAATGAATATGTATGCTTGTATGCTTTTAGTGTCTGCTTGATATTTTTGCAGGTGTGTAAGCATCACTACCAATGGATCGCAAGGCCTAAAGGACAAATATTGAGGAATTGTTGCAACATACTACATCAAGAGCGTTGGATTGAGGTAGGACATTTATTCCAATCTGCATTTCGTTTATGAAATGGGAATTTAGAAACTAGCATGTTCCCTTGTTGCTAGACCCACCCTAGGGCTATAGGCATCGCCTCTAACTGTAGAGGGGATTTTCCTTCACAACAAGTTGGTGAATCCACTATGGATTTCAATGACTGTTGTCTCTTAATGTTCGTTTTGAATTTTTTATTGTCTGTCCAACTTTGGTCGAATTTTCATTTCTCTGTTGTTTTTGGCTTGTTTGACTGCTTTTGGCCACTTAGCCTTTTCCTAGAGTGATAAGTATGGTTTTTCTCAGCCAGTCCTTTATTTTTTCCTTCCTTTTCTAGCTCCGCACTGCTAATTGTCTGATAGTCACGCCCATCAGTGCTAGTTGTCTTTTACACTGACGCGGTTTTTCCTGCTCGGCACTAGATACAGCTGAACAGTCACGCTGATTCCTATAGGATTGGACTTTGGACCTTTTATACTAAGCTTCCAGTGTGTCTTATCCTTTAGCTTGGTTTTTTCTCCTTGGATTAATCCATCGGGCTCTTGTTTACTGACTTTCCTGTCTCATTCATTCCAGTTTGTGTTATCTCTCATCCGAACAGTGTGACTTATCCATCCTAGGGTTTCTAGGTGTTTCGAACCATTTATTTGGTCACATGTTCATTGGTGTCTGATATGTTTATGATTCAGTGCGGTCGCTCATTGTTCAACCTTTTGTGGGGTTTCTTGGTATTTTTAGTTGATTCTAAGTGAATTAGGGTTGTCAAGCTTTCGTTCCATGTCTATTTGATTCTCCCTCCATCGCCCTGGGCATAGATCACATTGCTTGTTGATTTGACTTAAAAGTACTTTATTTTCTATTTGGAAATGCATGCCTAGTTTTGAGTACGTGTTTATGTTTTCTTGGAATTGATCTCTTCATGTTTTGATGATCTCGTTCGAAGCTACTCAAAGCTAGTATTTTTTTTTTTAGTGTGCCATCACATTGTTGCTCATCACGTATACAAAAGAAAAAAAAAATTGCATTCTTCCTTCTCATTTGGAAATTAAAAGTACTCTTTTGCATTATTAGTTTCTCTTTTTCATTGAAAAGTGAAGACAAAATAATTTTTTTTGTTTTATGCTTTGGTTGTGTTAGTAGCATAGAGGAAAGTGTGATTCTTTCATTTGATTGAATGTTACTTTGTGGTGAACCTCTATCCCTTACTTAGCTAGCTTTTCATCGAAATGAAATCGTATTCTTTCTCTCATGTAGTTGCATATTAGGGGTTTGAGATAACATTCGGTAGGGACTTGAAACTGAAACTTAATTTCAAGATAAACCATAAAATTGACTCAATCAACATAAGGAAGCATTGAAACTTAACGCTCACATTTAGACGTCTAGGCTAGTGACGTGTTCCGGCGTCATTAAACCTAGCGGTTGTTGCTCACAATATTGCATTAGACAATGCTAGTACAGACTTGTGCTCCTTGTACCATCGCGAATATAAAGGGATACCCTTATAGGTTGCAATCCTTTATCCATAAGAAGCCAATTCTGCCACCCTGTAACTGTGATACACCAAACACAACATATGGGGACACTACCTGCACGAATGTTAAGTCCTTGGTAAATTCATTTCCAAGGTGTATATTGCAATTCACAGGATCTTGGCACACCCTTTGCCTAGAGTTCATGAGTAGTCATTTTGATCTTTACATGACTCTTTAAACTTGAAAAGATCTTCAAGCACTTGTCCTTTCTAGTTCGTTTAAACTAAAAGTCACTAGAGTCACCTTTTTTCCTTTTCTTGACTCTTAAAATATGAAAAGGCGGAGTCTTGTTTCAATGTTATAAAATTAACTGCCCACGAAATATTCCTGGTTAAAGTTACCTTCCTTAGCGACTCTTTAGGGTTGATGCCCATGGCGATGTTTCCAGAGCCCATCAACCCAGGGATCCCCTCGGATGGGAATCCTGGTTCGTTTCCCTATTTTGGAAATGTTGGTGCCCCATATATGGCAATGTTGTCCCTCTCAGGATTAACCATTGGTCTGCCAGTTTGGTTATTTTCAACCCCTGTGATGTCAAATATACCAATTTTCTCTCAAATGAGTTCTCCTCCGCCTCAACCATGTCAAACCCATGTTGATCCTAAGGTTGAACCCTCACCTTCTTCGCCTATTTCTTCACCTTGTTCTTCCTCTTCACCTGGTGAAAGTCTAGATTCTATTAACCAGGTGGCTAAGAAGAAGAAGAAGAAGGAAAAAAATATAGGGGGCAAATCAACAACTATTTCTACCCACGCAACTAATATTGAGAAACCCCCCACTCTGTCTTGTAGAGTCAAGTTCCCTTGCAAGATATGTGAGGGTGACCACCTTCTTCGTGATTGCCCTGGTATTCCCAAGATGTTAGAAGTGTGTTTTTTTGGCCTGATTCATCCTTCACCGTCAACCTCTGGGCATCATGCCGATGATGAGACTTCAGCTAGAGATAAAGAGACTCATAAGAAATAGGGTAAGATCAAATTTCCCTGTAGGTTGTGTGAAGGGAACCATCCCATTCACCTTTTTCCTTATATGGATGAAGCTTATAAAGTATTGGATACCATTTCGGCTTCTGATTCCTATCTTCCCATCAGTTACCGAAATTTTTCGTCGAGCCCTCCGATATTTGATCAAGTTATTGATAGGGATTCATCTTCGTTCAATTCCACTCTCTCTAAAAGTCAGTCTCCCGAGTCCATTTTCGACCAATAATTGGTTGAGAAAAAGTTCTAACTAAATCCATATACATTTCATTAGGTCTTTTCCATCAAGAGCGGGTCTCATCCTAGTCAGGTTCTTTTTTTTTCCTCTGATTCCCCGGGATCGGAGGGCGATCCTCCCATTTCTATGATCCAGGAGGTTGATCCTTCGATTCCCATCACCGTAGTCCCAGAAATTGATCCTCCTCCTCTCATTCCCAATTTTCATAAGGATGGTATTTCTGCTCCCGTACTGCAGGGGGATAATACTATTATTCCTATGACACCCCCCATGTAGTTTGGTCACTTTCTTTGATTGGAGTCGATTCACGGGATACCATCTTCCTTCTTACGTGCCCTTTGAGATCATTGTACAGGCATGCAATATGGTTGTATTAGGCACAATTATAGATGAAGGCAACTCAGTTAGTATTCTGTCCTCCATTACCTGGAATGATTGGGGTTCTCTGCAACTTGTACATGTTACTCAGAATATGTTTCCCTTTAACAGAGGGACAATTCAACCATTAGGGATCCTTCCAAATTTTCCTATTACTTTGGGAGGGAAAACCATCTATATAGATGTGATGTTGGTCCAAGGCCCCTTGGATTTTAACTTACTATTGGGATGCGACTATGCTTATGCTATGGGCGCGCTTGTCTCTTCCCTCTTTCGTGTGATCTCTTTTCCACATGAAGGTCGGATCGTGACCATTGATCAGATTTCATTCTTTGGTCTTGATGTGACATATGTTCTACCATCATCCCTTCCTAGTCCTTACCTACTGGTGATATCTTCCCCACCACAAGTTAATTATGTGGCCACTTGTTAATTTCCCTCATCTAGTGATATTACCGTTGCGTACCATCTACTGGGGACATTCTATTGCGATTTCCAGGATGTTGTTCTCCCATCAAATGAGAAAATCTTTGAAGTCATGACTCTTTATGTGTCTTGATCAAGGTCGTCAAAGCACGGTTCATTTTCTTGTGTCAAGCTCCTTAAAAAATGAAACAAGCTCATCAGAGCATAGTTATTTTCTTGTGTCAAGCTCCTTAAAAAATGAAACAAGGTGTAATGAGGATAGTTCTTTTCCTGTGTCAACCTCATTAAAAAATGAATCAAGTTCCCATGAGAATAGCTCTTTTCATGTGTAAACCTCGTTAAAAAATAAACACGTTCCTGTGCAATTCAGGCTTTTGATTTGATCTCATAAAATCCTAGTCGAGTCTTTCTCTTCATCTCATAATTGAACCCTCACTCCATCCTTATGTTCGTAACTGACAGTTCTCCCAGGAGGATGCGCTGAAGCTTGGGGGGCATGTACCTCGAATTGAGTCACCATGTTGGGTGCATGCAAATTTTTCAATCATAGTTTGTCTTTTTTTAAATCTTGTGTAAAAATGAAAACAATCCCAAGAATAGTTTTCCATGTTTTCAAGCTTGTGTAAAAATGAAACCATTCTTATTTTACCACATTTTTGGCTTGGTGTGCTTTGCAGGAAGTTTTTCCTGATTATTATCTCTTTTCTTACTATGTAGATGTCTGTCACTCCTTATGTTGGTTTCGCTGACGATGCCTCCCACAGTACCCGGAACCTATCCTCTGCGGCTTGGGTGATTTATGATCCTAGCGATGAGTTAGTAGACCTTCAAGGCATTTCTCTAGGACATACAACTAACAATGTCGCTGAATAAAGTGCAGTTATCAAACTTCTAACTGAAGCTATTTCCCTCGACATTCGTAAATTAATTGTAAACCTAGACTCTCAGCTTGTTGCTCTCCAACTCAATGGGTATTATTCTGTCAGAAACCCTCAGATTTTAAGGATGTATTTACATGTTCGTTTGTTAGAAAGGAATTTTGATTATATTACATATCAGCATATTCCTAGAATAATGATTACGTTAACTAATGCAGTAGCCAATATTGTATTAGATAAACATTTGCGGAATTTGTAAAAGAAATCATCATCAGATAGTAAGATTTAGATAGGAAAATAAGCACATATATATATATATATATATATATATATATATATGTGTGTGTGTGTGTGTGTGTGTGTGTCTATATATATATATATATATATATATATATATATATATATATAGAGAGAGAGAGAGAGAGAGAGAGAGAGAGAGAGAGAGAGAGCGATTGTTTGCATCGGTGTGTACATCATAGTTCAAAAAATTTATATGTGTTTCAGCTACATCGTGAGATGCCATGTCTCTCAAAAAATGTAGAAATGAAACCTAGGAGTCTAATGGTGCTCATTATAGCATGTCACTGCCCACACAACATGTCTTAGCAGTCGATGGATGCGGTTAGAAACTCTCACAGTGTGTTGTTGGTAAGCACGAGGAATGTCCTCGAATCTCACATACTCTGGGATCCCACTTATGAGTCCCTCCAAGTTACGTGTGATTTCTTCCTCATCTCTTCCCTCTCCATGAGGGGCCACTTCGAAATCTCTTGGTACCCTCTGAGCTATTGGCGACATCCTCGTGGATCTCTCTGGTCCAAAATCTACAACACATGAGAAAACATCAGAACACATATATATAAAAACCAAAAAAAATATAATACTCATAAAAATAAAAAAATGAGTTTTTACCTAACTCCTTATCCCATTTGCCCCCTTCCGAAAGTGGAAGATCTGGATCACCCATGAAATCGGTGCCGGTATGGGGCCAGTCCTCCACCACAATGAGTTTTCAGTGCAAACAATCAAAGAACTTTGGTCTCCACAACATATTTTTCCCACCTCCTGATCGAGGCATCAGCTCAACCCAACGGACCATATGTGACTCTTGTGCTGGTGGCATAGGTACAATCACCTTCTGTCGCTGGAATATCGGTAACCATTCCAGGATGAATGCTATCAAGATGGACCCATACCCAAACTACTTCAGCTTACCATTTTTACATTTGGTTAGCTGACATTTCATGTTTATTGTCACTGCTTCTACCCAATTGAATATTTTCGGAGCCATGAAATTTATGGCTAATTAGAGATGAGTCTTTGTGGCTTCATGAGGAGCCTGAGATCTGACAACCCAAGTAATTGTACCCAAGGGTAAATCGGGCATTGTCTGAATGTCTAGCTTACCACTCTTGTGTGATTTCCTCGCTCCATGACAAACTCTATCTATCAACATGCCCATGCTCTCTCCAAGGGACCAAGTACCTGTCATCAGTGGTCGCTCTCCCCTCCGTGACAATCTAGTTATGAAGTAGATATCTAAGACTTCTATCTCGAGTTCCTGGTCATGAATGATGAATCTATCTTCATCAATGTCCCATACACTGATTACGTATTGTATCAGCTCTAGTTGAGCTCTCAGACATGGGGTCATGAAGAATTTAAGGAGCCCACAGTTCCTCAGGGAATCCAATCATGCATCGTTATCCATGGCTTGTTCATCCTATGGCCCATGCTCCTGTCCTTTCCACTCTATTGCCATTTCAACTGCTGATTTTTCCTGCAAAACCAAATGCAGAGATTCCATTAGCCATATGGTTAAAATTTGAAATGATTTGGTCAAGAATTTTTGGAGAAAATTGTGAAAAATTTGTGCATGACACTCGGTGCTGCTATTTTTCAAACAGCTGTGTCAAGGGGCACCTTCTCATTTAAAAATTGTGGAGGTCAGCGCGACTCTGTGCCCGTAACTGGCGCCGACCGTCACAGTCATGATTTTTTCAAACCCTCTCACAAAATGCATTAAAACATAAAAGAATATAAAAAGTGGATGAAAATTCAAGGGAAGTTCGTGGCTCTTACCTTGAAGAAGCGGATTCATCAATGACCACTTGGATTACCTACAGTCAGCTCCACAAAATCACAGTAAAAACCGCTGAAAGTGCTCACAAGAAGGTGAAAATGTAAAAGTAAATTTTTTTTACTATTTGAGTTATTTTTTAACCTTTTCTAACCCTAATTAGGTTTTTCGACACATTTTCAATTATTTTTATTATTTTTCTCGAAAATGGGTTTTACTTTTGTTTCTTGTGCAACAATGGGTCCTAAAACTGGCAATGATGAGGAAATGAGTTGTTTTTTATTACTTTTTCGGACTCGGTAAAAACACAAAAAAGTCACCCCTTGGAGTCATCTTTCAGCTCTTTTCTGACTCTCAAAAATTGAAAATATTTTCAATAATCTTTTCATTTTGAACTTGCTAAAGGCTGCAAAACGTCATCTTACCAGTATATGTTTATCCCTTTTTCAGGTTGGGACAGATTATTTACGAAAAAAGAACACCTTAGTCGAACATGGCTAAGAGGTTCTCTCGGGTATTGTTTTCTACCTTTTCGGATCTGGGAGAATACCTATGAAAAGGTACCTTCTGGAGTTTTATTTTCTGCTTCTTTTCAAACTCTCTAAACATGGAAAGATGCCGATTTTTCCCTTTGTCAGACTCGTTAAATCTAAATGACATTAGAAGCCGTCGCCATGACGTTACCGAATTCCTCCTTCCTATGGCTCGTAAAATGTACTAGGATGGATTTTTCCAAAGGAAAAACTTACATGGCAAGCATATGTTATCCCCTTCAAGCTTGTTTCCAAAAATAATGGGGTACTCACCAGAAATGGTGCGGGTAAAATGGAACTAGTTGTCATTTGGGTCGACAGTATGTCGCTCTTGATCATGACACTTGTCTGCAGTTCATGTCAGGTTGGGGACATGCCATATTCGTCATTTTGCCTCCATGGGTTTGGGTTATTTATTTTGACCTCTCATCTACTCTTTTCCTCGTCGCCATGACCTTATATTCCTTGATGTCAAATACTACCAAATTCCAGAGTCGTGTCGCCAATATATTCAAGAGAAGTCCCTTCTGCAGTTTTCAAACCCTGATCCTCTGTTTAGTCTTGATTCAATATCATCTTATTACTCTGTCTCGTGTCGATGATGTGGAAAACCTTATGGCCCTCCTTCGACCGATCACTTCCTATTAAATTCAACTCATTATCCAAGAATATGATCCAAAGACTCCTTTCTGGTACCTTAGATCTTGCATGCCTCAATGGCAAGTTATTCACATTCGACGACAGGTTTTCATCATTGGCCTTCGATCAGGTGATTTCGCGGGTGTTCGAATCCTGTTCATTGTTCGCATTCCGTGGATTGTATTGGCAGTACCTTGAGAACAATTTTCATTATTGGTGGTTTCTCTCGCACCTGTTAAAACCTTACATCATTGGCTGGTAATCAGGTGACTTTCTTGCATGTTTGACTTCAACTCATTCATTCACATGCCTGAATTTGTACTTGTTCGGGTCAGGACAGAGCGCAAGACCTTGGGTTTTTTCTGATGAAATCCAGGTTGTGGGGTGATTAGTTTTATCATGACTGTATACATGACTCTTCTGATTGGATGTCTGCAACCATACCTGAGTCTATTTTATGATCCTTCTCGCTGATGGTTGTGTCCATACCTTGGATCTTATTACATGTTCTCTATTATGGATTGTTGCGCCCATACCTTGTATTAATGTATCAGATATATCAATCATACTTGATCTTGTAGGTCCTGTGACAGTGAAATTTTGGTTTGGGCATGTTCTCATAATGCATTTCACCCCTCCCTCTCTCTCGGACTTCATGCTTTAGGGGTCATATGTTACATAGTATTTTGTCACTATCCTTGCATTCCCTATTTTGAATACTGGAGGACCATCATAGTGACATGTGTGTATGATAACACTTCATAATGAATTTCATTGCATCCCTTAACATGTCAGGAACACAATCTCTGTTGACCATTACTGAAGTTGACCCTTAAAAACATATACTTTTGGGTCGGCGCAGTTGTGTAGTTATGATCTCGTGCTTATGGATAGATTTGCACTAGGCCTCACGCCATGGTCACTCTGTATCTAAAGAGCCTCTGTGCTGAGCTACTTTTGGAAGTTTTTTTAAATATGGAAACGAATCTTCTAAGATCTATCAGCTTCGTGAGCAGAGTCATGGATGTTTTTTCGACTGGATGTGGTCGAGTTTCTCTCTTTGGTCTTCTAGTTCCTACAAAAATGAAACTTACCAAAGAGATAGACCTTTCCTCCACCATATGTGGATATCAAAGCTTTTCCTCCACTCCTATAAGTTCCCCTTCATCCCATTGATTCTGCTAGCTAGAATAGACCAAGAGATGATAGTAGAGAATAGTCCATAGCTGTGAGAGAGAGTTTGAAAATTTCACCTCTTTGAGCCAATTGATGAACGGATGCTTTGGAGATGTGCCCGAATGAACCTGTCAAAGGAGGTCTACAGCGTCAAGGCATAAGTTGTAAACAACATTTTTATATATTAATATGACATGATTGATTTCTAGTTACATCTTTTTCTATGTTAGTATTCAATGTTTCTGACTCTCCTTGACTAGTAGGATAGTTGTAAATGAATATGTATGCTTGTATTCTTTTAGTGTTTGCTTGGTATTTTTGCAGGTGTGTAAACATCACTACCAACGAAGCGCAAGGCCTAAAGAACAAATATCTAGGAATCACTACAACATACTACATCAAGAGCGTTGGATTGAGATAGGACATCTATTCCAATTTTCATTTCATTTATGAACTAAGAATTTAGAAACCAACATGTTCCCTTGTTTCTAGACCCACCCCAGGGCTAGAGGGATCACCTCTATCTGTAGAGGGAATTTTCCTTCACAACACACATGGCAGGAGACAAGGAAATTTTTAGTAGCTTGGAGGAGAAGGACCTCCAGATTCATATCGAAATGGGTGATGACATGTGGTACAATGCTATCAGGATTAGTACCATTACCTTCTAGAGACAGTCAGGTAAACCCTTTCAATTAAAATATGTAATGCATGTACCAAGCTTGAAGAAAAACTTGAGCTTAGTTGCAATGTTAGAGGATAAAGGCAATGATATTGTTTTCATTGAAGGAAAAGCTTTCATGCGACACAAAACAACAAGACAAGCCAAGAAGATTGGGATTCGAGTTAAGAATCTCTACAAGGTGGATGTAGATGGCTGCACAGCATTGATGGGAAAGGTAGACAAAGTGGTGAGCTAGGATGAGGGTGAGTTGTGGCACAAGAGATTCGGCCATCTTCACCACGGAGCCTTGAAAGTCATGAAGAAGATTTCTACAGGTCTTCCCAAGGGTACACTTGCGCAGTCAGACACATGCAAGGGATGTACTATGGTAAAACATGTAAAGGCCACCTTTCATGAGAAGGAGAATTGAGCCTTAGAGATCCTTGAGATATTTCACATAGACATCTGTGGACCATTCTCTGTTGCTTCAACAAAAAAACATAAGTACTATGTGATATCTGTTGATGAATTTTATCGGAAGTGTTGGATCTACTTCATGCAGAAGAAATATCAGACATTCTCAAAGTTTCTTGAGTTTAAGGCATTGGTGGAGAAATACACGGGGAAGAAATTGAATGCTGTTAGGAGCGACAATGGTGGTGAGTGTTAGTATGAATCTTAATTCCAAGCGTATGAAAAAATACCACTTTAGTTGCGCATAACAAACAGCCCTAACAGCAAAAATGACTGCTAATATCTTTAGATATGTAGTTAGGTGATCAAGATAAATGCTGCAAAAATCTAGATCTATGCATTAGAATACATTAAATAGTAGAAAAACCAAGATTTACTCCATCCATCCAATAGACAAGACAAGAATATATCAAATGAATTTTGTATTAATGGCACTTGGGAGGAAAACAAAAGAGGGTGTTCCCGGTTCTCCTCTATGGGATGGGTTCTTGTAAGTCCTCAGCACTTCAAATTTAGAATTCCTCTCTCTTGATGGTGTAGAAAACCCAGACAAAAATGGAAAAATATGGCTATGATGGTGGATCAATAGCCAGACAAAAAGTCTAGATCCAGAGTGATATTTAGGCAACCAAAGATGAAAAATGAATGGTAAAACCCTTCTATTTATAACAAAATATTGAGTTAGTCTAGATATTGGTGTATAATTAAAATATTATTAACCAAATCAAGATCCAACTTTTATGGAATATTTTATTATATTTGTTGGAGGGAAAAGGAATTTGACTTGGGTAAAATCCCTTTATTTGTAAATAATAAATAAATAAATTATTTACTTATCATTTTAAAGATGTGGTTGAGTAATAATTAAATAAATAGTGATTTATTTAATTATTTATGGGTGATTTAGTTATATTTAACAAAGAATATTATTTAAATAAGGTTTAAATAACTAATATTTAGGAAATAATAAGATAAATAATGATTTATCTAATTAACTTCCTTGTCTTGGGTTAAATATAACCAGGAATATTAATCAAACTGTTGTTTAATTAATTATTCTTTGAGGAAAATCAAACAAATATAGATTTATTTAATATTTCCTCATGGGGTTTCCTGTTTAGACCATAAAAAACTTAATAAAGGTGGTTTACTAAGTTATTTTTCATAGTGAATGTGATTTTACTTAGGGTAAAATTGATCCTACTTGGTGTACTTGGGTCCATCTAATAACAATGGATTAGATGACCAAAAAATGATATAACAGATTACCCCCCAGCGTGCGAGCGTTAGGAGCTAATCGTATGACCGAAGTATGTTGTAAGAACTCAATCACTATACGTCAAAGGGGAAGTCAAAGAGAGAGGTGTGTAAGGTAGACCAAAGTGTTGAAAGAGCTAGACCCTGAGAAGGCGACTTGTAGGTGCGACAAGTCTCTTTGATGAGTGAGTACCTGCTATAGGCGGCGGGGAAGACATACCTATGCCCACCGAGGAAATAGTACAAACAATAAGGCGTCCAGAAAACCACGGGACGGAATAATATAGGATATGTTGGCATAAACATGAGCCAGATAAACAACATGATAATGAATCCCACATACATATTGTGCCTGGGATAAAAGCTAGGACTTGTACAATAATATCTGAGTACATGAGATATAAATGCAACCCAGATGCCCTTGAACATAGGAAAGGGATCTAAAAATCTGACTGACACATGCAAACAAAAAGGCGCTGCAAACTTCTGAGGCCAACATCATCAAATGTATGGAGCTACATCGAAGGCTGTAATGAAGAGGTCATCCGAGTGTGTGGGGGGTTACCTGTAGGGCCACCCCCTCATGAGGGCTGAGACATCTCACACACACCCGAGAATCACCGATGTTAGCTGCACGTCACTGAACCATCGAGTATACAAATCTCGATCATGCTGAAAGGAGCTGGAGCTGAGAAACAATCAATTCAAAGGGCAATAAGGAGTCCCTTTGCCTAATCTGAGGCACCGAACAAGAGTGGAATATGGAACCAAGGCACATCGCCCTCTAGACCTATCTTTTGGAATGAATGAGTTGATGTCGACAGAAGGAGGTCCGCCATAGGTGAGGCAATTAGGGATCCTCAACTAAGGCACGAGAGCGAATAGTAGAGTGACTGATAGACTAACACCAATGATGATGATGAAATGGGGGGGACTGAGTAGCGAACGGATGACTTCCCTTATTAGAGCATAAAGGGCATGGATGACTTGGCAGCGACTGACACAACATCATGAGGGATGGGGGACAGTGGGGCTAAAGGCCATAATGTGCGACACGAGAGAGGGACCAAGCAATGAAGGATGGAGGACTATATCGGGATGCAAAGGGACTCAGGATAGACTCCATGAATGTAATGATGACTCAATTTAGATGCTCTAAACAAGGGTGACTCGATGGTGCTGCCACACAGAAATGGTCCAATAGGGAACATAAAAGCATGAGTACAAGATGGTAACTCACGACGAAATTTGACATGAGCGTGGACAAGTATGAAGGCAAAGTGGTGCCCCCAGTATGAGTGTTTCAAGTGAAGAAATTCGATTTTGAGGAGGGGTGAAGTGACACTTCATGGAAAAAAAATTTCCTGGTGGAGTATCAAGTCACTAAAAACTAACAAATACCCATTTGAGGGCTTGGTGAGATATTTCCAATGGTATGGACGATTCGTCAAACTGAGCTATGGTTTGGCCGCATCAGGCGAAAGAAAAATCAGGGGTTTTCTTATAATAAGGCATTTTCCTTCCAAATTCACTCATTTGCAGGTGGAGTTGTGGTGAATGTAGTGAGGAGAGGAGGCCCTAAATCTTGCAGTGATTGTAGCCGACAAACTGACCATTGGAATTTGAGATCTATCAGTTGTAGGTAAGATGCCTAATCCTATTCTTTCATTTCATTGGGTTGAAAGTTCAGTTTAGGTACCCAGAGCTCATGACCAGGCCAGGTCACACTTTTTGGGCTCTATTCGGCATCTTGGGTCGTAGGTACTGGGCAGAAAAATACGACCTATCCCAGGAAATGACCTGGAAAGTGCGACCTGTCAGAGAAAAGGGGTTTCAATGCTTTTTTTGGCTGAGATATAGGATTTTTATGGTTGAGGGGCATAGGTGCCCCCAAGCATGTTGTGGTCATGCCAAAATGTATTTGGAAAAAAGGGGAATCTAAACACATTGTAATGATGTGGTGCGCCATTTTTTTTCGATGCAGTTTGAGAAAGGGAATGAAGGATTACCAATCTCTTTGGGTACTACATATGTGCATCAAATGGACTTTAAGTTTCCAGATTGGCATACATGGTGTCCCTATCCTGAAGAGAGGATTTTGGGATAATGAACTGGTGCTCTCCCAGAAAATTCACAGGTTGGTCAACAACAATGTCAAAAGGACTGGGTTGTTTATGTAATATGAAGGAATGATGAGGGGTATCATCCCTAGAGTGATCTGAAGTGATATGGGACTCTAGAGGTTCTTCTAAATGTATAAGAATCATGGTACTAAAGCTGACACAACTAGATACACTCAGAGAGTTGTGGAGAATTTCTTCTACTGGATTCGCAGATATGATTACCCCCTTACCCGAACTTTGGGTGTCTATGTAATGGCCACAAGGTGTTTGTGGTTCGGATGTATGGGTTCGGTGCAAGGGGGGATAGATAAAGTCAGGGGTGGTGACTACTTCCACAATGTCGTCATCGTAATAGAGGACGGGGTGACTGGTGGAAGAAATACCACCTGACGCGACAAAGATACCTAACTCATCATCATGAGAAGAGAGGTTCACATGCGCATCATCACAAGTGGTGACAGAAGATTAATCAGATAAAATATCTACCGATGTTGAGCCCAGGGTGATCGGTAAAGGGAGGTCAGACGAAACATCAGGGGGAGTCTTTAAGGGGACTTCCATCGAGGGTTTCATGGATGATGATAGATAACAGATGGAGGACGAAAGCCCTGTTATTTCAACATCATAAGGGGGAATGTCAATGGGAGCATTCGTGTCTTCTAGTGTTGCCGAAGCAAGGTGCGTAGATAAGGGAGCGGTGGACTCATTGCGCCTAGCCTCAAATTTGCGTAAGGCTTCTAAAGAGGAACAATACTCTTCGAGGAGAGGAAAGAGGTGAGTGTAGTGGCCATGGAAATTACACAAAGCATTGGGGTGATTTGTGCACAATGGTTTGAGTTTCGGGATTGAATCGGTTATAGTGACATATACCTCTGGGATATCAGATTCCAGAAATGTCTCATTGACCATGGATTTAAGGTGAGGAAACTACGGACAAGTGTGGGTGGCGTGGCAGAAAAAATCACACAAAGCGCACTAGATGGTATGCTTTGGAGGCCGAGGAGGGTCAGGTTTTCTCGGGGCAGCCTTGTCCTTTGATGACCCTTGCGAACTTTTCCCTTCTTACCCGAAGCGGTCGCAACGGGAAGTAGTTCTGTTGAGGTGAATGAGGCATTGTTGCAGTGGGAGAAGTCATAGGGACTGGTTGAACTGAGGTCAAAGCAAGATAAGGTTTGGGTTGACCAGGCGGGGTAGCAACTGGAGGGTCAAGGTACCATACGGGAATCCCAAGGGTCAGGTTAGGAAGAGAGAGGGTGGCCATAACGGGTACTGTGTACACTCCTGGTGGGGGAGCTAGGAATGGTATCTAACCAAAGGGGTAATGACCTGGTGGGATAGCTCTAAGGTGGTTAAGGCCTGGAGGAACCGTTCCAGGAGGATAAAGGGGCTCATGAGTACCAACTAAAATTAAAGGGCCAGGGGAAGATGGTTCAGAAGGTTGATCAGAGGACATCATGAGAATCTAGTAATTGGGGGAACCAAATGGAAGAGGTTGAGTGGCCATTTGACCTTCAGGTGGTTGGGTAGCCACAAATCCCTGCTAAGGGAAAGGATCCGTAAGCACAGCTGGTTGACTCAGAGTAGGACTGGGAGGAACAGAAGGGAAGGCTTTCTGTTCTCTCAAAGTTGCTTGAGGCTCCCATAGTTGTCGCATCTGTGGCAAAAGAGGACAATCATGCGTATAATGACCATAAATACCACAACAAGAACAGGGCTTGTTCGTACAAAGAGGCCTATCCTGCTTGGGCCGAGTGCCTTGTTGCTGGTTTGTAGTATTAGGAGCATTACCTTTATTAGGTCAAGGATTACCTGGGGCAACTTGATTTTGAGTGCCTTTCCTATTCCTTTTTGAGGGAGGAGGATTAGTCATGCCCTGCTGTGCGTACACCTGCCCCGGAGGGGGCGGTGGTTGTTGTTGCGGGGGTTGAGAAGGAAAGAGAGGAGGAGGTGCTAATGCTAGAGGAGCTGGAGCACCAGGCTCCATATATGGATAATAAGGAGGTTGGGTAGCAGTGTGGTAAACATGAGGTTGGGCAAAAAGAGGAGGCATGTCGTATCCTCGATACGTGCTACTGGGAGGGGGAAAATTGCAGGAGGTGTTGGCCCCTCCCTGAGTAAAACCATAGCCCATGGGAGGTTGAGCATATGGATTAAAGAGAGCTCCAACGATACCGTCAGCGACGTGAGATGCCCCTGGTGCATTGGCACCACTGGGTCTAGGAAGATTATGTAGAATGGTATAAACATAACCCGACTAAGTGTAGATCAGGTCATATTTTAATGCAATTTGGAGAGCGACTTCTTCGGTTTGAGGAAAGTGTGATGCGACATCTTTCCCGATAGGCGGCAAGAGAGATCTAAGGAACCAGTCCATGTAGACACGGTCTTCGAAGGTGGGGGCTCGACATAGGCTCTTTCTTCTCTTCCATTCCTAAACATGGTCGGATAGGCGGTTCGCAGATGATTGACAGAAAGAAGTCAAGAGTTTAGTACCAGTGTCGTAATGAAGGGGAAGCTGGAAATAAGACAAAAAATCTCGAGCAAGAGTCACAAAGGTGGTATGGGAGGAAGAGGCCTGATTAACATACCACTTAAAAGCTTCACCTGTAAGTTTTCATTGGAACAACCGAAGATGGACAAAGTCGTTAGTAATGGAGTTAGATGAACACCACATGTGGAAAGATCGAATATGATTTTGAAGGTTCTTCTCCAGCAAGGCCTTCAAACTTTGGGATGTTTGAAGGGAGCTTTTTTGGCATAGCAGTACAACTAGCATCATGGTGTATAGGGTCATTTATCAACTGTTCAAAATAGGGGAGGTTGAGGCCTGCCATGAAAGGGAGTAAGGGTGCAGCCAGGGTAGTGTCCGCTGCGGTCCCACTAGTGGTATTCCTAGCCTGAGGGCCAGGGTTACCACCAGCAGCAGGTCCTGCACCAAACATGGTGAAGGTGTCAGGAGGAGAACCGAAGGCGGAATGAGACGGAGAATCCAAAGGACCAGAAGAAGAGTCGGTGTGTGGACTCAGTGGAGGACTAACTCGAACCCTACGCAGAGTAGTAAGTCTTCTTACCGGAAACTGAGGATAGAGGCCAAGAAGTCTCCAATATAAATGCCTTGGTGGTGCAATGGTGACAAAACAAACACGGCACAAAGGAAAAAGAGACCGACAAGGGCAAGGAGGTTGAGGATCAAGTGATTACAATGTCGAAACAAGGGCAAAGAGGTGCAGGATCAAATGATTTCAATGTTTTAGAGTATTTTATTGGCGGTGTTAACCAAGCCCTTTTTAGCTTAGGGTGTGTGTGTGAAGTGTGTAAATTTTAATTTTTAAACCCAGACGTTTGTAGAGAAAAAGAAAAAGTGTGCTGTATAGCTGTAAATAACCTGCAAATGACAGTATATAAACTTGCAAAACAGAAAATAAACAGCTAATAATGCAATAATCTAAACCCAAGGAGGTAGGCCTCTCAATAACTAGTCTATAGGTGAGTGAAAAAAATAATCAAAACACACTAAAATAGCCAATAGATCTAAGGTCAGAAGGGACATGGATCTAAAGGACAAAATCTACTAGAAAGTGGTGCAGAAACAGTAACAGATCAGAGGAAAAATTGTTGTAAAAAGAGGTGGTGAAAGGCTATCTCCAGGAGGGAAACAGATTGAACCCTAAAGGAAAACCCAAACAAAGCTAAATGAGGAGATTTGGATGGATAACAAGCCAATCTGAAGCGGATCTGAAGGTAAGGTATCAGATCTGAAAAAATGGCTGAAGACTTTGAAATTTCAGACAACCTGCAATAGAAAAAACTCTTCCACAAAAAATGGAGGGTACTGAAGCCCTGGGGGGCTAGGTTCCCACTTATTTGAGTAAAAAAGAGCAATTACAGGTCCAAAATGGGTGGAGACAGAGGTCAAACAACCCTGAACAGAGGCTCAGACAAACCCAGGAAACTTTCAGAAAATTCCCGCAAAAAGTTCAGGTCGCAGGTTTTGACATGTTTTCAGCAGAGGTCGCACTTTTTGGGCTGTAATGTGCACCATGAGGGTCCAGGTCACAGGTTTTGGGCTGAAAAGTGTGACCAGCACCTCCGGCACTCTCGACGACAGATTTCAAAAAAAAAAAAAATCGTCTCAGTTGCGACTGATGTCTATCACCTACGCAATGGGTCCAAAAACACGCGGAAGTTATAACTTTTATAATTTTAGGGTTTTATAGGTTAAAAACAACATCAAGAAAAGAAAAAACAAGGGGCTGAATAGAAATCCTAGGGTTTGAAGCAGCTAGATATGAAAGGATCAGAAAAACGACAGCGGTCGTAATCGTAAACCTGTGTGGAGTCACCAGTTGTTAGTATGAATTTTAATTCCAAGTGTACGAAGAAAGACCACTTTAGCTGCGCATAACAAATAGCCCTAATATCAAAAACGACTGCTAATATCTTCATATCTATAGTTAGGTGATCAAGATAAATGCTGCAAGAATCTAGATCTATGCATTAGAAGACATTAAAAAGCAGAAAAAACAAGATTTACTCCATGCATCAAATAGACAAGACAAGAATATATCAAATGAATTTTGTATTAATGGCACCTAGGAGGAAAACACAAGAGGGTGTTCCCGGTTCTCCTCTATGGGATGGGCTCTTGTAAGTCTTCAGCACTTCAAATTTAGAATTCCTCTCTCTTGATGGTGTAGAAAACCCAAACAAAAAATGGAAAAATGTGGCTATGATGGTGGATCAATAGCCAGACCAAAAGTTTAGATCCAAAGTGATCTTTAGGCAACCAAAGATGAAAAATGAATGGGAAAACCCTTCTATTTATAACAAAATATTGAGTTAGTCTAGATATTGGTGTATAATTAAAATATTATTAACCAAATCAAGATCCAACTTTTATGGAATATTTTATTATATTTGTTGGAGGGAAAAGGAATTTGACTTGGGTCAAATCCCTTTATTTGTAAATAATAAATAAATAAATGATTTATTTATCATTTTAAGGATGTGGTTGAGTAATAATCAAATAAATAATGATTTATTAATTATTTATGGTTGATTTAGTTATATTTAACAAAGAATATTATTTAATAAGGTTTAAACAACTAATATTTAGGAAATAATAAGATAAATAATGATTTATCTAATTAATTTCCTTGTTTTGGGTTAAATATAACCAGGAATATTAATCAAACTGTTGTTTAATTAATTATTCTTTGAGGAAAACCAAACAAATATAGATTTATTTAATATTTCCTCATGGGGTTTCCTGTTTAGACCATAAACAACTTAATAAAGGTGGTTTACTAAGTTATTTTTCATAGTGAATGTGATTTTACTTGGGGTAAATTAGAATGCTTATAGTACATATGGGTCCATCTAACAACAATGGATTAGATGACCAAAAAATGGTGTAACAGTGAGTACATATCTAACGAATTCAAGAACTTCATGACAAAGAAGATTCGAAAGTGATGGTATACATAACTTGGTAGAGAATGGGGTCACCCACAACGGAAAGAGGAGAACGATTGTGGGTGTGGTAAAACGATGTTTTGCATAGTGAGAACTCTGATGCATATGTGGTGACATCTGCTCGCGGTATTTGTGCGGAAACTATTGTCCCTCGCCGGATACTTGGCATGAGTACACCATAAAAAACTTTCCTTTAGTAGAAACATGATGTTTCACATTTAAATATTTTTGGCTCATATTTTTATGTGCATGTGACCAAATATGCCAGGAAGAAGCTTGAACCAACAACTGAGATTGGGATATTTGTGGGGTGCACTGATAATCCCCACAACCATCGGTTGTATTTGTCAAACAGCAGGATGACTGTTATGAGACAGGATATAAAATTTGATGAGGATAAAGCCATGTGATTTTCCCTTAAGAGGGAGCTGGATTTTCATGCAGAGGAGGAACTCTTGGTTCAAAAGAATGAACCTGAAGATGTGGAGTAGCCACATCCAGAGGATCATGGAGTGGTAGAAAACACTCATGCAGGATCATGGAGTGGTAGAAAACACTCATGTAGGAACATCCATCGAAATGGTATAAGGTGAACCACGAAAGGTGATAGATTGAGACTTGACGCTGCAGAGGTAACGGATCCCTGCTTCCACCGGCATAGACGGAAACAGTCTCCGGAGCAGAACTACTTTGGATACATGGCTCTTATGAGAAAATGTATTGTGACTTAACCATATTTTAACATGGGAAGTGCAAAAACCAGCCTGAGTTTGATGCAATGGTGGAGGAATATGATTCCATTTTGTAAAGAGCGATTATGGGAGATTGTGAAGACGATTGAGAAAAAGGAAAATCGGTGTTGGATCTACATGGGCCTACAAGGTAAAGTAATATGCTGATGGGAGTGTGGAGAAATACAAGGTCAGATTTTTTGCCCGAGGATTCTCACAGATTGAGGGGATTGATTATGATGATACTTTTGCACCAGTTGTAAGGTAATCTTCCATTAGATCCATCCTTGCACTCTCAGCCCAGATAGGGTGGCACATTCATCAGATGGATGTGAAAAATTTATTTCTCAATGGAGTTATTCAGGAAGAAGTGTACATAGAGAAGCCAGAAGGCTTTGAGATCTTTGACAGTGAGTCACATGTGCGTCAACTCAATAGAGCATTGTATGGTCTGAAGAAAGCACCTCGTGCTTGGCACACTCGGATAGAAAATTATTTCACCAGACTGGGCTTCACCAAAAGTGAAGCTGATGAAAACCTGTACTAGAATGTGGTTGAGGGTAAGCTATTTATTATTGTACTTCATGTTGATGATATAATTTTTATTCGTGATGAGCAGCTGATACACTTATGCAAGGAGGGTCTTGCAACAGAGTTCGAAATGAAGGACATGGGACTCCTTCAATATTTCCTTGGTTTGGAAATATGGTAGCGGGATGGTGAACTTTTTGCTTCTCGAGGAAAGTATGCAAAAGAGATACTGGGTAAGATTCACATGGAGAGCTGCAAACCCATGGACACTCCTCTTCTAAGAAATTGGAGGAAAGAGGATGCTACTTCTAGAGAGGTAGTGGATGCTACTGTCTACAAGAAGTTAGTTGGTTCACTGATGTATCTAGTGAACACCAGACAAAACATTTTATATGTAGTTAACTAGTTGATTCAAGCTATGGTTAAGCCTACCAAGCTCTTTTGGAAGGCGGGGAAGAATGTCTTGAGATACCTAAGGGGTACAACAGAGTATGGTTTACGGTACAGAAGGACAAAGGGAGTGAAGTTTCAAGGCTTCACAAATGCAGATTAGGCAGGTCGTCCATCAGAAAAAAAGAGCACATCGGGAGGGATATTCAGCATAGGATCGACATCAATTTCTTGGTACAACAAGAAGCAACGATCTATGGCACTCAGTTCAACAAAAGTATAGTACATGGCAGCAAGTCAAGCTGCATGTGAGGCTATCTGGATGAGAAAGATCTTGGTTGGTTTTTTTGGTTCTCAGATGGATCAGATAGTGATACATTATGATAATAAAGTTAAACTCTTGATTAATAATGTGTTTCATGATAGGTCCAAGAACATAGATATCCAGTACCACCATCTCAGAGATTGTGTTTAGAGGTGAATAATGTTACTTCAGTACATTCCCACAGAAGATCAGGATCCAGAGATTTTGATGAAGGCGCTAACCAGGAGAAAATTCGAATACCATATAGGCAGGATCGGGGTGAAGGATAATCCCTTTCTTGTTGAGAGGGGGTGTTGAAGTTCAACAAGAAATTTCAGCACCTACACTAGTGTGGGACCAGGAGGTCCAAGCAGCACCTACACCAGTGTGGGACCATAGGTCTTAGCAACACCTACACTAGTGTGGGATAAATTTGGTGCATGTCTATTTTTGTTATCCCTTAATTAAGATGGACAATAAAATGTAATCTAATCTCAAAATAACTTGTAATAGTTAAATAACTGTGATAAACTCAGTTAACCCGTGAATTTCAAGTTGAGGGTAGTTGGTGAGGCATGCAGAGTAATTCTATTGTAACAATATTCGAAGTGGAGTGGTGCATTAGTTAATGCAGGTTGTAATCAGTTTAACTCAGTTAAGTGAGTTAAACTCAATTTTTCTAGTTGTAACTATTAGATACACTAGTGAGATATCAAGTGAATTAAATATTAATTAATTCACAATCAGTGATCTCACATGCAACTAAGGATTTACTATTATTAGCTGCATGCATGTCAATTCCAATGGAGACCCATTTGAGATCTAGGTGAAAGGGAAGTTGACTATCAGTTGTAGGATTATTGGGTTGCACCCATGCAACCAAACACCCATTGGATTGCCCATGATCCTTGCGCAGTCAAGGAAGGCCAAAATTCCTATTCTTTAGAGATTGCATTCGACATGAATTGCGTAAGCAAGGTAGGTTGTTTAGAGGCTAATAATTGGCTATGTGTTGGTCAGTTTTGTCCAGGACAGTGTGAGACAATTAACTGAGTAAAGGAGAGCTCTTATGAGAAGATTTGTATGTAATTATTTCATGTATCCATGCTGAATATACAATAGAATATAGGGGGTTTTGAGCAGCAACCTTTCCCCGGGAGATTATCTGTGTTGTGGGTTGATTGATTCTTCTCTGCTTCATGTGATTAGCGATTTTGTTTTTAATTCTGCAATTGATTTGTAGAAGGGATTCAATATCTAGCTTCAGTACATTGTTATATTAGATTGAATCCATGATATACATGATTTTTGTATAATTTCTATAGCTAAATTAGAATTTGACAAGGGGAATGAAAAATGGAAGTAGATTATCGATGCAGATCCCAAAAACACCATTTCCACCACGAAGACCCAAAAGGAGGAACCGGAAGATCCATAGGAGGAGGAGTGTCTCTTCCACTCCTAGATGTGGGTAAATGGTTCCTCGCTATAGTTCATTGTCGACAGTGGCAGCCAAAATAACCTCATTTCATGAGAGGTCGTGAAGTGGTTGGGCTTGCCGACAACAGCATACCCACATCTGTACACCATGGGGTGGCCTCACCAAGGATGGGATCTCCGCGTTAGCCAATAGTGTCACCTTCCCTACAACATCAAGCCCTTCACAAATGAGGTATTATGTGACATTTATCCTCTTGATGTTTGTGATGTATTATTAGGCCAACCACACCTGTGGAAGTGATATGTTGTGTATAAGTCTCAACCTCGCACTGTTATTGTTACTTTGGGAAATAGGTTGTACACGATACCAGAGGTACCACCACCTGCCACTATCTCTTTGGTTACTGCAAAACAATGTAGTAAGCTCATTTCCAAAATCGGGAAATTTTTTTTCCTGATGATCCGCCCTAAGGGTAAGAATAATATTGTGGCCATGACCTCAAGACAGGGCTCCTCCACACAACAACAACAATTGAACAAGGTCTGGAGGAGTACGGGGGCATCTTCACCTCACCCACAAAGGTGCCTCTTCACTCTCAGGTCAAGCACCCCATCGATCTGACCCCGGGTGCACCATTGCCCAATGAACTGCTATATCGACACTCTATTCTGGAGAATGATGAAATCAAGAGCTAGATTTAGGAGCTACTTCAGAAAGGTCACATCCGGCCGAGTTCATCACCTTGTGGGAGCCCGATCATGTTGGTGCAGAAGATGGATGGGACTTGGAGAATCTGTATTGACTATCGGGCGCTGAACAAGATCATTGTCCAGAATAGGTACTGGATCCCATGGATTGACAACCTTCTAGACCAACTCAAAGGGGCGAAATATTTCAGCAAGATCGACTTGAAGTCCGGGTATCACCAGATACCAATCAAACCCTATGATGTGTAGAAGACTTCCTTCAAATCCAAGGAGGGCCTTTTCGAATTGCTAGTCATGCCTTTTGGGTTGACAAATGCTTCTGCAACCTTCATGAGGATGATGGACGACATCCTATAGACATTCACTAACTCATTTGTAGTAGTGTACTTGGATGACATCTTGATATTTAGCCAGACTTAGGAAGAGCACCTCCACCACATCCGACAAGCCCTTCAAACACTGCAGAAACGTAAGTTGTGTGCCAATTTGGAGAAGTGCACTTTTGGCATGACCAAGGTTCAGTATCTGGGATACATTATTGATGAGAAGGGGGTACATGTGGATCCAACCAAGATCCAAGTCATTTGAGATTGGCCAGCCCCAACCACTCTAACAGAGCTTTGCAGCTTTCTGGGTCTTACTAATTCTTCTGTAGGTTCGTGTTGGAATTATCTCATATCACTTGGCCCTTGAGTCAAGTCACCAAGGGAGGAGTGAAAGGAAAATTATTTTGGTCAAAATCTCAATAGACGACATTCATATAATTGAAACATCGCCTCTACTATTCCCATGTGCTCACATTATAAGACTTGCAACAACCATTTGAGATCGAGATAGATGCATATAACTATGCTATTGGGGCATTTCTTACTCAACAGGGGAATCCAATGGCATGTCACAGTGAGAAACTGTCCGACAAAGTCTGCAAGTATCCCACTTATGACATAGAAATATATTGCATTGTGCATGCTTGCCGACAATGGAAGCATTACATTTTGGGGAAGGAAACGGTCATCCACACAGAACACTGACCCCTGCAGTTCATATAGATGCAAGGGAATTTGCAGAATAGTCGCCATCATAAGTGGTCCACATATCTGCAACAGTTTCATTTGAACATCAAGTACAAGAAGGGCAGCACCAATAAAATTGCAGACTGCCTCAGCTGACCACTGATCGTGGTGCTAACCACTGTTCTAAAATCTTATGGGCACGAGAATTTTTATTGGTCGCTTCTCTACAAGAGCAGTCCAAAATTTGGACACACATACAAGACACTCTTGGAGGGTACACAAGTTTAAAATTTTCACCTCCAGGATGCACTGCTATTTCAAGTGAGCGTTCCAAGATGATTTGGGAAGTGCACTATAGCCGAGTTGCTAGTAATTTCGGGGTCAAGAAAACAGTGGCAGTACTACAGAAGTATTTCTATTGGCTGATTCTTCAACAGGATGTCAGGAAATACATCAGATCCTGCACCGCTTGCGCTATTGCCAAACTGACCATCAAGAAGCAAGGCCCTTATATTCCGCTACCTACCCCTAGTTGACCTTGGGAATCCATCTCCATGGATTACATGTCGGGCCTTCCTTCTACTAAGCATGAATTATGGTGGCCTGCAAGAAGAATATCACAACAAAAGACACTTCTAAACTCTTCTTTGAACAAGTATGGGTGCACTTTGGGATCCCAAATTTTATCATCTCAAATCGGGACAGCAGGTTCCTCAGCACATTTTGGTCCAGCCTCTAGTCAATGTTGGACACCAAGCTCACCAAGTCCACAACTTTCCATCCCCAAACTGATGGCCAGACATAGGTCATTAACAGGATGATCGTACACATTTTGTGCATGTACAATTCAAAGCATCCATGCACATGAACGAGAGCCTTCCCTATGTAAAACACAATTATAATCAGGCTCTCCACAGATACACTGGCCACAGCCCATTTCAGGTGGGCTTGTGATTCCATCCACTATGTCCCATTGACGTAGCCATGCCATATGCGGCTACTCAGGCTAATTTGGCTCATTGATCTGAATGGAATGCATTAGCTTTTCTGTGCTAAGTATCCAAACAATAGTTAAAATGTGTGCATAACGTTCTCTGAAGTTTGCAGGTGAAACAAATGGTTTTAACTTAGTTAAACATATTTTTGTGCGAGGTTAAAGCATGTAATTTTCTTATAAAATACTGTATAGCAGTAAATAACAGAGAATTAAACATCACATGTAACAGTAATTAACAAATTCGATGAAGTAATTCACCCCTCCTGGGCTACATCTGCTAGTCCATCTCCCAATGGCATGTCCCTCATATCTTATTGCTAAAAAATGGTAAGTAAATATGAATAAAAGCCTCAAATGGTTGTTCTCTCTATAAAAATAGCTTTAGAATGCTTGAATTAGCCAATAATGATATTCATTTGCATAAAATAGAGAATGGATTCTCAATACACTAAAAACACCCTAGTGGCCCTAGTGGCTCCTTGACCTTTCCCGAAGTTAAACCTGTACAAGATGACCTTTGATGGCTTTGAAACATGTACCAATGTGTTCAAAATGTCGAGAATACAAAAAATTGACTATCCATGCATCCAAATTGATCGAAAATCCAAGGATTTATGGCCAAAACAAGAAACTGCCCAATGTCCCTTAAAAAACTTCACTAAATGTGGAGATACTCCCGTTAACCTCGACATATTTGGCACTGACCGCCAATTTTGGTAGCGTGCCCAAAGATAGCAGTGGTTAGGGGTTAGCAATAAATGTTAACCTTGGAGTGGTCACATGGACCTAGTCCAAGGCCGCTGGAGTGGCCGCCCATCAACCTTCGTAATAAATGTTGCATGGTCGTTGTGGTCACATGACCTGTGAACTGCGCGGATAAGGTTAACCGCTGGAATGTCAGTGTATGGTCGCGACGAGAGGTCACATCAAGCGGGGGTTGGCCCCCTTGCCACCAGCACGAAGATTTTTAAATATTTAAGTTTTCTCTGCCACCATAAACGGTTAACATACAAAACACAGCCCGACTGGTTGGGTGCTCTTGCACGCGAACTATGGGTCTCGGGTTCGAACCCCGTAGACTCAAAGAATTTTTTAACATGCCATACTCCTATGATATAGGGCCATGTGGCGGCCTCCAGGCCTACCATGTGGTAGCCCATAATTGGTCCTTCAACCTTAATATAAAAATTAATTTTTTCAAAATATAGTTTTTTACAAAATTTCTATATAAAGTCAAACTAAGTCAAAGATCCAATTTTTGGAGTTTACTGGGCTTTTCAAACCTTCATAACTTCTGCATACAACCTCTATTTTTTGAACCGTTCATGGTGCCATAATCGCAGTGACGAGACCTTTCCAGCCACTTAGGTTGCAAATACTTTTAAGCACTTTCATTTTTGAGCATTTTTTTAGCAATGGACATCATCTCCTAATCACACCTCCCCACTGGGAAGCTTTTGGACCCCAAAAGCTCTCTGGACTACTGAACATGAAGATGAGGAGACTGTGTCCCCACTCTTCCAATCTTAATCCACTAAAATTTCCCTGATTTCATTAATTGGAGCTTTTCTTGAAACGACAATTTTTTCCTTGATTCCATTGACCAACTGTTGCTGACTTTGACATTTTCATGCTTCACATTTTAGAAACTTGCAGAATATCAACTTAACTTTGCAGTAAAAATATTTTTTCTACATTTTTCTATAATAAAAGGAAACTGAAAATTACTTTTGCCTTGCATCCTATCCTTATGGCATTTTTTGCTAAATTAGCCTTGTACTTGTGTTGATTCTGGACCAAGTTTCCTCGCCATTGTACCATGCCTTTCTGAAACCAACAATGATCATTTTTTAACTTTGTGCCTTCATTTCTTAGTTTCTTTGCCCTCTCTTGGACCTTTGCACCATCTTGCACTAACATTTTGTTTTCCGCACCGATCGACACCAAAGACGATTGTTGGAACTGCTTGTCATCTTCTTTCAAAGACAATCTTCTTTCAAACTAAAACAACTCATTATTTACATCAGAATTTACATGAAAAGGATTATATACAAATTCCCTTTGTTTAATCATCATCAATGTCAAGTTTTGACTTTCATTAACGAGCCTCTTCATCTGCCCTACATTCACTAAAGAAGAGTCTAGGTTTTTGCGATGAGCTCTCACAATAAACTCCTTGCCATCCTTGAATAAATGATATTTTTTCTCATGGTGATGGAAGATGGCTTTCCTATCATACAAGTAAGGACTTCCCAATACCATACTTGTAATATCAAGTGGAACAACATCTAATTCAACCATGTCAATAAAATGTGATGTTATTACAAAGCGCAACGTGCACTTCTTTGAAACCTGTAATATGCATCCTTACAAATCCAACCAAGAGCATATGGTTTCAGATGTGGAATGGTCTCAAGATTTAGTTTCATGACTAAGTCTTCAGAAATAAGGTTCGCTTTCGACCCACTGTCAAAAAGTGTGTCAATATTGGTATGTTTGGAAATGACCCTCACATGAAACAGTTCAATTATCTTCTCTTCACTTGGAGTTTCTATGTGATAGTTAGAAATACTAGAACTGGGTTTAGTTTCATTCTTTTTCCCCTTCAAGTTCTTTAGTGCCATAGCTATGATTTTTGTTTCATCTCCTGATTATGACTCTAGGTCTTGTTCAGCTATTGCAACTGTCTTGCCTTTCTCCTTGGCTTTATCTTTGGCTTTAAAACTTTCTGGTTTCAACTCTGGATGAAATTTCCAAAAATGCTCCTCATCATGGCTTGTTTTGGAACAGTGTTTGTAGAATAATTTTCCCTTCTCTTTTCTATAATTTGTGTTTCTCTTTTTCTTCCATTTGAATTTAAACTCACTTTCCTCATTCCCATCTAAGTTTTGTTTTCCCCTTCCCTCTAAATGTGTGGCTTGATCACAAACCTCATCTAGGATTGTAGGGTTAAACATGAGAATGGTATGTCTTAGGTAAGTATGCAAACCTCCTATATACTTGAGTAAAGTGTCTTTGCTATGCAAATCTACTCCTAGTAAAATAGCTCTTATTCTAAATTCTTGGGTATAAAATTGAACATTTTGTCCTTTCAATTGTTTAAAATTTTTCCAGTCCATTATGGCTTTTTGCATGTGAGTTAATGGATAAAACTATTGTTTTATTGCAAAAATGAAATCAGACCATGATAAGATAATCTTACCATATTTTTTGACCTCATCCTTTGTCTTGGCTTCCCACCAAACAAGAGTTGCATCTTCCATTCTCAATGAATCTAGTTGGATTTTTGTGTCATCATCATGAAAATTTTGAATTCTCAAATAGACCTCTAATTGCCTAATCCAATTTTCTAGATTTTCTGCATTAACTTCACCATCAAACATTGGCAATTGAAACTTAACATCAAGTTTAAGAAAAGGACTTTTACCCGTGTTCTTGAATTTGTATGAATGGTGTACTGAAGATGATGTAGAGGTTGATGAAGATGAAGATGAGGGTGATGATGGAGACTTTCCACCATCTCCATTTCCTCAATTACCCTTCTTGAATTTATTCTCATAATTATGGCCTCCTGATGATCCCTCTCCTTCCTTTTGAAGTTTGGACCCTTCTCCTTCAAGTCTCTCATTCCTTTGTTGATAAATAACTCTCACCATTTCAGTCAAGTCAAGGAATGCTTTTCGGAACACACACTCTTCCTCTTTGGGATCAACTTCTTTAGGAATTTGAACTTCTCCTGAAGTCATTCTTATGGCTTCTTTTGCTTCTCTTTGAGGTGAAATTGAAGGTGGAGATAATGGCACTCTTTCCCTCCTTGGCTAAGGATTACTTAAAGTCTTCGCCAATTGACCTTCTCCTCTCTTAAGCTTCAACCTAGTAAGCATGAAAACCCTTGCAAATTGTTAAACAAAATTTGAAAAATAACAATACAGAGAGTAAAACTCTAGCTCTGATACCAAATTAATCTGAATGGAATGTATTAGTTTTGTGGTGCTAAGTATCCAAACAGTAATTAAAATGTGTGCATAAGGTTCTCTGAAGTTTGCAGGTGAAAAAAATGGTTTTAAATTAGTTAAACAGATTTCTGTGTGAGGTTAAAGCATGTAATTTTCTTATAAAACACTATACAATAGTAAATAACAGAGAATTAAACACCACATGTAACATTACTCAGCAAATTTGATGAACCAGTTCACCCCTCCTGGGCTACATCTGCTGGTCCAACTCCCAATGGCATGTCCCTTGTTACATCATTTTTTGGTCATCTAACCTATTATCATTAGATGAACCCAAGTACACCATGTAAGACCAATTTTACCCTAAGTAAAATTGCTTTCACTATGTGAAATAACTTAGTAAAACACCTTTATTAAGTTGTTTATGGTCTAAACAGGAAACTCCAAAAGGAAATAATAAACAAATCTATATTTTTTTTATATTTCCTGGTCATATTTAACCTAAAACAAGGAAATCAATTAAATAAATCCTTATTTATTTGATTATTTCCTAGGAATAAGTTATTTAAATCCTTATTTAAAGAATATTCCTAGTTAAATTTGACTAAATCATTTATAAATAATTAAATAAATCATTATTTATTTAATTATATTTCCATCATTTCCTTAAAATAATAAATAAATCATTTATTTATTTATTATTTATAAATAAAGGAATTGACCCAAGTAAAAAATCCTTTTCCCTCCAACAAATATAATAAAATATTCCTAAAGGGTGGTTCTAGAATTTGATTAATAATATTTTATTCATGCACCAAGTTCTAGACTGCCCTAATATTTTGTTATAAATAGAAGGGTTTTCCCATTCATTAGTCACCTTTCATTGCATTAGATCACTCTGGATCTATATTCTTGGTCTGACTTTGAGCCATTATCATTGTCACATTTTTCATCATTTACTTTCTGAGCTCCCTTTGAGTTCTATGTTTGTCTGGGTTTTCTACACCACAAGAGAGAGAAATTTTAATCTGAAATGCTAAGGACTTTCAAGAACCAATCCCATTGAGGATAATTGGAAACACCTTTCTTTTTTTCCTCTCAGGTGCCCCTTTAATATAAAAATTCTTTTAAATATATTGTTCTTGTCTTGTCTATTGGATGCATGGAGCAACATTTCATTTTTACTGCTTAATGTCTTTTATGCATAGATCTGGATTTGTGCAACTTTATTTGGATCAACTAATTGCAGATTTAAATATATTGGCAGCCATAATCGATGTTAGGGCTATTTGTTATGCGTAGCTAAAGTGGTATTTTTTGACGAAAGATTCATACTAACATCCCTCGTATCTTATTGCTCAAAAATGGTAAGTAAATGTGAATAAAAGCCTCAAATGGCTATGCTCTTTGTAAAAACAGCTTTGGAATGCTTGAATTAGCTAGGAATGACTATTCATTTGCAGAAAACATAGAATGGATGCTCAATACACTGAAAACACCCTAGTGGCCCTCGTGGCTCCTTGACATTTCCCGAATCTAAACCTGCACAAGATGACCTCTGATGGATTTTAAACCTATTCAATGTGTTCAAAATGTCGAGAATACCAAAAATTGACTATCCATGCATCCAAATTAATCAAAAATCCAAGGAGTTATGGCCAAAACAAGAAACTTCCCAATGTCCCTTAAAAAACTCCACTAAATGTGGAGATACTCCAGTTAACCCTGACATATTTGGCACTGACCGCCAATTTTGGTGGCGCGCACAAAGATAGCGGTGGTTAGGGGTTAGCAATAAATGTTAACTCTGGAGTGGTCACATGGACCTCGTCCGAAGCCGTCGGAGTAGCCGCCCGTCAACCATCGTAATAAATGTTGCACGGTCATCGTGGTCACATGACTCATGAACTGCGTGGATAAGGTTAACTGCCGAAATGTCAGCGTATGGTCGCGGTGGTAGGTCAAATCAAGCGAGGGCTGCCCCCCTTGCCACCAGCGTGGAGATTTTTAAATCTTTAATTTTTCTATGCCACCATAAACGGTTAACATACAACACACATCCCGACTGGTTGCGCACTCTTGCACGCAGACTGTGGGTCTCGGGTTCAAACCCCATAGACTCAAAAAAAAAAATTACCATGCCATACTCCTCTTATCTAGGGCCACGTGGTGGACTCCAGGCCTACCACGTGGCAACCCGTAATTGGTCCTTCAACCTTAATATAAAAATAATTTTTGAAAAATATATTTTTTTACAAAATTTCTATATAAATTCAAACTGAGTCAAAGGTCCAATTTTTGGAGTTTACTAGGCGTTTCAAACCTTCATAACTTCTGCATACAACCTCTGTTTTGTGAATCATTCCTAGCACCAGAATCGCAGTGACGAGACTTTTCCAGTCGCTCAGGTTTCAAATACTTTTGAGCACTTTCATTTTTGAGCATTTTTTAGCAATGGACATGATCTCCTAATCACTCATGTCGAGTCTGAAGCTGACAAGGAAAACATCTTCATTGAGCACATTAAACACATCTACCAAAAATTTCATGACATATTGGACAGAGCCAATGCTAAGTACAAGCAATGACATGATCAACATCGGGTGCCACACAACTTCCATGCGGACGACAAAGTGTGCCTACATGTGCAGAAGGAGCACCTCGCTGGACCCCACCGCAATATTTTCCTGCTCTAATATGGGTCGTACACCATCACCAAGGTTGTAGGGGACAATTCCTTCAATCTTAGTATTCGACCATTCCTTGGTCTTCACCTTGTGTTCAATGTGGACCACCTTCGGCCCTACTTCCCACCTCTACTTGACACCTTCGACATTGAAAAACAACTCACATCAACATATTTAAACTCAGACTGCATGGAACAAGCCACCACAGATTATATCATGGACATGCAAATCAAGAACACTCGCCGGCAGAATATCCAATTGTATCGGGTTGTCAAAGATGGCCAACTCCTGCACCAAGGAAAATGGTTCATCAGGGACCAAGTTCAGCAAAATTTTCCTCATCTCATGGAGGAACTCAATGCAATGGGGACCATTGCTTCCTACAGGGGGGGGGGATGATCCAGGCAAATATTGGTTTCCACCCACCTATTTCACTTAGGGTCCCACCATTGTTTCTTTCAGTTTTTTAGTTTCCTTAATTGTAGCACAATTTACTATTTTTAGAAATTTTTCGGGTCCTGAACTTCCAGAGCCGTTTTGAGGCCCTAAACGGGAAAAAATGGGAGCAGGGAAACTTTTAAGGATGGAAAATTATCTTTAAGTTTAAAAAATTGGTGAATCTCACTAGTCCCTAATATGAAAAATATAAAAATTTTATTGATGTATTTGTAAAATTCTTCAAATTTATAATGATATTATATATATTGTCTATATAATTTTTGCGATTTTAAAGGTAAAATAATTTTATATTGTAAAATTTGGGCGAATCACTTTTATAAAAAAAATGGAAATTGGCGAATATTTTTTTTTGGAAAAACCATGGAAAATTATCCCACCTACGAATATTAGCCCCTAAAATTTTCCATGACTGGGAGTAACATGGAAGTTTTTTTGATGTTTCTCACATCAAAAAATTTTGTTCCTAGATTGATATTTCTAATGAGGTATTGTGTGCATCAAATGAAGATCGTATGCAAAATTACGTCCCTGGGAAGATTGATGTACCAATTTACCCAAACGGTGCCCATAGTTTTGGCGCTTCATCTCCTAGGGTTAGCTCTTTGGATGTTTAGGGTTATCCATTGTTTCTCAATAATTAATAGGCCCTCAAGCCTCATTTTAACATAGTTCAAAGGCAAATAGCTGCCACATATCTTCTCAGAGATCAGCTACCAGTGCCCTAGCTAGTTTATTTCCATTCTGTCTATAAGCATATTTCAGTTATTTGTTATTAATCAAATAACGTTTTATTTCTGTTGCATCTCTACTTTTTTGTGTATTTATGTATTTCATTGTATTCCTGCATAAATCTAGATCAATATATGTACTAGAAATATCCTAAATAACTAGCATTGAGTGTTTGAAAATAAAATATTTACATGAAACAGAAAATATCAAAGTGTCATGATTTGACATGATCAACAATATCCTTAGTCATGATAAAAAAGTTCTAAAGGAAGCGTCATTGGGTCAATTATCTAGAGCACGGGAGGATTGGAAAATTGTTTGCATATTTTCCAAAGTTCTAGAGCTATCAGATGAGCCTTGAAGAACCGTTGATAGGAAATTTTGAGATTGGTGACACCTGTGTCATTCAACCTAAGGCGAAACAAGGTTTTCACTAACCCCAACAAGTGAAAAATCCTTCTTCAAGTAATTTACTACAATATTACTTTTTCCCTCCACTATCCTTTGACTGTATTGCTCCCACTGGATCAACACTCCCAAAAGTCCCAATAGTTGGGAAGTCATGATCTAAAAATGTCCTCAAACTCAACATTGAAAGCAACCATATATTTCAGTGTCACACCTAGACATTCCTTAGCTTTGACTTTGGCCTCCTCCTTCTAGACAACTTTAGAGATGTCTATGATATAATATACTCTATCCACCACATATATGGGCCTCAAATCACTGAGTGGCCTTTCATTCACAAACTAAATGAACTTCTTGGCAATCTGGGAGTTATTTTCACCATCTTCTTTGGCAACTAGGAGGAAGAACTCATAATCCTTGATTACAATTTTGTGTTCATCCATTAGGGTTATGTACTGCCAATTGATTTTCATCTCTACAATGATTTCATCCCAGACAAGTTTCTTGGCATGCAAGAGTGGCATGTTTCCTTTCAGCTTCCCTTTTAGCTCAATAATCTCTTGGTTTGCTGCCGCTATAGATTCTTGTTGATCAAGTCTGTGTTGGTCCTAGTAGTCTCAAGTTGTTTTTCTTTCTGCGCTAAGTTTCTTTGGGTAGTTTCCAAATCCTTCTACACCTTTTAATATCCCCTTCCAAAAGCTGGAGTTAGGTGAGGGTCTTGTTGAGATGTTTTATGAGATTTTGGGGGTTTTCAGGCACAAACACTACACATGTGTGAATATCTATTCTCAGTTGAAGATCTACTTCCTACTGCTTGAGGGCTACTATCTCATTATTTATTTCTATCAGTTCTTTGGACATAATTTATTTCTCTTCTTCCACTTGTGCAAGTTACTTATATTGCACATGGTCAATACTTGGAAACTTCAGTTTGTGCCTTAAATTTTGTATTTATGCTTGTGAACATTGGAGAAGGGTTTCGAAGGAAAATTTTTATTTTGTATTTACCCCCATCTTCACAATAAACTCTTTGAATCTCTCATTTTTCATGTGTAGAGCTCTAGAGTTATCTCTAGCCTACTTTAACCTTGTTGAAGCTTTCTTTAGAAGCTTCTCAACCATGTTGATGGTCATTGCATTTCTATTGATCTTGTTGTACAACATTTCTACCACTTTCCTGTGGAATTTTATCTTATCAGGAAGAGGGACACTTGTCAAATTTAAAGAAACATCCAATTCCTTGAACTGAGAGCCCAAAGGTAATGATTGTGTTATTCGGTGTTGCAATGAGAGCTTCATTTGATTTCTCTCTAAGTTAATAGTAGCCATAAATCTATTCTGATATGGGATTGAATGAGATGTCATTTGTTGTTGCATCTCTTCCCTTACCTTCTTGTTTCTTTCTTCAATTTCCTTTCCAGTAGGCCAGCTTGGCTCAGTAGCAGTTGCACTTCCTTTTGAACTTAAAATAGATACCTCTGAAGAGTAAGAGGTAGTAGTATGTAATGGGTCTTCCAAAGTCACTTGGAAGCCTAGTTGATTTGGTCTTGTCTCCACTAACTTGGTCTAAAGTTATTATTATTCTATCTCCTGGGTATTTTCATTTTTACTGGTGTGTATGTCCATCTCTACATCTCTGGTTTGATCAACGGTCCTTTTCTGTGCTTTTTCCTTCGTTTTTGGAGTCTCGATCTCCATCTTTGTGTTAATATGCCACGAATAAAAGTTAGCCTTCCATTCAATATCAAGCCTACTTTAATTCTCATAAGTTGAATCCTTTATCTTCTCTCTTCTCTTGGAAATGACACCATGAGGATTATAATTTTAGACATCCCCTAGATCAAAATTCATCTTGTTGATCAATTCCTCAGCTGCCCTAAAGGCCTGCTTGGAATTGACAATAAAAGGTCCCGCAGGCTTTCCCAACTTAAAAATATATGCCTTCTTAGTAAGCCTAGTTGATTTGGTCTTGTCTCCACTAACCTGGTCTAAATTTCTTCTTATTCTATCTCTTAGGTCTTTTCCTTTTTACTGGTGTGTACGTCCATCTCTACATCTCCAGTTTGATCAACGATCCTTTTCTGTGATTTTTCCTTCGTTGTTGGAGTCTTGATCTCCATCTATGTGTTAATAGGCCACAAATCAAAGTTAGCCTTCCATTCAGCATTAGGCCTACTTTCATTCTCATAATTTTAATCCTTTATCTTCTCTCTTCTCTTCAAAATGACACCATGAGGATCATAATCTACCCCCAAACTACTTTAACATTAGCCAAAAGGGCACAGTTTTTCAAAGATAATCTTTTATCCTATTGCGCTTACTTGGTAGGGGTTCCATGAGTGTTGGTTTCAACCTTAGATATTATGGCATGGCACTAGGGCTTGATAGTTTCCCCCATCATTGATTTGATTGATTTTTTAGCTATGAGTCTTGAACTCAACCTCTCATCCTTCTTAGAAAAATGATGAAGGGAAACAACATTAGCTCCAACTGGGGATAGTGTATTCTATACAATGCACTGAGAACCTGCATATTAGTGTCTTACTCCCTGGGCATGCATTCATTTCATTTAAACCTCCATAAAATAAAACATCAGTAATAGAAACTCAAAATGGTGCTATTTATTTACAAATTCCTCACTGGTATTTACAGTGGGTGAGAGTGGACTCTTTCAGTGCTAGGAATAAAGGTTGAGAAACTTCCCATTTACAGGCAGTCCAAGCACTTCGCCATCTAAATTTTCTAGAAGGAAGGTATTTTTCCCTTTTGCTTCAGCATTCCTGAAAGGTTCGAACCACAGAGGATCAAATTTCCCATGATTTCCTTGATCTTCCCTTCTGACATCACATCTTAGTACTAAATCTCCTGGGTGTAGATACATATCGTTTACCTTTTTCTCAAATAAAAACTTCATTTTTTCCTAATAACTGATCAAATTATGATTCACACATTATATTCTCTCTTGAAGTTCTACCAATTGATTTATTCTTCCGGTCAAAGCATTTGGCTCCTCCTCAATATCTTCTAATATTTTTAGCTACTGGAATAGCTAACTGTATGGGGAAGATTGAAACCTTCCAATAAACAAACTAAAAGGGGTATTTCCCAATGGACCTCTTGGTGGTAACCCTGTTGTCCCATAAGGAAAATTTCAACTGTGAGTCCAAGTTTTTCTGATTTTCCGATATTGTCTTCTTTAGAAACCTTAATAAGGTTTTATTTGAATATTCAGCCAATCCATTTCCTTGTGGGTAATAGGTGGTATAATTTCTTACTATAATGTTGCATATTTAGAAAAAAACAATAAACTTGGCTGACTTAAACACCTCAGCATTTTCTGACAATCTTCTTGGGGCAGCCAAACCTGGCAAGAATGTTTTCCTCAATGAACTTAAAAACTACAACATCAGTTTCATTCCTGGTTGGGTATGCTTCTACCCACTGATCCAGGTGGATATTTTTTTCCACATTCCTATTCCACTTGGATCCCCACCATTGTTTCTTTCATTTTTTTAGATTCCTTAATTGTAACACAGTTTACTATTTTTGGCAGTTTTCAGATCTTGAACTTTCGAAACCGTTTTGAGGCCCTAAGAAACGTTGTTTATGTAAAATGATCAAACATAATTCCTTGACTGATGTCTACAGTCGAAAGTTGTAGTCCTCAAATAGATATTTCTCATGAGGCATTTTTCACGTCAAATGGAGATCGTACGCCAAGGTTATGACCCCAGGAAGCTGATCTACCAATTTACCCCAACGGGCCCACATATTTGGTGATTCATCTCCTAGGGTTAGGTTTTTGGATTTTTAGGGTTTCCATTGATTATTAATAATAAATAAGCCATTGAGCCTCATTGTAACATTGTTTAGAGGAATTTAGCCGCCACATATCTTCTCAGAGATAAGCTACCATCGCCTAAGCTGGCTTATTTCCATTATGTATGTAAGCATATTTCAATTCTTTGATATTAATGAAATGAAGTTTTATTTATGTTGCATCTCTATGTTTATGTTTATATCTATATTCTATTGTGTTCCTTCATAAGTCCAGATCACCCACTTAGTGAAGTAATTAGTAGCTGTGAGTATCCACTTGTGTTGATCGCTGGAAGGTGGGTGTATTTTTCCAATGAATTCCAACCCTCACTGCTTGAAAGGTTCTTCAACAAAAACATGGATTAAACAAAGAGGTGCTAATTTTTGTTTTTCCGCAAACATTTGACACTTCTCACAAGCTCAAACATAGGTATGCACCTCACCAAACAACTTAGGCCAATAAAAGCTTGCCTTGATGGTTTATTCTCCAATCAAAAATAAAATTAAAATCCCCATTGGGTCATTCCAGTATAGTTGGCCATTTGAGATAACAAATTTTTGGGCTTGCAGCCGCATGGCCTTGTACTTGACTTTGTCAAAATTTACTAGGCACATCAAAAAAACTAGATAATGGACAATATGTTTATACCAGTGAGACACAATGTATTTCATCTGGATTTTCTAAGTTGGGGTTTCAATTCCATGTTTTTGCTCCAATTTTCCACTTTCTCCATCCTTTCTAGCTAGTAAGTTTATACCCAATGCTTGAAAATTTGCTTCAGACTATTTTTTAGCTAGCCCCTACCCCTTGATCAACTTGGCAGGTTTGATATCCATATAATACTCCTGTATTTTAGAAATTAATTTTCCTCTTTTTCCCTCACTATCACCCTGCACCAGGATATATCTTTCACAATAGTTGTGGGAACATAAGCAGTTATGTTCGATTGCAAGACATAGATTCTAAAAGACTCTAGGGCTTTGACCAAGGCATAGGCATGTTTCTCCAAAATATTATATTTTAGCTCAACATCTTGTGGAACCTAACTGAAAAATGAAATGTGTTGCTCATGCCCTTCATCATTTTTCTACAATAAGACAGTAGCCATTGTATGAGGGGAAGAAAAAGGAAAAAAAAGAAAAAAAAAATTATATAATATGGGTTGACTAATACAGGAGCTTCTGCAAAATCCATTTTGATCCTGGAGAATGATTCCCAAGCTTCTACGGCTCATTTCACTTCATTTTCCTTCTTCAACATATCTATAATTTATTTTATTATCTCAACATAATTTGGTATGAACCCCCTTAAAAAGTTGATCTGGCCCAAGAAAAACTAGATTTCTTTCTTATTTCTTGGTAATGGGATGTTGTTGATGGATTCCACCCTTTTGGGATCAATATTTACTCCCTCTTTTACCACAATGTGGCCTAATAGTTTTCCCCCACTTAGAGAAAACTGATAATTCTTGGGATTTAAAGATAAATGATACTTCCTACATTTCTCAAAAGTGAGTCGTAGATGTTCAATGTGCTCTTCATATATTTTTTAAAAAATAGTGATGTCATCAAGGTAAATTACTACAAATTTGTCTTCTTCTCCCACAAATGTTATATCCATGGATCTCCAGAAAGTGGCTCCTACATTTGTGAGGCCAAAGGGAATTCTGGCATACAAAAATGTTCCCCAGGGCATGGTGAAAGGATTTTTCTTCCGATCTTTAGGGTGCGCAGCTACTGGATTGCATCCAGGAAAACCATCCATCATATAAATCTAGGCGGAACCTACTTACTTCTATAGAATGTAGTACATTTTAGGCATAGGGTAATTTCCTTTTAATGAGGCCTTATTCAGATTCCTGAAGTCAATACACAACCTTTTTCCCCCATTCTTTTTTCTGATAGGGACTAAATTTGCTACCCAGACTGAATACCTCAAAGTTACAATGATTTTGGTCTGGGGAGACTTCCTTACCTATTTTCCAATTGATGGGAGTAACAGAGGGTTAATTTTCCTAAGCTTATTCTTATATGGTTTCACCCCACCTTTCAAAGGGATCTTATGTTCAATGATATATTATCAAATGTTTTTAAGTCATATAAGACCAAGAAAATATGTCCATGTAATGTTTAAAAAGGTCCAAATACCTTTTCTTGTACTTATTGGGAACTCCTTTTTCCAACTTGGTTATCCAGGGATCTTGCTATGTACCAATGTTAAACCTTCCAACTACTCTTCAAGTTCTTATTCTGTTGGCTTGGCAGCCACATCATTTGGTTTAAACAACCTTTCCAATGGGACCAAACCCCTGGGGATAGTATTTCCCTTCAGTTGTAAAATATTGTGCCCTGCAATGGTTTCTTCCTAACTGACATCTTGTTCATCTATCATTTTCTCATCCTCCTCGTCAATCACTAAATTTGAAAATTCTCCGATAACCTCCATGAAGTGTTTAATTTGTTCCTCATCTTCAAACACCTGCCAATGTTTGACATTGTCTGATACTGAAGGTCGATACCTAAATTCATATCAAATAAATAGGTTTTGAGGAGGTTTAAAATTACTAGCAGTTATAGCCAAGGAGTTAGCCATCCAATTTCTCTCTCTAGGCAGAAATTATATATTAAAGGCTAAGAAAAAGTTCTCAATCATATCCCATACCTAATTTCATAAGTCTCTAGTCTTGGATGTTTGGTTTTGCATTGATTTCTAATTTTTTTAACCACTAACTCTGATTCTCCAAACACTACGAGGAACCCAATTTTGAGATTTATGGCAGCTCGCATACCTAATAGCAAGGCTTCGTATTCAATGACATTATTAGTGGCTTCAAACTCTAGCTTGAAGGAGATATGGATCAAGCTACCTTCTAGAGACACCAACAACACATCTACCACATTTTCTTCCCTAGAATAAGCACCATCAAAGTATAGATTCCATATGTTATCACACTAGTGATTATTTTTTTAGTTGGACAAACCATTCCACCTATGTTTCATCCAAGATTAGATCATTTTACTCTAACAACAAACAAGAGAAATATTTCTTTTTACCATACACAAGGGGAATTATTTGAATAGTTAGCTCTTGTAATTGTCTTTACAAATCTCAATTCTTTATATAGTCATCTTTCTTCTCCACTAAACATATGGATGGTAGCATATGTTAAATCTAGTTTAATGGATCCTCCAATCTTAAACCCCCATGACTTGGATAAGAGCATACCAAAACTTGCAGGGATTTCAGCAATTGCAATATCCATTACTACACTTTTTATAGGAATATGGGCCAAATTGACCACCAAATTGTTATAAAAGAAAATCCTCTCTATGGACAGAGACGTTCCCTTTAGCCCTAGGATGGGTCTAGTAACAACAGGGAACAATTAGAAGCCAACTTTCGTATATTGTACATGCACGCAAATCATGAATAGATCACCTACCTCGGTCTGATGTTATTCCTTGCTTGAATCCTTCTATCCTTCACGCTCCGTAGTCAGATATTCACCCTCACTAATGCTTAGTTACCTGCACAACGGATAAAATTACAACAAACATGAAATCATAACATATATCTCACATATACAACCTACCTAGTTGATAAAGGAAAACTAAGAATCCAATCATAAATTAAAGACGAGAATGTAAAGCATGAATCTATTGTATTATATTAAAATAGAGAGGGGGAGTTATAACCTATGCCTTAATGTCGTAGTGTAGAAATTATAAAAACATATGTATATCAATGGATTCAATCCGATCAAGAAATGTACTAAAGCTAGATATTTAATCCTTCTAGAAATCAATTACGGAAAATAAACACGATCGTCAATCACAACAAGTAAGAAGAAAATGAAACCACAACACAGATATTTTCCTGTGGAAATATTACTGCTCAAAACCCCTCTATCTTCTATTATATAATCACCATGGAATCATGAAAAAATTACAATGCACCCTTCTCACAAGAGTCTCTTGCGCTCTGTTAATCGTCTCACACTAATCCAGAAAAAATTGGGCTAATACTTGGCCAATTCTCAGCCTGTATTTAGCCTGCCTTGCTCATGCAATCCTTGTGGAATGCAATCCCTATTCCTTACAAATTTCAGCCTTCCTTGACTACGCAAGTATCATGGGAAATCATGTGGTGTTTAAACTACATCTGGGAAGTTTTCTAATAATACAACTGATGTTCCACTTCCCTTTAACCTTTGTCTCAACTAGGTCTTCATTGGATCTGACATGCATGTAGCTATTAATATTAAATCATCATCCACTTGAAAAATCACTTCATGTGAATTAAATATGATTTAATTCACTTGACCTATCACTAGTGCAACAATCAGTTACAACTAGTTAGACTTAATTTAACTCACTTAATTGAGTTAGCTGATTTATCATGCATTAAACTAATGCATTAACTGCAACTTGGACTCAAAAACTAATAGAATCATTTTGCATGCCTCACCAACCACCCTCAACTCAAAATTCACGAGCTAACTAAGTTTATCACACTTAGTTAACTTTTACAAGTGTTTATGAGATAAGGTTACAATTTATTGTCCAATTTAATTAAGGGAAAATTAAATTAGACACATTTCTAATTTATTTAATAAATTGGCTTGCACACTATTGTATCGCTAGGAGCCATCACTGTGTGACCTGTGATCCCACACTAGTGTGTGTGCTGTCATGTTGTTTCTGGATGCCAATTCTTGTTGAAATTTTCAACACTCCCTCTCAACAAGAAAGGAATCAATCTGTCTCAATCAGGTACCTTTGGAATGGTATTTCATGCGCACATGCAACTCTTGCATGCAACACTTCTCTAGTGTTGTTCGCACATGCAAATCTTGAATGCAACACTTCTCTAGTGTTGTTTGCACATGCAACTCTTGCTTGCAATGCTTCTCTAGTGTTTTTCACACATGCAAGCCTTGAAACTGAATAGCCTCAAAACAACTGAATTAGTATAATGAATCTGTCATCATATTCTTCTGACTGTTGGATCCTATTGCACTTGCCTACTAGACTCTCTGTGCTACAGAAATCTGCATCCATGCACTCTACACTGCTTCCAATTCTGATCTATGCTCCAATACCCAACACTTTTCACTCTGATTTATGTCTTACTGACATCTCACTACATCAATCTAACTGATCCTTCCTGCTACTATTGTACTGTGGGCTCCTCATAGCCAGGTTTGATCCATGAGACACACCATCTCAATCAACCCTGCCCAAATTTCTTCTTGGAATTAATTTTGGACATCGCCCCACCTCACACCTGGAGGTATAGCTGCATGTACTCCCTCTACCCATATGGCTCGAAATTTCCCTCTCCTGGAGGTCTCTTCTTGAGTGGAGTCTTCCATTTCATCTCCTATATGCTTCTCTAATTGTGGCTTCTCCACAACCTTCTGAGACTACTTCTGAGGCTGCATGTTGAGATATAATTTGTGCTCCCTCTCAACCACCAAGTCTCTAACATCTGCTTTTCTCCTCAAAGCTTTGCATGCATATTTTACCTCAAGTGCAGGTAGGTTCTTGACTCGCGCACATTGTAATTGTCTCGTCGTTGCAAAATTTTCTAAAAAAAGAGTTGATTTTAAATTGACGATATCTCCCTCATCTGAGCTTTGATTCGACCGATTTGTTTTTCCAATTTGGGTATTTTTTCACAAGGAATCCAAATATGCTATTTTTGTTTAAATTTTTCATCAAAATTTTCATATATTCTCTACAAACTTGCCGCCCAAACAATTCCTGCTCTAATACCATGTAGAAATTATACAAACATATTTATATCAATGGATTAAATCCAATCAAGTAATGTAATAAAGCTAGATACTAAATCCTTCTACAAATCAATTACGGAAAATAAACATGATCGCTAATCACAACAAGTAAATAAAGAAGAAAATCAAACCACAACACAGATATTTTCATGGGGAAAGCTTACTACTCAAAACCCCTCTATCTTCTATTGTATATTTACAATGGAATCATGAAACAATTATAATGCACTCTTCTCACAAGAGTCTCTTGCACTATGCTAATCGTCTCACACTGATCCAAAAAAAATCGGCCAATACTTAGCCAATTCTCAGCCTGTCTTCAGCCTGTCTTACTCACGCAATCCCTATGGAATGCAATCCCTATTCTTTAGGAATTTCAGCCTTCCTTGATTGTGCAAGTATCATGGGAAATCCTATGGTGTTTAAACTGCATCCGGGCAGTTTGCTAATAATACAACTGATGGTCAACTTTCATTTAACCTTTGTCTCAACTGGGCCTTCATTGGAACTGACATGCATGCAGCTATTAATATTAAATCATCAGTCACTTGATAGATCACTGCATGTGAATTAAATCTAATTTAATTCACTTTACCTCTCACTAGTGCAACAATCAGTTACAACTAGTTAGATTGAGTTTAGCTCACTTAATTGAGTTAACTCATTTCTCATGCATTAAACTAATGCACTAGCTGCAAATTGAAATCAAAACTAATAGAATCACTCTGCATGCCTCACCAACCACCCTCAACTCGAAATTCATGAACTAACTATCACACTCAATTAACTATTACAATTGTTTATGAGATAAGATTACAAATTTACTGTCCAATTTAATTAAGGGAAAATTAAATTAGACACATTTCCAATTTATTTAATAAATTGGCTTGCACACTAATGTATCGCTAGGACCCATCACTGTGTGACTTGTGATCCCACACTAGTGTGTGTGCTGTCATGTCATTTCTAGATGTCAATTTCATTGTTTCTTGTTTCAAATTTCAGCATGCAACTCTCCTTCGACGTGTCCAGATCCAGGCACGTCTCCAAAGCGATCGTTTCAACTTGATGTGAAGGGAAAAAGGTCTCAACTCTCGCTCGATACCTATATCAAAAATTATCTCTCTGTTGTTCTTTTATCTCTGTTCTAACTAGCATAATTATGGGAGATCGTCCATTTCATAGCAAAGGAGGAGGGAGAAAGGATCCACTTAAGGTGGGGAAATGGGTTAGCCCTTTGGGTGGTTCCATTTCTATATGAACAAGAATCCAAAAGGGAGAAGCTCGGCTCTCTGCCACAAAGATTCTACATCTCGAAGCTTCACTTCCATTTAAAAAAAAAATCCATAAGAGGATCGGTGAGGGTATGATCCCCATTCTAGCATCGATCGGCGCTGCCCTAGACCAAAAAAGAGCCATTGGTGCGAGCGAGACACAGAGAGGGTGCGTCGCTCTAGATAATCATGTTTTCGAGGAGCTGCTTCAAGAATGGTCAACAAAGATTTTACTCATTACGTTGGAAGGGATATCATGACACACCTTCATGATGGAAAATAGACACAGGGGTCACTGTTAGGGGTCTCCAAGATCAGGAATGGGGAGTACAGCGACAGTGAAATTTTTTTGTGTAACATATGCCCCCTAAAGCATGAAGGCCGAACGAGTGAGGGGTGTAATGCTTTATGAGTACGTGCTAGGACCAAGACACCCTTGTCAGAAAACCTACGCAGAAAAACACATATATACATAAACTGAAACCTCTGAAATAATCACATGACATGAGGTATGGACGCAACCATCCATAGAAGAGATCATGAAATAGGATCTGAGGTATGGTCGCAGCCATCCAAATCAAGAGGATTAAAAATACAGACTCAAGGTATGGTCACAGCCATCCAAAAGAGTCATGTGTATAATCATAAATAATGCACATCGCCTTGCAGCCTAAGCTTTATCAGACAAAACCCAAGGTCTTGCACTTCGTCACGACTTGATCAAGTACAAATTCAAGCATGTGAATAAATGATTTGAAGTCGAACATGCAAGAAAATCGCCTGATTATCAGTCAATGATGTAAACTATTAACAAGCACAAGACAAACCACCAATATTTAAAATGGCTCTCAAGGTACCAGCAGTACAATTCACGAGATAAGAATAAAGAGTTGATGTCAAACACTCACATAATCACCTGATTGAAGGATAATGATGTAAGCCTGTCGTTGGATGCAAACAACCTGCCATTAGGGCATGGAGGCTCTAGGGTACTAAAAAATGGATCTCTAGACCAACTTCCCGGATAATGAGCTGAAGTTGACAGGAAGTGATCTGTCGAAGGAGGGCCATAATGTATCCCACATCATCAACACAAGAGGAAGGCAATAGATAATAATGAAAGTGATCAAAGAACTAGGTAATGAATGAGACACAGAAATAACTTCTCTTGAACATATCAAAGACACGACTCTAAAGTTTGGTTTTATTTGACTTAAATGGAATCAGAGGTCATGTTTGATGAAAATGGTAATGTCATGAGAGGAAAAAGAGATTTCCCAAACCCATGGAGGAAAAGTGGTGAATGTAGGATATCCCCAACCCGACATGAAACAAAGGATGTGTCATGTTCAAGAGTGACATACTTCCAACACAACTAAATGATTTCATTTACCACCACCATTTCTGGCGAGTACCCAATTATTTTTGTATACGAGCTTGAAGGGGATAGCATATGCTTTTCATATAATTTTTTCCTTCAGAAAAATCCATCCTAGTACATTTTACGAGCCCTAGGAAGGAGGAACTAGGTGTCGTCATGATGACGGATTCAATGTTGTTAAATTTTAACAAGTCAGAAAAAGGTGGAACTCGGCATCTTTTCACGTTTAGAGAGTGTGAAAAGAGGCAAAAATAAAAATCTAAATGGCCCTTTTCGTAAATATTACCTCATATCCGAAAAGGAAACAAATCATGAGAGAAACTCTTAGTCGCGATTCACTAAGGTATTCATTTTTCGTAAATAATTTATCCCAGCCCGAAAAAGGGGTAAACGTATTCTGGGTAAATAAAGTTTTGTGCACTATAACGAGCTCAAAACGACAATAAATTGACAATATTTTCATGTTTAGAGAGTCAGAAAAGAGATGAAAGATGACTCTAGGGGGGTTACTTTTTCATTTATTTTTAATCGAGTCTAAAAAAGTAATAAAATAGAACTTGTAAATATTTCATCCATGAAGAAATTGACCCTGTCACTGCACAAGAACAACCCATAAACTATTTTCGAGGTAAAAATATTAAAATATTATTAAAATATGGTAAAAAAAACTAAAAAAATGGCATTGAACACTTATAAAAAATAGAGAAAGTAAAAAGCCTTTCACTTTTAACTTTCACATTGTTGAGAAGGAGTTTTTTAACCCTCTTTTACCTCAATTCTTCAGGAGCAGATAGAGGGAGATCTGGGAGGTCGAGCAATGAACCATCAGTGCCAAGTAAGAGGTGCTCTCCTTTCTTGCATTTCAATACTTATTTTATTGTGTTTCATGGCATATTTCGAATTTGGTGAGAGTATTTTAAACTCATGGAAGCAGTGGATTGGTACTGGTATCCCATATAGGAATTGCATCGGACTGTCGTTTTTAAAATGGGCAGGGCCCCAATCGGTGTTGCTATTTTTAAAATAGCCGCACTGCCCGCGGAGCAGAAAACGCATAAAAATATCCCAATAAAAGTTATTTAAGTCAAATATTTTAGCCTAAACACTGACAAGAGACCATTTGAATGTTGTTTACAGGGAGGACGAGAAATCATTCATAGTGATCAAATGGAAAGAGAGAGACCATGATAAGGTTGACAGTGCAACCATGTAGAATAGGGATTGTATGGATGTAATGAGGAACTGTAGGCTCCTCAAGTTCTTCATGACCTCTGGCATAAGAACCAAACCATATCTATTACAATATTTGATCAGTATCTAGGAAACGGGTCGGGAGAGATTTATTCTTGGTGACCAAGAACTTGAAATTGAAGTGGCTGACATCTACTTCATTAATGGCCTCTTGCATAGAGGGGAAAGAGCACGATTTTCTGGAGCCCGAATCATGGGTGAGAGCATGGACATGCTCATTGGGAGAGCATTCTTTGAGGCAACAATATCTTCGAGTGAAATGATAGCCATAAGCACAGTGGCCAATATTCTGCTCAAATTAGTGCTATATACCATCACATATGTGGCTGGGGCATAGGTGCCACATGAGGCCACCAAGGCTCAACTACAGACTACAGTGGATTTCATGGCACCCACCATTTTCAACTGGTGTGAGGCCGTGGTGGAGAATATGAAAAAGCATCTCACAAAGTGCAAGAACAATAAACTGAAGCAGTTCAGGTATGGGTCCATTCTGACGGCCATCTTCCTAGAATGAGTACCACTATCCCAATACTAGGGAGTAGACATAGAGGCATCATTACCATGAGAGCCTCGACTGGTGAGGTGGGTAGATTTGATGCCTTGTGGAGGAGGTAGACAACAAATGTCTTTCAAACCTGCCTTCTTTACCTGGTTGAGGCCTCAACTAATCATGGTGGAAGACTGGCCATACTTTGGGATGGATTTCTGGGGTGACCCTAATTTACCACTTCCATCAGGTGATCATTGGGATGATAGAGGTAAAAACATGTTTTTTCTGTTTTTTGCATGTTTTAAATATTATATAGATATATAGATATATATATATGTGTGTGTGTGTGTGTGTGTGTGTGTGTGTGTGTGTGTGTGTGTGCTGATATGAAACTTTATGTGTCACAGATGTTGAACCACAGAGGCCAGTAGGGATGTCTCCAATTACGAGGAGGGTGGTGAGAGACTTCGAGGGCACTAAATATGTGAAAGGAGTGGATCCGGAAGAAGAGATTGCACGGAACCGGGACGCCTTAACTACCGGGATTCTTGAGTATGCCCACATGGGATACATTCCCTGCCAGTAGCAACGACATATTGTCGATGTATTCGATCGCATTCACCGGCTGTTAACTTGAGTTATTCAAGTAGTAGCCTGCTACCGTGATCATCACATGGATTAGTTTAGTTTTTTCCTTTTTTCAATTGTATTTTTACCAAGACCTGCAAGTCTCGCTATGTACCAAAACACATATTATTTTTTGGGGGTTATGACATACTTTTGAACACTATTTGCAAACCAATCGATATATATATATATATATATATATATATATATATATATATATATATATATATATATATATATATATATATATATATATATATATATATATATATATGTTATTTTCCTATTCCATGTATGTTATAATGATTATAAATCCCGCAAATGTCTATCTAGAACATAATTAGCCAATGCATTTGTTAATGTATTCATGTGTCGTGGAATGTGATGATATGTAATGTAATCAAAATTTCTTTCTAAAAAACGAACATGCAAATGCATTCTCAATATTTGAGGGTGTCTGATAGAATATTGCCCATTGAGCTGTAGAACAACAACCTGTGAATCTAGGTTAACACCAGTCCTCTAATGCCAAGAGAGATTGCTTCAGACAGAAGCTCAATAACTGCACTGTATTCCACAATATTATTGGTTGTGCAACCTAAACATATACCTTGTAGATCTACTAACTCACTATTAGGGTCATAGATAACTCAGGTCGTAGAAGATAGATTTTGGGTACTACAGTAGGCACCATCAGCGAAACCGACATAAGGAGCCAAAGACATCTACAAATCAAGTAAAACAAGATAAGTAGGAAAAACCTCTTGCAAACGCACACCAAACCAAAAATATACAAAAATGGAAAGAAAACTAATCTACAAGAGTAGTTACATGCATAATATTTCTTTAGATAAATCTTGTTTCGGGGTTTATCCAAAGGATTACCTTCATAATCAATCATCTCATAGGCCCCTTTCTACAATATACGTTTTATGATGTATGACCCATGCCACATAGGTTCGAATTTTCCTACCCCTAGTTTTTCGTGTGCTTGGTCATAGAGAAGGACCAAGTCTCCTTCAGAGAAGGAACATGGATAAACCATCTGATCAAAATGGGCTTTGACCTATTTCTTTTGTGCTTCAATAACCAAAGTGGCAAAGCGTCGAGTTTCATCAAGCCTTTCCAAGTACAAGAGACTTTCCTCTTCTGGCGAGATATTTGGAAGAAATTCAACAGCTAACTTGAGCAAAGGAATTTCACATTTAATCGGAAATGTTTCTTCAAGGCCATATACTAAATAAAATGGAGTGAATCTAGTAGCATTCTTGGTCGAGGTTTAGTATGCCCAGAGAGCTGAAAACAACATGAATGATGAGATGCCAATTTGATTTGTGCATCCCAATAGTGTGCTGAAGCATAGTAACTAAGACTTTATTTACTGCTTCAACTTGGTCATTGGCCTGAGGGTAATATAGAATTAAGATGTCGTGACACAAGCCCAACTAAGAAGTTAGCTCAGCCATCATGTAATGGAGAAAATGAGAGCCATGGTCGGTGACAATGGCTTCAAGAACACTAAATCATGTGATAATATGATTGAAGAGAAATTGAGCCGCAGTTTTACCGTCAGTAACATATGTAGGCATCGCCTCGGCCCATTTAGTGAAATAGTACATAGTGACAATGATATAAGCATTCCCCTCAGCCGAGTGAGGGCTACATGTCATGAAGTCAATGCCCCATTTGGAAAACGGGTCGACGATAACAACTAGATGTAGGGGTGCGGGTGGGGCGTGCATCTTCACTGATAAATCTGGAAAGCATGGAATTTATGGATGATAAGGATATAGTATTTGAAAATATAAGGCCATAAATAACCAACACAAAGGATTTTTTGAGTTGTTTCATAGCCAAACATATGACCACCACATGCACTGAAGTGGCATTTGTTGAGCACTCTCTCAGCCTCTTCGAAATTCAGACAGCAGCAAAGAATCGAATCGATGTCAACTTAGTATAAAGTATCCCCAATGATACAATACGGTTGGGAATGATGTCGAATCTGTCAATGATCAGACTTGTCCAACTCAGATCAGAAAGTTTGGGTCTGGAGATACACGATGATATCATCGTACCATGGATCGACAGTGTTGATCATGAAGAGAGTGTCATCCGGAATGTGCTCAATGAAATCCGATGGAGAAAAAGTAGAGGGAAGGGAGCATATCAATTCATCTAAAACAATAATTTCTTTGATTTGGCAACATTAAATTCAAAATAAAACTCCTATTAAATGACAATCCATTTTGAATATTTTCCCCCCAGCAACTGGCGAGTCAAAATACAAGTCATAGGATTTCAGTTAGAGATCATTGTAGTCGTGCGTAAGAGAATATAATGCCAAAAGCGTTGAACAACATGTACCACAGCTAAAGCCAGTTTCTCAACATGGGCATATCAAGTTTTTGTATCCATAAGGTTACGGCTGATTTAATAAATGACATGTTCCGTACAATCGTCATTGTCTTAGACAAGCACCATAGCAATGGTACCAGAAGAAGCTGCTAAGTAAAGGAAATAGTCACGATGATAATTTGGGGGATGTCGTAAAGGAGCATTAATGAGAATTTTCTTTAAAGCATCAAAGGAGCATTGAGCAACTTCATCCCACAAAAAGGGGATCCCTTGCTTCAGTAATCATGTAAAACCCTTAGCAAGCTCTGCATAGTTGGTAACGAAACGACATAGGAAAATAGCTTTCCCTTGCAGACTCTAAAATTGAGATAAAGAGGAGGGAGGGGGTAAATTAACAATAGCCTTGACTTTCAAGGGATCGAGATGAATGCCTTCTTTATAGATGAAAAACCCAAGGATTTTGCTAGGTTCAATGCAGAAAGCACATTTATGCGGATTCAAACGAATATTATAGTGTCGGCAGCGTAGAAAAATCTCTCGAAGGTGCGCAGGATGGTCACGAAGCTTAGCTGAATGAGCAGGGAGGTCATCTAGGTAAGGTTGTATGATGTGATTAATGTCATGGAAGGCATAGGACACCACACGCTGAAAGGTAGCACCTAAATTCTTTAGACCAAAAGGGATATTTTTGTAAGCAAAGGTTCCCCATGGACAGATAAAGGCAGTCTTGTGCTGATCAGCCGGAAAGATGTTAATATGGTTATAGCCAGAAAAACCATCCATAAAGGAGAATATCTCACTCTCAGTGCATTCATCGTTGATCTGGTCAATAACAAGGTGGGATAGTTATCCTTCTAGTAGGCACGATTGATATCTCGGTAATCAACACAAACGCGAATGGTACCCTACTTTTTATTGACAGGGACAATATTGGACACCCAATATGTCAATGGGATAGGATAAATAAATCCAGCCTTAAGAATTTTTTCAACCTCTCCCTTTATGGAGGCTACCTTTCTAGAGTGCACATGGTGAAGTCGCTAACAAACAGGCTTCACGTTAGGGTAAGTTGGAATTTCATGCACCACTATACTCGGGTTGATGCCAGGAATTTCCTCATAGGACCATGCAAAAACATCTCTAAATTCTTGAAAGAGATTAATATAGAGATTGACCTCATCTGGAGAGAAGCTCACCCCAATATGAATGTTCTCGATAATTAATAGTTTCAAAGAAATGTCAATAGCCATTGTTTCAGTGATAATGCCCATGTTCCCCTCAGAGAATACCTCTTGGGTCGACATCAATTGTAATATACCCAATTAGCCATGAGCTAGTTGGAATATTAATTTTTTCTTTTGCCTCTTAATTTTCATAATAAGAGGGTACGGATACTCGTAAATCTCCTTAGTAGGAATAAAATCACTCCTAATGTGAAATGAGGTCATCTTAGCAGCTTAATTAAGCACCTTTGTTTGTGAAAAGGGGCTGGAACATGAAGACTAGGTCAACTTTGACCAAATCAACAACACTGTTATTGAATGGACATTTATTGAATGACAATGCAGTTTTGGAGGGAGATCTCATGCATGGAGATAGTGGCTTTAATGAGTGGGGCCAAGGGTGAGGAATCTCACCACTTATATAAGGAAGAGGATGGCAGACATAGATGATCAGGTTATGTTTTGATATTTTGGATTTTATGGTCTATTTAGACTTGTTTCTCTCTTCAGCTTTTTAGCTAAGATTGCAGTGTTGTTTAGCATAGGGTGTTCCCGAGTGGGAATCCCACCTCTATCCTTGGGGAAATTCTAGTGCCCACTCAAGATGATTATTTGAACTATATTTCCACATTCAGGCATTAGGCCAAGCTCCATATTCCATCTATAGCACAATTTATGTTGAGAGATGTGTTGAGTTGTAGGTTGCAGCAGTGGAGAATACATCTGGGTGATTTTTGATCTATTTTTCAGTGTAGGAAGGTTTCCTTTCATTGGGAGGCTAGTGAGGAAGGCCCTTGAGCCTTATTACAGCATTTGGAACCAGGCCACACTATCATTTTCCCCTACAGCACAGTTTCTGTCTTGGACTGCGTTATTTTAGGGAGGATTTGCAAGGGTGGTTTCAATACACCATTTGGAGAGGATATTTTCTAGTGAAGGGATCAGCCTTTCACCTAGAGGATCCATTAGAGGAGGCTACATTATTTTTCATATCAGATCAGCCACATCTTTCCAATTTTATTTTTGTAGTGAATCTTCAGCCCTAGGGCTTTGATTCATTCCTTGTATATTGGTGTATTTTTTAAAACCCTCTTGGGTTATTTGTTGGAGGTTGTATGGAGTTTTGATCTTCATTGTACATTATCTTTGAGGCATATATCATCCATTTATCTTTTGTATGTTCATTTTATGTAGCATTGCTTCTATTACTACGTTGTAGCAGTATTCCAGCATTTTGTGTAGTAGCAGCACCTCATTATTGAGTGGATTTACTCATTAGAGGCATGTTAGTTCATGTTATATAGTTTGTGACCCATTATTTTGTACTATTTTGCTGCTATTATGAGTAATGGAAAGGCTCCATATTGGTCTCATAATTTGATGTGATGTTATACAATGTTATTTCCATGTTTATGCACTATATTTCTCCTTTTCCCATTTGTGAATATTACAATGGTATCAGAGCATAATCTTGGCTCAACCTGTGCATCTTAAGCCAATACGTCATCAGAAGAAGAACATCCTCTCACAAATAGAGAGAAGAGGTATCTCAGAAGAAGAAACCGTAAGTATGATTATACATATGATAAGGAAGACAAGGGTAAAACCCCTTTATCAGAAGGAGATGAGGAGAAGGAGTATCCAAAGCTTCTTCTTCGAACTATGCAGTACATTTCTAGAGAAATAAAGGAGATGAGAATGGATAGACACAAGGAATACCATAAAGGGTTTCTACATGGTGAAGGCTCCAGCATTTCTCATCACTAGAGTGATCAACCAGTGAAGCAACTGGTTTCCCAACGCTCTACAATGCCTACATTCTTAGCAGTGGGAAATGGATGGTTTCAAGAACAAGAAACTCTTGAAGACTATTTCATGGATTATGAGTCTAAATCTCAGAGATTCAAGGATCATTTCAGTTTTCAAGAACAATAGGGGACCCCGACATCACAATAGAGGTGGAGGATTCATACAGAATCATGATCTACATCGGATTATGGGAAGATTTTTCTTACCCAACTTTGATGGGTCATCAAAATGCATTGCCAAATCATGGGTAGAGTATCTATACATCTACTTCTAGTTGAACCAAGTATCGGAGATGGAAGCCATCAAGATAGCAGCGCTGCACCTTGAGGGTGAAGCACATGATTGATGATTTCATGGTTTGTCTACATTGGGTCATGCCAATGTGACTGCATATTGGGAGTTCACAAGGAGGTTGGTGGAGAGGTTTGATTGAAGAGACTCAGAGGCACCTTTCATGGGGCTAGAAAAGCTCAAACAATCAGGTAATCCAGAAACTTGTATTTCTAAATTTCTAAAACTTTCTGTTATGGTTCTTGATTTATCTACAACAAGAAGGGTCTATATGTTTATTGATGGGCTAGAAAAACCTCTTCATGGGTTGGTTAAATCTACCAAGCCCACTACCTTTCAAGATGCCATTGAAAGGGCTAGAGATCTACAAGATGTCTTTCCAAAATAAAAGCCAACATTTAAACAAAAGACCTCTTTTCCATCAAAGGGAAAAGATGAGAAGAATCCTTTTTCAAAGGAGAGCCAAAGAAAATTACCTCTTAGTGATGATGTCTGAAGAGATTTGAGGAGAAGGAAGCTTTGCTTCACATGCCAAAAATCATGGGCACCCAGACATAGATGTGCAGCAGGAAAGGCACACTATATAGAGGTCTTTTTAGATGATGAGGAAGAAGAAGAAGAACCAGAAGGAGGTCATAGCGTTGGGATAGTAGGAGAGGATCCACCACCACTAGGAGATGGGAATGGAGAATTTGCTCCTATTGTAGGGGCCCCTGCATCATTGAGAGGAGTACCCAAGTACTTGACCTTGAGGGTTCGAGGTTCCATATTAGATCAAAGGGTTTCAATTTTGATTGACAATGGGGCTACCCACAACTTTATTGATGCCCAACTAATGCAAAGGAGGGGAATACCCATTGATGATTTTGAGGGATTTTTCTTTTTTGGTCCTAGGAGCTAGAACTATGCAGTGCATGCATTATGTTCCATATTTATTTGTCACCATGGGGACATATACATTGACTGATCACTTCTTTGTGGTTGACATACCTGACACCAATGTGATATTGGGTGTGTAGTGGTTGATTACTTTGGGGAAGGTCACCATAGATTGGGAGACTTTGCAGATGGAATGGGTGGATAGAAAAAGTGGCAAAAGTCAAATGATTAAGGGAATTCACACATATCCTTCACAAACAAATTCCACACAGAAAACAGAGATGGATTTGCGCAGTGGAAGAAAGGACTGTTGGCCGGATAAATCGTTCTTGCGGACAAGACCGATCTCCCTAGTACTAAAAGTATCTAGCAACAAAAAGCCAAACAGACTAATCTTTCTCTAAGCATGTAAGGTTTACAAAAAGCTCTATAGAGGTGTAAAAGACTTACCGTAGGTCCAGCGCTTGTTTGAATTCGTTATTGTCCCTCGTGCACTTGAAGGAGTTTTCCTTGTAAACCTGCAATCACAAACAAGCAAAATATTACATAGCACCTGTATAAACATCATCATAAACCATGCTTATCATAGTGATCAAGGAATCTATGAAATAAACCATGAACAGACAGCTTATTGAGAAAAATGAGTATCTTTGTATTAATCTCAAAAGAAGGAAAACCTTGCAACTTGAGCCTTGATGTTGCACAGGCCTTCCTGGGGTCTGAAGCAGGAGTCTCCTCTACTTTGATAAGCTCTGCACTCCTCCAACCAAGACAAATAGAGGTATGTAATCTCTCCTCACAAAAGTCTTAGTTAACTGAGTCTAAATATCAACAGCACTTAACCTCAAATATTCTCAAGCTCCAACTCCCTTTGAGGCTACCCAATGCCTCATTCTATAGTGAAAAAGAGAAGGTTTTATGTTCCAAGTATGAAGGGATAGAATCCTCCTTCAAAGGGATAAGCTCCTCACATCAAGGGGTTAGCTCCATAAGGTAAGGGATTCATGCACCTCACAAGAGCGGTTCTGCCACCGCAAGATCCATTCTAGAAGCTTCCAAAATTTACTTTAGTTGAGCTTTTTGGAATTTATGTGCACCTTTTTTATCTTACAGGGGTCCAAAATTTTAACACAGATAAAGTGCGTTTAGGTACGCAAGAGATCTAAACATTAGGTGTGGGACCGCAGGCAAGATAGAGAGAAAGTGCGACACCAAAGTTTAGGATATTTTTAGGAACTTTTCTCTGATTTTCAAGGCTTGACATGAGGAACTGATATGTAAGACTTGCATAGGAGGTATGTATGAGTGTTAATGAGCTCATACAGTTAGCAGAATGTCAAGGTGACAATTTTTAGTGTAACAAGGACCTAACATTCCCATCTATTATGCACATGACTTTGGCCAATGAGACATTACCGTTTTGTGGAAAACCACTTGGGAGGCCACCTGATCCAGAGTTGGTGAGGAATGTCTCACATCATGGTGCACCACTCATAGATCCAGGAGGATTTGGAGCATTTGGAGGTCATGGTACAATGCTGAGAGTCTTGGGTAGACTCAAGGAGGAGGGAGACATTCTCCCAACATCATCATTACCCACTCTCATCTCAGATCTTGTGCTGAGAAAGGAGAAGCAGAGGGGGGATAACAACCTTCCAATATGTGACTTTGGCATGGGAGATGTCAAAGAGGAGGATAGCCACATGACAGATGTTTTACATGACATATCATCAGCGATGTCACTATGGAGGATAGATCCATATTGGAAATCCCAACTATTTGTGGATTATTCCAAGGATCTTTTTACTTGCATGATACTTGATGACCAGCTATTAGAGGAGGGATATTCAGTCAAAGATGAGGTCATATACTATCATGGTAGGATCTTATTATCTAGATAATCCAAGCTCAAGGAGAAGTTACTACATGCAGCACATGAATATTTTCTCTTCACCCATACTTATTCCATGAGAGCATACCATACCATCATGTAGGGATATACTTTGGAAAGCTTTGTAGAGGAGATATATCAGCATTTGAGGAGATGCATGGATCATGTGGAGATGGAGGAGATACATAACTCTTTGATGGATTTGTCACAACCACCTCTTTCCTCTTGGGGAATGAGAGGGGATATATCTATGAGCCACTCCATTGGTATGAGTAGGTTTTATGGTAAGGATCATGTTTATATGCATAATGATTTACTTGATGATTATTTGCATTCCTTTACCATATATGTGTAGTTAGTTGCTCCAAGTAGGAGCATTCTTCCTTATAAACTTCATGGCCAACTTTGGGCCATAAACAGTGTTGAGCATGGCCACTCCCTAGGAGGATATAGGGATATGATTTACCATTCAGGGTGCACTCCAAAGGCACCAAACATTTCTCACCTTCTCAAAGCATGTGAGAAGACTATGGCAGCAAGTAAGTGGAGGGGAAACCACTTACCATATCATGATTTGAGGCAGTCAGGAGATATACTATGATGGTTCCACATGTGGGACTATGATCCACCTCCATTATTGCATATGGTTGTTTATGTGTACTTGGTTTTGATCCCATATATTGATGATTTTCTTATTCTTATTATGGGAATGAATGGAGGGAGGATGGAAGGATTGGATGTGCCCTTTGGGAGAGAGATTCTCCATGTTTATTATGCTACATGTTTCAAGGAGAACCTTGGGCAAACCATGATTTCTTCATTGGGTCTTTTTCTTCCTTGTGGGATGAGTCACTTGCATCTCATGAGTAATTGGGAGGAGCATTTCATGGAGGGATGGATTGGGAGACACTTTGATTATGAGGAGAGATTATCACATGGAGGTGTCACCAAGGAAGGAGGAGAAGAGTTGCAGCAGTCACCTTTAAAGTTGCTTGAGGACAAGCAACATTTGGGAGGGGAGGACTGTAATATTCCCAATTAGCCATGAGTTAGTTGGAATATTAATTTTTTCTTTTGCCTCTTAATTTGTTGAATAAGAGGGTATGGAGACCCATAAATCTCCTTAGTAGGAATAAAATCACTCATAATGTGAAAAAAGGACATCTTAGCAGCTTAATTAAGCACCTTTGTGTGTGAAAAGGGGCTGGAACATGAAGACTGGGTCAAATTTGACCAAATCAATAACGATGTTATGGAGGAGTGGAAATTTATTGAAGGACAACGCAGTTTTGGAGGGAGATCTCATGCATGGAGATAGTGGCTTTAATGAGTGGGGCCAAGGGTGAGGAATCTCACCACTTATATAAGGAAGAGGATGGCAGCCATAGAAGATCAAGTTATGTTTTGATATTTTGTATTTTATGGTTTGTTTAGACTTGTTTCTCTCTTCAACTTTTTAGATAAGAGTGTAGTGCTATTTAGCACAGGGTGTTCCCGAGTGGGAATCCCACCTCTATCCTTGGGGGACTTCTAGTGCCCACTTAGGAGGAGTATTTGCACTATATTTCTACATTCATGGATTAGGCCAAGCTCCATCTTCCATCTACAGCATAGTTTCTATTGAGAGATGTGTCGAGTTGCAGGTTGCAGCATTGGAGAATACATCTGGGTGATTTCTGATCTATTTTTCAGTGGAGGAAGGTTTCCTTCCATTGGAAGGCTAGTGAGGAAGGCCCTTGAGCCTTATTGCAGCATTTGGCACCAGGCCACACTATCATTTTACCTTACAGTGCAGTTTCTTTCTTGGACTGCGTTATTTTAGGGAGGAGTTGCGGGGGTGGTTTCAGTACACCATTTGGAGAGGAGATTTTCTAGTGAAGGGATCAGCCTTTCATCTAGAGGATCCATTGGAGGAGGCTACATCCTTTTTCATATCATATCAGCCACATCTTTCTATTTTTATTGTTGCAATGAATCTTCAGCCCTAGGGCTTTGATTCATTCCTTGTATATTGGTGTACTTTTGAAAACCCTCTTGGGTTCTTTTTTGGAGGTTGTATAGAGCCTTGATCTTCAGTGTACATTATCTTTGAGGCATAGATCAGCAATTTATATTTTTTATGGTCATTTTCTTTAGCATTTCTTCTATTACTGCGTTGTAGCAGTCTTCCGGCATTTTTTGTAGTAGCAGCACCTCATTATTGAGGGGATTTACTCATTGGAGGCTTGTTAGTTCATGTTATATAGTTTGTGCCCCATTATTTTGTACTATTTTTATGTTGTTATGAGTAATAGAAAGGCTCCATATTGGTCTCATATTTTGATGTGATGTTATACACTGCTATTTCCATGTTTATGCACTATATTTTTGCTTTTCCATTTGGGAATATTACAGCGATGGCAGGAGCGGATCACGCAGAACATGGGGAGCAAGATTTTCACGACGCGGCTGAGCTACTCCAAGGCTCTGGAGAAATGACAAACAATTATGGATATCATTCCAAGGTTTTTTTTCAAGAGACATAGTTTCCATGATACTCTCGTCATATGGACATGTCTCATATAGGGGATCATATGAATCCGAGGAACTGAGCCAAGGAGATTGGGAGTACGCATAAAAATGCATGCTAGAAGTCACTTCTTCAGAATCATTAGTCGAAGACGAGAGGATTTCACAATAATTGACCTCTACTGGGCTTAATAGCATCACATCACACAATGAATTGCCTAATCAGGTGAAGGCGTGATCCAGGGATCAAAGAAAGTGGAGATCATATTGACCTGAATAGTGTTCGGTGGAGGAAGAGAAAATAGACCCATAAGGGAAGAATCTTTGAAAATTTCTGCCCCCATACTCTCATAGGGTGTGGTGGTATGGTTTACATAAATAAAATTGCATTCTAAAGAAGTGGAAGCGAAAAATGACAATTTATCAACAATGATAATATTTCCTTTGTGCGGGAAATGGAGAACGCGAAAGAGAGTGGATGGCACGTAAAGCATAGCATGAGTCCAAATGCAACCGAGGAGAAGATTATAATTGAGCTTGGCATCAATAACTTCAACCTCAATGTTGATCATCTTTCCTTCCAACGTGATATGAAAGTTGGGAAGAATACCGAAAGGGAAAGAGTCCTTTCCGTCAAAGGCCTCCAAAATATTTGGAGACTAGTTGAGTGTTGGAGAACCAATGGATTTCCAACATGAAACAGACATGATGCACGTAGATGCACCTTTTTCTATGACTACCTGATAAATATTCTTGCCGTTAACACTAACTTGGATAATCAAAGCAAGTTTATTTGGGAGACGCGAAACAAAATTCTCCAGATCGAAAGTAATAAGGCTTGAATCGGGTGGGTCAACTGCTCCGATAGAAAATAAAAACGCTTTCCATTGTAATGGATAGATTTGAAACACCTCTAGTGAAGACATAGTAGAAGGCACCTGAGCCAAATCCTCAAAAATATTATAATGTTGAGTGGCGCGGGCATTCGGATTATAGGAGGACTTGCAGAGCACACCTTTAGAAGATGGTTCTACAACAGGATCAAAACTAGGCCTTTCAATATGAAGAGGGCCAGAAGCGGATTGGGGAGAAGGAGTAGGAGATTCGAATATTTCTTTCCCCATATATTGATGTGATTCCAAATAATCTTTAGGTATAGTAACGATAGGTAGAGGTGTAATACCATTCATAATGAAATCCTGAGAACCAAAAGGGGTGGAAGACTGGGGTTGTTCCACCATTTGAGTCTGTTGTGATGGAAATGGTTCTTTAAGAACAGCTAGAGTCCCTTGGGTGCCTTTCATTAATTGCCTCACCTCGGCCCATTGAGGACAGTCCTTAGTGTAATGCTCGTCATCACATATCAGGCAAGGCTACTTCGTTTTACATTTAGCTCCATCATCAGTGTGAGGTTTGGAGAAATCCTGCTTTGGGGCATTAGATTTAGATTTATCTTTCATTAGGGGAATTTTGAGGTCTAAAATGGGCATCCTAAGGAAATAATAAGTCTCTGATCGATAATAAACCAAGTGATTACATCATCAAATTTACAGAGGGGAAAAAAAATAAAAAACCAATTTTCAACTCGTATTTTCAAGCTTATCACCTATGCGTTTCTCAAATTTTAAGGAAGAACACTCATTGGATGCATAATTTGATTCCTCATCCAGGAATACCCATTTTTCTCTTTTTCAATAGTCACACTTCCTAAAAGTAAATACATGAAAAATGTGATTGTAATCACATTTTTTCATGTATTTCTCATTTTTTGTGTAGCAGGGTCCATCAAAAGTACAATCACATTTTTCATGTATTTCTCCTTTTTCGTGTAACAGGGACCATTGAAAGTATGAAACATGGGTACTCCTTAGATGAGGAATTAAATTTTACATCCAACGAATAATCCCACTCGAAATTTGAGTAAAAATTTAGGGATATAAGTTGAAAAAGTAGTTTTATTATTTTATTATTTTTTAATCTTTTTACTTTTTTACCCCAAAAATGGTGAATCATCCCCCATGGTTGAAATCATCATCTTGAATACTATTGGTTCTTATAAACTTTATTTTTGTTGTACATTTTTCTTACGAAGCCCATTTTAGACCTCAAAAGTTCTCTAATGGCCCTTCCTTTTTCCTTTATAGGATTTATCAGCCGCAGAAGACTAAACGGCGTTGACCTTTGAATTTTTTCCAAGATTCGAAGGATTCTAAGGAATATAATCTGAGAAAGAAGATGATTTCTTCTTAGAAGCAGAAGAAGACTTCCGGGAATTCTAGGAAACATAACCAATGACACCATCGACCGGTGGTGTCACTGGAGCTTTTGAGGCTACGGACTAAGAACTCGGATGCATAGCGTCAGGTAAGATATCATATAGCATGCCAGACTGAGAGTAAACCAAATCGATATACTGGGCACGAGCTATGGCTTTCTCTTCTGTGACAGTTGACCCCATAGTGATATCCTTAGCAATCTGATTGACGAATGATTTGGTAAACCATTATGTCAACATTTGATCAAGAATATCAAATTTTATCAAATGAAGATGCCTTCTCCATTCATGAATATGATCAGAGATATGCATAGCAGTGTCTTTCTTTAAGGATGTCAGGAGGTGGGTTCCTATTTCATAATGAACAGGCAACTGAAAATGCATAAGGAAAGCCATGGCTAGAGAGTTGAAATCCTGAAAGGTTCCGCGCCGAATTTCAATGTAACACTTTGTAGCGACACCATTCAACATTCTTTGAAAAATACGTAGACAGATGGAATCATCGACCCATGAATTGGAGGAGCACCAAAGATGGTACGTCATAACATGTGCTTGGGGGTCTTCTCTAGACCTTCATTCAAACTTGGGGCAATCGCTCGAAATTTTGGTTGGAACTGGGAGCTGATACAGATTGTGAAGAATTGGATCATTGGTCAATATTGACACATTAGGGAGTTCCAATGTCGCGAGAAATGGAAATTGCGGATTGAAAGGCATGGTGTTGGGTCTTTGATATATGCCCATTTATGGATTCCAACCAAATTGGGAGAAATTCTGCTCCCCAGGGTTTTGTCCCGAAGGATTTTTCCCATATGGATTATTTCCATAAGGAATGAAACCTTGTGGATTCGGACCATACCCCATTTGTTGACCCAAAAATGGATTCTGTCCCATAGCAACCCATGGAGGTCAAGCCTGACCATAATTCACATCATATGGATTTTGTTGCTAAAATTTTGGAATGGATTGCACTGTGGTTGACCCTGCGAACCTAAAGGGTATCCTTGGGAACCCAAAGGTTGACCTTGTGAGCCCAAGGGTTGACCTTGGGGTTGCTGGGCGATACCCTGAGGATTAGACGACACGATACCTTATGGTTGCTGAGGTTGGCCAGGTTTCTCTTGAGGACTAGGTTGGCCTGGCTGAAAAAAAAAACCTGACTTTGATAAAAGGAGGGTTGTCCTTGCTAGACAAAAGGCTGACCCTGCTAGAACTGGGGTTGGCCTAGTTGACCATAAGGTTGTCCCTGCTAAAAATAGGAAAACTGACCTTGATGAGAAAAAGGTTGACTGGTTTGTATATAAGGCATTGCCTATTGTACGTTAGGTTGTCCTTGTTGCCCATAAGATCGATTTTAACCATAGATAGGACCCTGCTAGAAAGTATAACCCCCTGACTGAATTCCAGAATACCCTTGGAATTCTTTTGGATTAATGGTTTGGGTCTGCAACAGTTGGGAACCATATGGAATATAGTGTTGTTGGTTAAGACTCTACAAAAATTGATGATATTGATCATATGTTAACCCTATTGGACTAGATGATCCAGCAGGCGTAGGAATGCTACCAACAGCTTGAGAGGAACCCAGAATGTGAGCTTAAGTTCCACTGACGAATGGCCCAACATAGGATTGGGAAACATTCGACAGAGTAGGACCTCCTCCAGAAACTAAAGTCGATGGAATTGACACAGGAGTACTGACAGGAGTTGTTGAAACACCTAAGAAAACAGTTGGCTTTGTGGGAGTAGGTGTGATTATAGCTCGAGAAGGCATGGAAACATATATATTAGAAACACTCAGACTAGGGGTAGATACCCCAATATTCTTCCAAATAGTATTGTAACACAAAGGCATGACACTCGACATACTTGAGACCAGGTGTCCCAATGAGGTGTATCCTTGAGGAATATACGACTGGGTGAAAGGTTGAGAGTTCCCTCAAAAAAATACTCATCTACACTACTAATGGTGCTTGAAACCTCTCCTTCAGAAGCCATTGGAAATAACTGACAGGCAGCAGTCCGAGATGGGCGTGGTAAATTCACAAATGGTACACCATGTGTATCGTATGGACTATATGGTCATTGAGGGGAGATTTAAATGGGATAAAATAATGGATTCATAGGGTAGTCAATGTAGCCTACTGGCACATCAGGAGGAGGTCGAGAGGCGAGAGGTTGGATACTAAGAATGAAGGCGAACTCATCAGTTTGAATCCTAGTCGAAGGTGGAGAATCAAAAGAGACAGGTGATAATGTCTCTTCAAAAGGGGACGATGGAGAGGAAACTAAACTTGGTGGTTAGGCCACGATGATCTTATCTCAAACAGAAGAAGAGGAAAATGATGATTAATTCAAGGCTTTAAACAATATATTTATAATGAGTTACTCATGATGTGGGCCAGAAATTCTCTAATAGGTAAGCCATGTGATTGTGGGCAATTAATTTTATAAAAAAATGAAATAAATAAAAAAGGGGTAAGCTAGGCAAAAGGATTACTAGGTAACCATGAACTGTAATATACACCTTGGTGATCAAATGAAAGAGAAATGACCAAGGACTTAAGGTACAACAGCCAATCTCCCCGAATTTTGTGTTTGATGTATCAAGTCTACAAGGTGGTTGAATGTGTTACCTATGGCAGGTTTGCAGCCTAATGGTGTCTCCCAAAATATATGTGATGATACATGGGAGTACAAATTCGTAGTAGTGTTGTCTGATGCGTAACCATTCGATGAGAGCGCCCCAAAATATACTTTCATACAACAATATACTTCCATACACAGGATGAGATATCACCACCGGGCTGTAATGCAAACCGTTAGCGACAGCTCCTATGCTTAACAATGCCAGAACATTTCTATAGCCTAGAACTCTAAATGTGATTCGTTAGGTTCCAAATTCTCCTTAGGTTGATTGAATAAATTTTAATTTTTATCTTGAATTATGTCTCGGTTTTAAAGTCCTACCAATGTCACCTAAATCCCTAAGATGCAGCTAGATGGCAGAATAAATCATTCATTTCGATGAATACTATGTTAATGAAGGAGAGATAAACTCACACAATTAGCGCAGAAAACAAAATAAATGCATAAAATGGCATTCACTTTTCTCTTCCAGTGCAAAATCTTAAAGCGGAACAAAAAATTTACAATTTCTTCCTTTCACTAAATGCACGTAGAAGTGAATCGAAATGAAACCTTTCATTTTCTAAAGTGAAACGAAAATAATATATTTTTGTATTTTCCTTATAAGCACAATGCAAGATGTAGAATGAAAATCAATCAACAATGCTTTTAGTATTAATGAAATCTCTGAAAATGCATGTAAGAGGCTAAGATTTCAAAAATGAAAGAGAGACGTAAACCATTTTCTTCAAAACAAGACACTCTTCATTCACACATTGATCAATCACTCAAAGGAAAAAAACTTCAGTCGGAGGACAAGAAATTTTAATCTATGCTTGATGGTGAAAATAAACTCAAATGCATTCAGGGTTGACACTTGAAAATTCTACTCGCGAGAATCAACTAAAAGAAAAACTTCAATCAAACACAAAGCCTGAAAGATACGACAAGACTTGATTCAACGATAATTCTGAAAGTCAACAAAGTAAGCAACTGCTCGGATGACCCGAGGACACCTAGAAACCCTAGGATGACAAGGATGCAGTAGCTTTGAAGAAGAGACAACCAAAGGTGAAAATTTTGAATCAGAATTGTCACTGAACAGAGAAGAACAAGAGCTATCCAAATAAGAAAGAACACTCAGAAGGATAAGGCCCACTAGCTGACCAAATGAAGGAAACCCTAAAAAATTTACACACATAAATCTGCACGACTGTTAAGCTGAACCCCATGCTGGAAGAGTAAAAGCGTGACTATGTAAAATGCAGTTAGAGCCGATCGGCGTGAATGTCAGAGAAATACTAGCACCGCTCGAGGAGAAGACTAAAAAATAAAAGGGTTTTATGAACTAACACCAGGCTTATCACTTCAATGGAGAGGTAATTGTCTGTAATAAATTACAGAAGCTATAGAGACAAGGAGATGGACACTCGACGAAAATCGATGACAAAACAAGAAATCAAAAATCGAAAATAGGATACTTAAAGGCTAGCACTCCCCAGCGGAGTCGCCAACTTTTTATGCAGGAAAATCCTCTATATGGATAGAGATGATCCCTCTAGCCCTATGATGGGTCTAGTAAAAACATGGAATAATTATAAGACTACTTTCCTAGATTGTAAATGCGTGCAGATTGTGAATAAATCACCTACCTCGATCTAATTTTATTTCCCTCTTGAATCCTTCGATCCTTCGTGCTTTGTAGTCAAATCTCTGCCATCACCGGCACTTGGTTACCTTCACAAGGGATCAAATGACAACAAACTTGAAAGCATAACATATATATTGCATATACAACCTACCTAGTTGATCAAGGAAAACTAAGAACCCAATCATACATTAAAGACAAGAATGGAAAGCCCAAATCAATTGTATTACATTTAAATAGAGAGGGGGAGTTACAACCTGTGCCTTGATGTCGCAGCTCTCCTTCGATGGGTCCAGATCTAGGCACATCTCCAAAGCGCTTGTTTCAACTTGATGCGAAGGGAAAAAGGTCTCAACTCTCGCTCGATACCTATAGCAACAAATATCTCTTTGATTTTCTTATATCTTTGTTCTAATTAGTAGAGTTATGGGAAATTGTCAATTTTATAGAAAAGGAGAAGGGAGCATGGATCCACTTAAGGTGGGGAAATGGGTTATCCCTTTGGGTGGTTCCATTTTTGTAGGAACAAGAAGCCTAGAGGGAGAATCTCAACTCTATCCTCAGAAACAAACAACTAGCTCTCCACCATGAAGCTTCTAGATCTCGAAGCTTCACTTCCATTTTTAAAAAAAATTCCAAAAGAGGATCAGTGTGAGTATGATCCCCATTCTAGCACCAATCGGTGTTTCCCTAGACCAAAAAAAGGCATCGGTGTGAGCGAGACATGGAGAGGGTGCGCTGCTCCAGATAAACATGTTTTCAAGGAGTTGCTTCAAGAATTCTCAATAGAGATTTTACTCATTATGCTGGAAGGGATATGATGGCACATCTTCATGATGGAAAATACACACAGGGGTCACTGTTAGGGGTCTCCAGTATGAGGAATGGGGTGTACAGCGACAGTGACAAATTTCTGTGTAACACAAATATTTAATCATTCCCAAACATTTTACTCTCTTGGAATAAAAGGAGTACAAATATTTATATGGTCTTGTTTTTTGCATCCCCAACTGCTCCATAATAGGCAACAACATCAGATTGCGAGAAGCTCCTGATTGAGGTATATAGTTGTGTAGTAAGAGCTCATGAATTTCTAGGGTAACATAAAAAGGGGTAGTGGAGGAGTCATGTTCCTCAACATGAGGTCCAAATACAACCATGGGTCTTTCTTCTTGTAGTTTAAGGCTATCGTGTAAGGGATCCATGGTGAATGGGCACATGAAATGAGATACCTGAGCTTTATAATTAGGTTGCTTTAATAGTTAAGTCAAGGGAACGAAGATTTTATACTTCTCCAATTACTTTTGAAGATTAAAGTCAAAGAAGCTCTTATCATTTGTGGAAACATCAGCAGGCTCTTTCTCCTTATCACAGAAAGACTTGGGTGGTAAGGGAAACTACTCTATTTTAGAAACTTCATGCTTATGAAGAATGGAATCTGAGGACCCTTTATTTTTTTGTGAGACTTGGTCTAAAGGATTATTTCCTTTCTATGTTGATTTAGGAGGATTTAAGGGAGGAGGTTCCTCATTATGTTCTTGCATTCTAGATATTTTCCTATAAGATATAAGATCATATTTTATGTGTAACTGAGCCTACATGAATTCATCAAACTGTCTAAAATAGTTTCCAATCTCACCATCCAGTGGGGAATCCAAAACATCGCCTTATTCCTCACATGCTTTAGCTTCATATTCCTCTTCAAAAAAATAAGAGATGTGGTTTTCTTGAACTTCCATAGTTTCTTCGGCATTTTCCTCCATATCATCTTCCAAATACAAAGGAGGATGAATGTGATCATGCTGATCTTATCTCTCCCTTTGCAAGAGCTATAAGGGTGGTCTCCTATACTAAGGGTTGAAATTTTGGTTAGGATTTTTTTTGCTTTGTCGAGGAGGGATTTTGTTTTCCAGATCCAATTTCACAAGCTTGTTAGACAAATTTCTTATTAATTTTTACATGTCCTCAAGTTTTTTCTCTTGGATTTCCTTTCCATGGTTTGAGGTACTAGCTTCCTCTTTTCCTCTCCGCCTATATCCATGATTAGTTTTCCTTCTCCACTTCCCAATGGAGTTGAAATTTTCTTCAACTTCTAGAGCATATATTTGAATCTGGTCTAAGGTACGAGACCTCCTTTCTCTAAGAGTGAACCCAAATTTTGGTTCAAACCCCAGAAAAAAACCACTTTAGCAACATCCTCTGCGGGATTTATTTCAACAGGGAGGCTATTGTAAAATTCGTTAAACCCTTTTATGAATTATGAAACAGATTCATTATGTTTTTTCTTCATTGCATTGAATTTAGTGAGATTGTACCCATGGTCCCTATGGTAGTGTATTCGACGCATGGGCGTACGAAATACACTTTTCTTAGTAGGAAGTTTTCTTACCTACATAAGATTCATAGGCCAAAATGGTTTGTTAAATTATAGTGGAACAATTTCAACATGTTATAAGCTAAGTTAGAAAGGAAACATAGCATACTACATAAAAAATAAAACAAAAACAAAACAACATGCACAAGATACACGCTCGATATAGAAAACACACTAATAACTCAAAATGGAGAGCTTATGCCTTTATTAAGTGTTGGTGGTAATAGAATATAGAATGCTAAATCTCTTGTAGTGGATCCCTTGAGCCATGGAGCTCTGATATCCAAGACAAGGAGGTCTCTTCCCCTCAAGTTTTCAGCAAGCCTCTCTTCCATTTCAAAGGATGGTAGATCAACGAACATGTGGTGAACTCCTCTCTCTTGGACTGAGATGTTGGGTGGCCAACATCTGATTCCTTCCAATCCTTCTACTGCTAGACAACACAAGATGGTTTGCTATGAAGCAACTTGGCCAGCATAACAATGTGTCTCCTATTCTTCTCCCGACTGGTTTATATAGAAATTTTTTGAATTATCCCTCCTTCTCTTGGCCTAAGATAGATGGTGACACAAGAGTGGAGAGGTAATTATTTTTTGTGATGCATTTAAGCCTCAAGGTGGCTCAAAGACAATTGTACTTGGTAGTACTAAGGAATCTTCCTAACCAAGTGTTCTGAGTGGTCCCCCATGGTGACATTTTTCCATCTACAGGATCATGCATGTAATATTCCTAAATGGGAAAAGCATGAATATAGAAAAAAATTCTTGAATAGTAGTGTAAAACATCACATAAAAATATGAGACCAATATGGAGCTTATTTATTCATTATAACATCAACAAACATGTGTAATATAATGGGCCACAAAGCATATAACAAGATAGAACAAGCCTCCAATAAAGAAAACCCTCAAGAATGAGGTTTTGATACTATGTCAAAATGCCGAAGACACTGCTACACCATAGTTATGAGAGCACTTCTTGTTGAGATTCAACAAGATGATGGATCCTAGTGAAAATTAAGCACCTTCACTAGGTGGAGCACATAGGCTATTTTTAGGTGTATGTCTATTTTTATATTGGTGAGCATATTCTAAAATTAGCAGGCGACTAATTCTAAATGGTTGAGAAAAATCTATCTTTAGATGAGTTTCTATTTTTAGATCATGGGTGAAGTCTATTTATAGATCACATATCTAAAAATAGAATGCATGTCGAATATTATTAGACCTTAATGATAATTAGACAATAAATAATAACTTATTCTCTTGAAGCACTTGATTTCAGTTAAGTGATGTGGAAAACCATTTAGCTGAAGGAATTATGCATTCCAAGGTTGGTTGGTGGTACATGCACAATGGACTTCACTGTAACTGAGTGAGGCGGAGTTGTAACAGAGTTGGAAGAGTAGTTATGTGAGTTGTCATTTAGTTTAAGTCAGTTAAGTGAGTTAAACTTAGTTGTGCCAGTTGTAACTAAAGATACACTAGTGAGAGATCAGTGAATTAATTATTTAATTAATTCACAAGTATTGTCTTACTTGCAACTGAAGAAATACAACAGTTAACTACTTGCATGTCAGATCCAGTGGAGACCTAGTGGAGAGATAGGTGAAAGGGTGTGTTTGACTATCAGTTGTGACTATAGTTGTGCATTCAATGCATCTACACAAACTGGAGTTGCCAATGAGGATTGCGCAGTCAAGGCAAGGAAAGATCGAATTCATTCAAGGATCTTCATTAGCAGGGATTGCGCAGTGGAGGTAGGTTGTCAGGAGGTAGTAAATTGGTGCATGTGTGAACCAATTTTTGTATGACAGTGTGAGACGATTGTATATTGTATTGAGAGCTCTATGTGTTGAGCTTTGTATGAGATTGTTTCATGATTCCATGATATATATAATATATGATATTTGGGGTTTTTAGCTTTAATCTTTCCCGGTAAAAACATCTATGTTATGTGAGATTGATTTTTCTTCATGTGTTTGCAATTGGAAATTTAATTTCCACAAAGAATCAAGTAGAAAGATTATGTATTTAATAGTGGATTTAATTGTTAGATCAGGGGAGTCCAAAAATACATTATTGTGTTTATAAATCTCTACACTGCTACAGAAAATTGAACATACAAAGATAAAGGGCTAATATATGCCACAAGAGATACAAAAATGAATATTTGGGCTCTATAACAACCTTCCAAGACAACCCAAGAGGGTTTCCAGGAAATACACCCTATAATACAATATGAGTTGCAGCCCTAGGGCTGACAGTATGATGCAACAAGTAACTAAAGAGCAATGGCTGAAACTGATATATAAAAATTAATATGCTCTCCTCCAATGGATCCTCCGGATGAAAGGCTGGCCGCTTCACTGAAGAAATCACTCCCCAAATAACCTACTGCAAATACCCCTGCAACTCCTCCCTAGAATAATGTAGATACAGACTGATATTTCGTTGTAGGGGATAAAACTATTGTGGCCTGGTTCCAAATATATCAATGATGCTCCAGGGCCTTCTTGACTAGCCTCCCAAGAGAAAGGAACCTCCCTCCAATGATATCTAGCTCAGAAATCACCCAAATCAACCCTCCACAACTTCTGCCCTGCAACACGGCACAACCTCAACAAGAACTGCATTGTACATTAAGACTAAAGCTTTGGCCTGATGCCTAAATGTGGAATGTATTGCAAGAACTCTTCCTTTTAGGTCACTCAAGGATAGAGGTGGGATTCCCACTCGGGAACACCCTGTGCTAAACAACACTACAATCTTAGCTAAACAGTTGAAGAGAGAAACTAGTCTAAACAGACCATAATATAAAAACATAATATCATACATACATCATGAGCTATGGCTGCCATCCTCTTCCTTATATAAGTGATAAGCTTCCTCACCCTTGGCCCCACTCATTAAAGGCACTACTTCCATGCATGGATTGTCCAACCCAAACTGCGTTGTCCCATAATGAATGCCACTTCTCCCTAACAGCGTTGTTGATTTGGTCAAGGTTGACCCAGTCTATGTGCTCGGGCCCCTTTTCACACATAAGGGTTCTTTATCAAGCCTATAAGGTGATATTCTTTCTCATTAGCAGTGATTTTATTCCTATTAAGGAGATTTATGGGTCTCCATACCCTCTTATTCATCAAACAAGGAAGAAAAAACAAAAATTAATATTCCAACTAGCTCATGGCTAATTGCGAATATTACAGTGTGACTATCGAAGGAACAAATACATTGTGTGCGGCTATCGAAGGATTAGTCGCACTGTGTGCAACTATAGAAGGAATATTTACACTGTGTGCCAAAAGTCTTTGTTGCTTTTGCACTGTCCATAAATTTTTGCTTGACACTTAGGAAGAATTAACTTTTTAGATTTTCCTAATGTATTCCTTCTCTAAAAATATTTATCTCTACCTTCTGCTCGAAATTTTTAATGTCTTTTGCTTGTACGGTTTTCCAGTGTTAACAGTTGACCCCTAATGTATGAGGACTAGGAAGAACTGTATAGCCAAAATACATTGTGTTTTCTTTTTTTTTGTGATCATTTTGAGAGAGGGAGAGAGAGTGACTTGCTTCATAATTGAGTTGTGAGACCCCTTGCCTTAAATAAAAAGACACCATGCTCTCTAGGAAACCTGCAAGAGATAGAATGAATAAAATATTTCTACGAGTCGAGCATGTCCCATGCTCATGATGTTTAACTAGTTAAGCTAATCTGAAAGATAGTGGTTCTGTTTATGTCACTTTTTGGTAGTGACATGTTGTTGGTTGATGACAGCGGTTGTTGATGCCCTTGGGGGTGTTTTTCTTTGAAAGAAGTTTGAATGTGGTGCCTACATGCATAATCTTGGTACGACACATTTTTTAGAAAGAGTGCTCATTGTATGTGTGGGTATTTGACTATTGGGGACCTTCCCGTGTAAGAATTGTTGAAAGAGATGCTTATTGAGTCACAGGTCTTTGAAAAATTCTGATAGAGTAAAATGGTTATGAAGTAGGATACCATCTTGTACATGAAAGCTTATGTTGAAGTCGAATGTCAAGAGGATCAATGGCATAAATGGGAAACGATGATTCCCATAGTGCCATTCAAGGATGCCCGTATTGAGGTGAGGATTCATCCAAGGTACTGCCTCCTTCTTGGAAAATGGTTATTGAAGTTGACAAGAAGGAAGCATCAACCGATCAAAATGAGTATTGATGCAAAGGACCAGGTTTTCTGATGTGGCAGGATGTGATGATGGGTAACTACGCATGGTGATGAGAAATGTCTATAACTAATGATCGTAGTTAAGTGGCCTGAGGTCGAAGATGTAAATGTGAGTGGTGGAAGTCATAACAATTTCTGATGAGGAAATCCCTAGAGTCAGTAGGACATCTAGGGTAGGTGTATGGTTGCTATGATTATCATCATTTAGTGTGGCAAAGAATGTGTAGCTCCGACCAAGGGTGATTAGGGATTGCTGTTAGGTGAGAACTGTAAATGGATGGGTGGGAGTTCTCTCCTAAAAAAAATCTTTGTACACTTTCCAAAAGAATATAAAATGGTTTTGGATGTACAAGCATGGAGATGGCTGCCCCATAAACAAGGATAATCCTTCACTATGGTGTGATGAGTGTGTTTTTTTGAATATGGGGACCCCGTTGGTTGGTCCAGGTTCGGGGTTTATGAGGCAGATGAAAATGTCATAGATGGGCTATGTTGATGGGGTTTTGATAGGCCAAATGTGAAACGTGGTGGTGTGTTTTTGTTGATCCGCTTGTGGAGAATGGTGGCCCAGGAAAGGGTTTTTAACATGTAATGGGTAAAACTTGACTTGATGTTTAATGATGGATGGACGAACATGAAGTGGTTCTCAGGCCTAGGGTTTTATGGCCATGGCTCCATAATTTTGGTGTATGTTCTACATGAGTGATGGATTCCATGGAGGGTGAGGCTCTACCGACCTACAAGGGTGTTTATCATGTGCAAGGTGAGGTGATGATAAACATGGTCGGGTAAATGAAACCCATGGTTTATTTTTCTGTAGAAATGATGTGAGGATATGCAAATCTTTCTAGGGAAGCCTATCATGATGAGGGTAGAATGATACCTACTCTTGTATCTTTATTATGAGGGGTGTATAGTGATTTGGCATGCCTCCAATACCTGCAGCCAATACCCCAAGTAAAAGCATATTTTTCATACGAATATATTAGAAATAACTTGAATTTAAACCAATAAGAGAGGGCATACCTGAATTGTGTGGTGGAGGATTTCTCCTCATGGGTGGAATTTCTTGAGGTAGAACCTATTGATGAGGCTTGAAAGGCATATACCGTCAGGTTCTGAAAAAATTTCTGTAATGTTTATTTTTATTTTAGCCAGGGGAGAGACATGCTCTCTTGGCAGTGTACTAGGGGTACATGCCTCTTATTTTACTTGAAGATTACATTGAATGCAGACGTGACGAAATTTTTTCATCATGGGGCACATATATGTTTCATGGTTATGGCTCATGCAAATGGTGCATGGAGTAAAGGTACCTAACGATTAGATGGTGTGAGAACCAAAACTACTCTTTACACCAAATGTGTATGCTTGGAGATGGTTGGGAATTGGTGCTTTTTTGCGCTTCTACCACCTCCAAGTCTTCGGTCGTGGGTGGTGTGGATCCTTTGGGGAGTCCAGGCTCAATGTTACTCTTGCTGCTCATAACCTTGGAAGGTATCCACAATTCATATTGTGGTGAAATTGTGAGAAAATCCTACAGTAGTAGCGTGTGATCTTCTCTTGATTAGAGAGATGGATATGCAGTATGGTTGTGACCATGCAAAGACTATTGGTGAGTTTCTTGAGTTCCTAACATTGATTGACCATGTAGTCATTTCTACGACATATATCATGTTATCACAGATAAATTTTTAATTTTTTATGGATAGGTTAATTCACCTAGGTTCATGTTGTCTCATATTCATTTTCATGAAATTATTGAAAACATTGCATATGGCAATGTCTACCATAAGTCTAAAACCACCTAGATCCTTGTCATATCAGTCAAGTCTAACTCATGTCCTTTAGTTTTCATTCCCACACTATTAAATCATAAACATTTTCCACTTTCCATTTAAAGACATTTTCGTAGCGAATTCAGTGCAAAATAGGAAGATTTCGCTATGAAACTCCTGACAATTTCGTAGCAAATCTCAGGATTTCTCTGCTTTTTGAATTTTGAGTAGTCCACTTCAAGGGAAATTTCTGGGCACACAGAGAAGTATTCTAAGAAATTGAGAGAGATTATTTTCAAGAACATATCAAATAAAATTAACCTCTTTCACTTTTCTCAAATGTGCTACAAATTGGGATATTCATAGATTTCTTTCGGCTCTATTTTCATAATGAAACATTTTCCTGTTTTATACATTTTTTTAGAATGCAAATTCTGGATAGCTAGAGATGGTTTTCAAAAAAAAAAATATAGTTTTTTCTTCGTAAAATATTGACCTATAAAAAAATCCTTCATTTTTTCAATAGCTAATAAGTATAGGGAGGTAAGAACTCATCTTTGAACCTTATTTTTTCAGAAAAAAAAACAGTCATTTTATTGATAATTAAACTTGCTAAAGGTGAAAATGATGTTTTTTGAAGAGGGTGAGAGGAAATTTTGCATGATCATACTTCACCATATCAATTTTCAGACCTACAGGTGAGATTTGGAATAAAAAGGGAGAATTTGGAATTTTCTCCATAATCAGGTAGTTTCGTAGCGTGCTCTAGGCTTGAAGGCCAAAAAACGCTACGGAATTTCTAAAGATGCTCTTTTTCCTTTAAATCCAGTTTTATGAAGAGCTAAGGAGGGGAAAAAATGGTATTTAGCTCATTAGCCCCAAGGAAGATCCTCCAACAATCATAAATGTCAAAGGTTATTCAAAGGTTGATTTTGGAGTTTGCTACAAAATGAGTGCTACGAAATTTCTGTACATGATTGTTTTAGCAGTCAACTTCAAGTTTGATTTTTGACCAAATGAAAAAATATTTTAGAAATCTGAAAGAGGTTTTTCTTCAGCACAGATCCATCTACAAAAAAATCTCTTATTTTCTACAAAGCCATCAAGGTCTGAAAACTATACACTCATCTTTGAAGCCTATTTTTCAAAATTTTCACTAACCAGATTTGTGAAAAATTTGTAAAAATTCGACTTGGAGGAGGTCCAACTCAGCATCCACATGGAATAATGACACATCAGCACTCCAGTACACTCATAAAATTAGTTGGTTGAATTTGATAAGGGTTATTAAATGGATTTTTTGAACTATTAATGAAATAAGAGTCCTTTTTGTATTCAAACTCTGTAAAACAGAAATATCCCTAGGAAGTCTCCAAGTGATGGAATCGTGTTTGAAATAGGTCTCTGAGGTGGGAATTTGAAGCTAGCAAGGTGGAAAATCATTTGTATGAGTCCTAACTCTATAAATGAGATAGTTTTAGAGTTAGAATGGGTTGGGAGATGGTTAATTGAGACTGCTACTATTGTAATTTCTGATATCAGTAATATAGATAGACTGAGTTTTTGCTTCACTTGAGATTCTTGGAATGTTTCAATGAGTTTTTATGTCTCTCTTTATATTACTTACAGTATCTTGAGGTTGAATTACTCAGAATTCATGTCACGCATGCTCTGACTTCCTTTTAACATTGAGTTACTGAATATTTATGTGTTAGTGTTGTCCTTTCATTGAAACAGTAAAAGCCTCAGCTTCCACAAGTAGATTCATTTGTCACTAAATTCCTTCTTACTAACTCCATGAGCCCAATGGTAGTGAAATATATCCCATTTTCTCACCTAAAATCACATACACTAAAACACTCATAGAGTTATCCATCTTTTTTAAGACCTAATTGAATAAATCCTTTGATAAGTTGAGAGAGCCCTCTCAGACTGAAGAGGCTAATCTTCAGTCAAAATCTGGTTTGAAATAGTTACTCCAAGTTGACCATTGACGCAGCCCAATAGGACTCAATTTGGTGATATCATATCACATGGTATTCTTGACTAGTTTCATGCCCTGCTAAGATGATTGGTCGCCTTAGCTTTCCTATGGTTTTGGTGATGATGGGGGGAAGGCCACATTGCACTTTGATGCCTAGGTTCGAAAATGGTTACATCCGTATATTTGGTGACCAATGAGAGTATGACGTCTAACATGGGTTGAAATTGTGGGATCTAAGGACATTGTCGAAGGTGATGGTTGTCTTGGAAAATAATACAAGATTGTTGCTCTTTGTTTTTCCACTCCCTTTGGACCACCAGAGTGATTGGGTACCATTTGCGAAATGATCATAAATCTAAGCCTTGAGCGATCAAATGATTTCATGTGTTTCACAATGCGCAGGCTGGGATTATTCATGGAGGGTGACTGGGGGCAATAATCTGCACTCTTGTTGGTTGTTTTTCTTCCAATATGAAGAGGATGGACCTGGTTTCCTCGTTATCTTTTGCTATCAAACTTTCCATTGAGTCTGAATCTGATCTGTCTTCTACAATGAGACGACTTAAGGCCAAGCGTAAATAATTTAGCACCAAATGGAAGTGGCGGATGTAAGGATGACGATGAACCAGGTAATTATCTGAACACACTCAGCATGAATATGGGACTACTCATAAGCCGTCGTAGTAAACTGGGTTGACCGGGTACCATATTTGAAACAACTCTAGAGCTGCATAATCAACAATGAAGTGATATCGTTCATCACAGAGTGTGCAAATCTGGATTGGAGCTTGAGGATGATTATGAAGAAGAGGTGGTCAGTCGGGTGTTTGTCTCTCTTCTAACACATAAAATATGTACAATGTGGTCCTTGTTTATTCCGTCCTTTGAGTTGTAGTTCTGTTTGTGGATTTTGTGTCCAAGTCGGCTAAGTTGGGATTTTTAGCGACGAAGTGTTGCATGAAATCCAACATAGACTGAAATCGATAGATATGGGGACAACGACGCACGTGGTGGTTGCTTCGAAAAATCTGACACGTATGTCGTCTATGTTGAACTAAGTTTCTTTGGGCAACTTGCGGTATTTGATACCAATGGGTAAATTCCCTTAACTTAGGGCACTGTGTGATTAAGTGATCAAGTTCTTCACATAGTGTGCAAACTGGGACATGCAGTGTGGCCTCTGTTTTCCGTCTCTGGGCCATTGGGGTGACTGTATACAAGAAATATGTAGGTTCCTCTCATACGTACAGTATGGTTTCGGTTCTCCCTTGTCCATTTGCATGGGTGGAGCTGAGGGGTCCTCCTGGTAGGATTGTTCTAGGGCTTGCAAGGCATCCCTATACCGTGGAATCTTTGTATAGTGATGGGTATAATTCCCATAATAGTTGCATACGATGCACACATGATTGGTGTGTAATGCTTTCCCTTGGTTGTTCGTGGCCTATTCCTTTTTATGGGAATTCAAGTTTGCAGCATTTATTTTGGTGTGTAGAGGGGGTTTCAATTCTTATAACTATGGGAAAATATTAGTAGGATGACCTATGATATCACACAAGGTGCAAGGTTTTAATGCCCTAGGTAACTTGGGGGTTTCGAATTTTTTCCCTTTTTTGTTTTTCTTCTTGGTCGTATCATTTGGCGATGTTACATGTGTTTCTTTAACAGTTATGACCTCTTGAGGGGTAATATGGGTTATTCCTATAGAGGTGATGCCTGGACTTCCCAGCATAGCTGGAGGGACCAAATACCACATGGTTATTGCAAAATCCATATTAAAAAATGCCATAGTTTCCATGAATTGTTTTGATATAAAGCCAAGTGGGGGATACAAAAATGGGTTCTGATAAATGGACTCTGGTAGGAATGTCGTGCCAGTGGATTCGACATCTGTACTACTAGTTTCTGCATCTGGGCTAGTTTTGGTGTTTGATGAGAGCATCATGCACACCGGTGCCCCCATGCTTTCTGGGACTCCCTTTGGTATAATAGGGGGATATGCTAGGAATGACCCTAGGATGGATGATGGTTTTAATTTGCCTTGGCCAAATTCTATATACCTTATGAGGGGTTATGTGGTTGTGTCTATGTAAGGAAGCACGACATCAAGAGCAGTCATGGGTTTCTTATCGTAGTATGTGAGCTTGTCGATGGTGATGATTCGATCATCGTGGGGAAACATCATTACCCTAAATACAAAGGATGTGACTACAGTCATGGCGTACATATAACTCTGCCAAAGGAGTATATAGTAGTCTAGTTGTGTGTCTAAGACCTCAATGTCTATAAGGACTATCATTCTGGTCAGGTTTACTGGGACATTTTGATACAGACCAATGGGAGCTGACGGGCGACCATCATAGGCTCTAAGCATGATGTCATATGGTTTTAATTCAGGTGATCCTAAATTTTTCCAAACTGATTTGGACATGATACATTTGGATGCTCCTTCATCGATGATGCATCAGTGTATGGTGATGTTCTAAACCGAAACCGGTATTTGGAAAGCGGCTAGAGAAGGAAGCCTCGGGCTTGCCTTACCTAGGTCAAAAACCATTAGGCGTGAATAAGAAGGATCGATTGTGCCTAATGCAGAAAGTAAGGCTTTCCATTGTCTTGGGAATGATTGCAAAACTTCCAAATCTGACATAGAAACTAGTGATTGAGTTAAATCATCCACTATGCTATAGCTATGAGCGGCTTTAGAGTGATGTCCTACACGCTTGGTTGGTCCTTTGACCATTTTTTGAAGGGACTCAATAGGTACTTTGGAGATAGTTAACGGTGTGGTAGGTGCACTCATACTTGTACCTGAGGGGATGGCGTTCGGAGGTGTATCATAGTTCCTATTCATTGTTTGAAAGAATAATTCTTCGCCATCCATGTAGATCTCATGACTTCCTCCTCCGGTATCATTTTGGGGTGGTTTTTGATGTTGGGTTTTAACCACTCATTAATGGGGGAAGGGTTCCTTCATTACAGCAGGTTGTTGAGTAGGCCCCCCTTGTCCTCGGTTACCCTGAAGTTTTTTCAATTAGGGGAGTTCAGGACAGTGGTGAGTGTAATGGCCATATTCACCACATATGGCACAAGAATGATTTTTCCTTAGACTAGGTCTCTTGTTTTTCCCTTGGGAGTTAATATTTGGCTCTTGGTTTTGATTTTAGTTGGGGTTGCCCCCAGACAGAGATCCTGGGGGGGGTTTTTGATTATTACCCCCCTATCTAGAGTCTTCCTTTTTCTTATTCCTAGGCTTATTTTATGCAGCGTTTGGAGGATTATTGTTTTTCTCCTAGTCGTAAGACTATTGCTGTTGAGCCCGGGATGGTTACACTAGGTTCACTAGTGTGTTGTTTTTTTGGTGGTGGATTTTGTGTGGGGAAATGGGGGTATAGGTTCCCTTGTCCCTTATTGGGGTAATATTTTTAGGGAGGCTCTCTTGTATCAACATTCCTAGCTGAGTATTGGTTCCCCTGAAAGGGAGGGTATGAGCCTCCCTACTATTGATTGTATGGTATTACCCTATTTGTCATAGTTTTCAAAGGTGTAGATTGACTTTGATGGTAGCTAGGTTTTGATACATTCTGAATAGAACTGTACGAGTATCCTGGGCACTGGATAATTCTACTTAGGTGACCTTGGGTCAAAGACCCGATAAAACCATCTGGAGTATTCGACGCACCTCGTAACTCTCTATAAGTTTCTAGGCACGGGGCATTTAACAAGACATTGCAAATATATCCTGATTAGTTGTAAATGAGTTCAAGTTGTTGGGCCTTGTTCATGGCGTCCTCCTCAGAGGTAGGTTTCTACGTCGCTGCGTCTTTTGAAATATAAACTATGAGAGTTTTTAAAAATAATTCCAACAACACTATATCATCGAGTTTGGCTTTACACAAACTACAATGTCACCGCCATTCGTGGAGATGGTCTGATATATGGATAGTTGGTGTTTGCCTAAAATGTGTCAGTGGTTCCATTCCCAAATCATGATGAATGGGGAGATGAAAATAGATGAGAATGTGGTAGCAAGGGCGCTAAAAGTTCCATGAGAAGCAAAAGGTTATTCAACATACCATTTTTCCGTAAGACCTATTAGGTTGCGTTGAAAAAGTCTTAGTCTAATGGTATCATCAATGATACTATTGGATGAACACCGCAGGTGGAAAGTCATGATATGATTTCCTAAGTCTTCCACTTGCTTTCCTTCGAATTTTGGTATATCCGAAGGGAGCTTCCTAGGCATGGGAGGCCAATTAAGGCCATGAGAAATGGGGTCATTACTTAACTTAGTTATATCTAGAATATTAGGTGATGCTAAGAAGGGTAACTGCGCATTGGCTACCATTGTACACTGTGGAAATACATGTATCTAAATGTGATGGTTTATGGGAGGTTCCTAGGGAATATTACCATGTGGCATGCCCTGATGGATGTTTTTCTAATTCCCTGAAGGGGTAGTTCTACTCTGCCCTCTAGGGGTTGTAGGAGGGGTTGAGTGTGGTGACCCTGCTGGGGTTTCCACTGGTGTGGTGTTGGGTGACCCTTGGGGGTTTCCAATCACAGATGCCCCGATGAACTGATAATTATGGCATCCTGTTGTCTTTGACACCTAAATGGCGGGAGACCTAGCACTCCTCCCTCTAATGGGGGGAGGTCCAAGAAACGCCTAAATCGACAGTGTCCTATTGGGTCTGTTATGGTGTCGACTAGCTTAATATTGGTGTTCTTTTCGGTTTGTTGGAGGAAGGAATATTCTTATCAAAGTAAATATTATCACATGCATAAAACAAAGCGAAAAAATAAGTGGTAATTTTTCCTTTACTTTAACGATATGTTATCAATCAAGCAAAAAATGTGGTTTTGTTTGTTTTGCGTATGATACTAAAAATCCTATATAGACCTACTCGTCCTTACACTCTCAATATAACTAGGCCTTTCAAAGATATATTCTCATGGGTACTGGGGCTAACAACCTGAAAGAACTAACAACGCCTTCCAGTAGCCGAATAATCAACCAAGGTAATGGTATGAGGATCAAGTGTTGCCTGCACCGTCACCTATAGGGAAGGATTCCATAGTTTTGGACACTAAAGTATCATCGTCCTACGTAAGCATTCGATTCTTGAGCTTCTTGGTAATCACCTACCAGTACCGAGCACTAGATGGGCTAGGTAGCCCCAAAAAGTATTGCACGCATTGAGCCTAAGCTTAACCCCCTCTGAAACGAGCCTCTGATAACGCTCGGGTATGCATTCCATGGGTGGATAGATGAATTTGAAGCTCCCTAAAAATTAAAAATCTATGTTTCAAAGTGTATTATTACCACGACAAATTATTGGATGCCTACCCCCGATGCTCCTAACCTGAAATATAATTTATTTTGTTGCCCCTGTGGGGATAATTTAGTGAGTTCATTTAATGATTGGTTTTAGAGAGTCTTAATTTTCCTTGGGGTGTGATTTGGTGAAGCAATTGTAAGAAAAGGATAAAGGTCCCAACACAGTGGGTGCATTTTGGTCCAATTCTTACCGAATCTTCGTGTGTGCTTTGGAGTGTAAAATCACAAGTGTTATGAGATGTGGATATGCACTGATCCTTTACAATCCTTTTTTAATTACCCTATGTGTGATTGTTCCTTGCAAAAAAATGATGTGCAGATTATGGGTTGTTTACACCTTGCCTAGTTAGACTATGTTTGCACTATAGGGAGATGTAAAATTGTCTTAGGAAAGCATTCATGTGCATACCTAGGCTCACTGTGAGGTGCAAGGGTGGCAGATATTACTTGCTTTCTTTTTTACAGTTTGGTCCTAGTCCCAATTCCTAATGCAAAATTGAACTAATCTAATGCAAAAATTAGCTAAAGATATGTGGATATATGGGCCACTTAATTTTATGCTAATCATGCTATGTGTTTTGTATCTTTCCTAAGTAGATCATTTGTTCGGAAAACATATGTGGATTTAAGGCCACTTACTTTTCCTACTTAAACTATGTATGATTTGAAAAAATTAAAAAACTAAAATTAAAACTACTCATTTACTAAGCTAAATTATAGCAAGAGTCGGTAATGAAATACAAGAACACAGTGATGGAAAAATTTGTATGGGTTTCCAAGCACTTTAGAACTGAAAAAATGGAAAAAATGAAGCAAAATTTAGCTTGTTGGCCTACCACGCAGGTTATCTTCCCACAAGTGCGGAGCGTGTGTTTGTTAGAGCGTAATGCACGTGGTCGGGCAGAATGAAAGAAAAACCCTCCTCTGCTGTGCAAAACTTCTAACTAAGTATGATTGGAGATGTTGAGAGGATGCAGGGGTGATTTGTAGCAAACTAAGCAAGAAGAAGGACCTGCATCAACAACCATTAACTCAAAAGAAATAATCCAGTTGAGTCGTCATCCCTGTGGTAGTGTATTTGGTGCATGGGTGTACGAAATACACTTTGCTTAGCAGGCAGACTGCTTACCTACATAAGTGTCACAGGAAAAAATGGTTTTTTAAGTGTTAGTAAACAAGTTCAACATGTAATAAGCTAAGTTAGAAAGAAAACATAGCATACTACATAAAGAATAAAACAAAAACAAAATAACATGCACAAGATACACTCTCAATAGAGAAAACACACTAATAACTCAAAATGGAGAGCTTCTCCCTTTATTAGGTGTTGGTGGTAATAGAATATAGAAAGCTAAATCTCTTGTAGTGGATACCTTGAGCTATGGAGCTCTGATATCCAAGACGAGGTATCTTCCCCTCAATTTTTTAGCAAGACTCTCTTCCCTCTCAGAGGATGGTAGATCGATGAACATGTGGTGAACTCCTCTCTATTGGACTGAGATGTTGGATGGCCAACAACTGAGTCCTTCCAATCCTTCTATTGTTGGACAACACAAGCTTATTTTTATGGAGAAATTTGGCCAGGATAACAATGTGTCTCCTATTCTTCTCCCAAAGTTTGGTTTATATAGAAATGTTTTGAATTATCCCTCCTTCTCTTGGCCCATGACAGATGATCACACCAGAGTGGAGGGGTGATTCCTTTATCTATTGGATTTAAGCCTCAAAGTGGCTCAAAGACGACTGTACTTGGTACTACTGAGGAATATTCCTAACAAAGTGTGTCAAGTGGTCCCGGATGTTGACATTTCACCATTTATAGGACTGTGCGGCCATCAAAGGAATATCTGCATTGTGTGCAACTATCGAAGGAATAATTTCACTATGCATAGATATCAAAGAAATAGCCACACTATGTGCCAAAAATATTTTTTCTTGTGCACTGTCCATAAATTTTTTCCTGACCCTTAGGAAGAATTAAATTTTTGGATTTTTCTAATGTATTCCTTCTCTGAAAATATTTATCTATACCTTATTCTTGAAATTTTTAATGTCTTTTTCTTGTACGATTTTCCAGTGTTAAAATACCTTTTCTCTCCCCATTTTTTCATGAACAAATTCTCCATCTCCTCCTAGGTAGTGATTGAAACATTCGGGAGGGCCTTGAACCATTTACTTGCCTCCCCATCTATAGAATGGAAAAAGAGTCTTAACACCACATCCAAGTGTTCTACATTTATATTTTGTACAAATGCACAAAAGGTTTCTATATGTCTTTGTGTCGAGATATCATCTTCTCTAGTGAATCTTGGCAAGAGATTAAGATAGTATTGTGGCATACCATTAAGGGTTTTGGCAAGCCCAGTGGAGCATATTTGTTTAGGAGAAATCCAGAAACAACCATGTTTCACAAGGGAGGTGGTAAAAGGTTTATCACATGGCCTGGCTGAGGAGTTGTTTGAGTTGCAGCTGACTAGAGCTAGGTTGGGAAGATATTTACAGTATGTGTTGGACTGTTTATGAGGATGTGTTAGGTCCCTATATTACTAGTATAGTCCCTTATTGTTGTTAGTGTAACCCCATTATTTTTATTATTGTACCCTTGTAACCCCCATATTGTTATTATTGTGCCCTTAAATTATTATTGTTAGGTCGGCTAGGATTACATTGTGGCCCCATGGACATACATATATAGAAAGGAGGTTTTGTAATTTGAATCATCCAAGAATTGTTCAATCATGTAATATATTAGAGGTTTCCCCCTCGAAGTAATTTATTTATAAGGCGTTGATATCTCTTTTCTTCTCTTTTTGGAGCTGGTTTCACAACATTTGGTTTCAGAGCTTTTAGATTCTAGGGTTTCACTGCTCCAAACAGGTCATCGTGGCATTTTCGCTATAAAAATTTTTCTACGAAGGGTCAGAATCTGATATTTTTAGAGTGCGAAGCCAAAATCCTGAGGAACATCGTCGCAAAATTTCAGATCTTGGTTCGCAATATTTTTGGAGATATGATCTGTGCAATTTAGGTCATTTTGTAGGCTCCTGAATTTAACCTAAATAGGTCATCGTGGTATTTTTGTAATAATTGTTTTTCTACGAAGGCTCAAAAGCTGAAATTTTTAGAGTGCAAAGCCACAATCCTGAGGAACATCAATCACGAGGAACATTGTCACAAAAATTTCAGATGTTAGTTCGCAATATTTTTCGGAGATATGATGTTGTGGAAGTTAGAGGCTTTTTTTGAAGCACGAATTTCATCTCAAAGAGGTGATCATGGGAAAATATTCATAGCTCTCTCTCTGAGCACCGGATTGGAATGCGGCAAAAATTGGCCGCATTACATAGACTATAGTTTTTCGGGCTATCAATTTCGAGCCAAAGGAGGAAACTTGATGTTACATGGAAAGTTGTACAAGTTCGCTCCTCTTAGAACCGGTCAAAAATTGGGTCATTGTGGGAGATTGGACATAGCTTTTTCCTTGAAGAATCCAAATTAGATCAAACCTATGGCATTTTGAAAGAAGCTTCTGAGGCTACTACAAAATTAAATTTTAGATATTTAGGATCTGGAAGTATATAGATAATTCAATTTCAATATCAAGCTCCTCAAAATCAAGTAAAAGGTGTGTATTTTTTTTCCGAATTGCATAAGTCTTGTTTGAAGAATCAAGTTGAATTGATTGCAAGGGCATATTGTAGAATAGATATCGGTATTGGATTATAAAATGGCCCCTAAAAAGAATTCAACACCCATTAAGCTTTTGGAAATCTCTACTATGACTCATGAAGACGAAGAATGGCAACATGACATATCAAAATTACAAGAGCAAGTGCAACAAATTTCGCTCTCGCAAAGAGCAACAAAAAATGACATGGAAGTTTTGAAGAAAGGTGTGGAAACTAAGATGGATGATTTGAAGAAAGGTGAATCTAAGATGGATGGTTTGAAGAATGGCATGGAATCTAAGATAGATGGCATGGAATCTAAGATAGATGGCATGGAAAGTGGCATGGAATCTAAGATGGATGACATGGAAGAGAAAATGGAAAACATGAAGAATGATATAAAAGCAAACATGGAAGGTTTGACAAAGTTGATACAAAAAATGTTTCCTAATGGTGAAAATATAGTAGAGGAAACTCATGATGAGAACAAAATAAATGTTAATTGTGATTTCATAAAATCTAATGTTGGCGGGAAGAACCACCATATTCCAAAAATGGATATGAGGAAGTTTGATGGAAAGGATCTTGTAACATGGATACTACATATTGAGCAATATTTTGATCTCCATAATGTGCAAAACACACAAAAGGTACGCATTGCAACTTTACATTTAGAACAAAATACATTTGTATGGTATGGATGGCTTTGCTCCTGTAAAAAAATTGTCACTTGGTCAATTTTTATGGAGGAAATTATAGCACATTATGAGGATACAAAGAGCAACACCTTCTTTAGCTAATTGATAAATCTCAAACAAAAGGGTTTAATGGGGGAGCACATTGAGGACTTCCAAAAATTGAATATAAGGGTAATTGATATTCCAAAGGAACACAGGATTGATCTCTTCATAGGTACTTTAAAGGATAACATCCAACATGAAGTTCACGTTTTGGAACTAGATTCATTGGAGAAGGCATTCAGGTTGGAAATAAAAATTGAATGTAAAATTATGGTGACAAGGAAGCCTACCACTCACTTCTATAAAGAGGTAAGTGTTGCTACTCCTAGATTTCCACAACCTACAAGGTTGACACCACAAGAATTGGAAGAAAAAAGGGCAAAAGGGCTTTGCTACAGTTGTGATAGAAAATACACTAAAGGTCATAAGTGTGCTGAGAAGAAATTGTTTTACATATATTGTGAAGAGGAAGAAGAAAATGAACAAGAAGAGGATATACACCAGGAACCAACTGAAGAAGAGGAAGAAATGAGTCCAACCATATCGTTTAATGCATTGGTAGGAATTACCACTCCTCAAACTCTCAAGATAGAAGGACATATCAAGAAGAAAAAGGTAATAGTGTTGATTGATTCAGGTAGTACCCATAATTTTATTCATTGTAAGGTAGCCAAGGAATTGAATTGTTTCCTATACCCAGCACCAGAATGTCAAGTGATGGTTGTAAATGGAGGAACTATAAATTGCTCTGGAAAATGCCATAATATCAAGCTAACCATGGGGGAATATGTATTGAATATTCCAATGCTTTCCATTCCTATGGGAGGTGTTGATGTTGTACTAGGAGTACAATGGTTACAATCTTTGGGGACGGTAGCTTTTAATTTTCAAGAACTTTTCTTGAAATTTTTTTCACAAGGAAAGGAAGTTGAATTACGGGGTATTGCGGGGAAGCCAGGAAGGATAATAAGCTCTAATGTCATGACAAAGCTTCTAAAGAAAGAACAGCGAGGCGTAATTGCACAATTATGCTCACCAGAAGTTCCAACATCAAAATCATCTATTTCTGCAGATCTCCAACAAGTCTTGGACAATCATTCCAAGGTGTTTGAAACTCCCAAAGGACTCCCACCTATTCGTGATCATGATCATGCTATTCATTTGATTCCAGGAAGTGTTCGTCCAAACATCAGGCCTTATAGATATCCTTACTTCCAAAAGAGCGAAATTGAACGTATGATTGCAGAAATGTTAGAGGCGGGTATAATTCAACCTAGTCAAAGTTATTTCTCTGCTCCCGTAGTATTGGTACACAAGAAGGATGGATCATGGTGAATGTGTCCGGATTATAGGGAGCTCAATAAGCTCACCATTAAAGATAAATTTCCCATTCCTGTGATTGATGAATTATTGGATGAATTACATGGAGCAATTTATTTTACCAAATTGGATCTTCGTTCAGGGGATCATCAAATTAGAATGAAGACTGAAGACATTCCGAAAATAACATTTTGAACTCATGAGGGTCATTATGAATTTTTGGTCATGCCGTTTGGCCTTACCAATGCACCTTCTACATTTCAAGGGTTGATGAATTCCATTTTCAAATGCTTCCTTAGAAAATTTGTGCTGGTATTTTTTGATGATATACTAATCTACAGCGGGTCTTGGAAGGATCATGTTCAACATGTTGATAGGGTGCTCAAACTATTGAAGGAGAAACAATTATATGCAAAAACATCCAAATGTTTCTTTGGAGTACAAGAGGTGAATATCTGGGTCATATTGTATCTCACGAGGGTGTTAAGGTAGACCCTAACAAAATTAAAGCCATTAAGGAATGGAAAGTCCCCACAACCATAAACCAGTTGCGAGGATTTCTTGGGTTAACAAGGTATTATCGAAAGTTTGTTAAGAATTATGGGAGAATAGAAGCACCTCTAACAACATTATTGAAGAAAGATGCATTTTCATGGACTCCTGAAGCAACTAAGGCCTTTGAACATCTTAAAGAGGCAATGTACCTAGCACTAGTCTTAGCTACTCCAGACTTCACAAAAACCTTTATTGTGGAATGTGATGCCTCAAGAAATGGAATTGGTGTTGTTTTAATGCAAGAAGGAATACCCATTGCTTTTGAAAGTCATCCAATCAAAGGAAAGTATTTGTAGAAACCTATTTATGAGAAGGAAATGTTAGCAATACTTCATGCACTAAAGAAATGGATAACTTACCTAATGGGAAGACACTTCAAGGTAAAAAATGATCATGATAGTCTTAAACACTTTTTGGAACAAAGACCATCTTCAGAAGAGCAGCAAAAATGGGTCACAAAGATGTTGGGTTATGACTTTGAAATAATATACAAAAAAGCGAAGCTAAATGTTGTTGCAGATGCACTCTCAAGAAAGAATGAAGAGGTGGAAGCATTGCTTTGTTCCATTTCTATTATCCAATCAAATTGGATAACCGAAGCAAGAGATGAATGGAAGAAGGACGAAGAAGTGTGGACACTCATTCAAAATTTGTAGCAATATCCTAGTACATCTGATACATTTAGTTGGAAAAATGATTCCTTATGGTACAAAGATCGCTTATATCTTTGTAAGAATTCCCAACTAAAACAAAAGATTCTTTTGGAATTGCACACTTCTCCTTTAGGATGACACTCAGGATTTTTAAAAACTTACCACAGGGTGAAGAAAGAATTTTTTTGGGATGGCCTTAAATCTGATATTCAAAAGTTTGTGGCGGAATGTTTGGTTTTCCAGCAGAATAAAGTTGAGACAATTAAGACCCCAGGTCTTCTACAAACTTTATCCATTCCAAGTCAACGTTGGGAGGATATTTCAATGGATTTTATTATAGGTTTACCTAAGTCCGAAGGAAATAGTGTCATCATGGTGGTAGTTGATAGACTTACCAAGTATACATACTTTTGTGCATTATCTCATCCATTTAAAGCAAGTACAGGTTCTACTACATTTATGGACACAATTCAAAAGCTACATGGAAACCCAAGGGTTATTGTGAGCGACAGAGATCCCATTTTTACTGGAAATTTTTGGACGGAGTTATTTTCTTGTTTGGGTACTCAATTAGCTCTTAGCTCATCTTATCATCCTCAATCTGATGGTCAAACTGAGATAGTAAATAAATGTTTGGAAGGATATCTTCGTTGTTTTGTATCTGATAAACAAACACAATGGGTCAAGTGGTTACCTCTCGCTGAATGGTGGTATAACACTTCCTTCCATACTGCAGCAAAAATGACCCCATTTATAGCACTTTATGGATATCATCCACCATCCATCACATCATATTTAAGAGAAAATTCGAAGGTTCAAGCAGTGGAAGATCACATCGAGCATCAACAAGAAGTTCTCCAACTCTTAAGGGATAACCTGAATTTGGCACAAAATCGAATGAAACAACAGGCAGATCAACATCGCAGTGAGAGAAGTTTTGATGTAGGAGATTGGGTATTTTTACGGCTACAACCATACAAGAAAATGTCCCTCAAGCAAGCTAAGAAGGATAATAAATTATCGCCAAAGTACTATGGTCCTTACAAGGTGTTGCAAAAGATTGGTACTATGGCATACAAATTGGAGCTTCCTGCTTCTTCGCGAGTGCATCCAAATTTCCATGTTTCATGCTTAAAGAAGGTTATAGGTGAAAATCTTCCAGTTCAAACAATATTTCCAGAACTTGATGAGGAAGGAAAAATCATATTGGAACCTGAAGTGGTCATGGAAACAAGAACTCGACAGCTACGGAATCGATCAATTTCAGAGTATCTCATCAAGTGGAAAAACTTACCCACTGAAGATTCTACATGGGAGGATGAGAATTTTATACAGAAGCACCCAGAGCTACTCAAGCATTGAGGACAACACTTTTTTGAAGGAGAGGGGCATGTTAGGTCCCTATATTACTAGTATAGTCCCTTATTGTTCTTAGTGTAACCCCCTTATTGTTATTATTGTACCCTTGTAACCCCCATATTGTTATTATTGTGCCCTTAAATTATTATTGTTAGGTCGAATAGGATTACATTGTGGCCCCACTAGGATTACATTGTGGCCCCATGGACTCCTATATATAGAAAGGAGGTTTTGTAATTTGAATCATCCAATAATTGTTCATTCATGTAATGTATTGGAGTTTGCCCCCTCGAAGTGGCTTATTTCTAAGGCGTTGATATCTCTTTTCTTCTCTTTTTGGAGTTGGTTTCACAACAGGATGCCTTTAACTTCTTCAGTTTTAGGGGAGGGATGAAATGAAAAATGAGGTGAACTGACTTAAGCTTCTTCATTTTTTACTTTTGAAGAGAATGGACTAAACACTACACCACGTTCTTCAGGATATTCCAAAACTTTGGAGGGAAACTCAGAGCAATTTATCACATCCTTTTGAGAGCTAGAGCAAGATACTTCTGGAAAAGAGGTCACATGAACTAGGGTTACAAGGGTTCTTTCTTTTCGGATTCTCCTACATATTATCTTTTAAGGGCAAAACACATGAGGAGATCCCTATTTTGAAGTATTAGAGCAAGTGTGTGGCTTTTTGAAAGTCGAGATGGTCAAAATGAGATTTAAACAGCGGAGTCACCAAGGTGAGAGATATTCAACCCACACCCCTTTTTTCTCACCTTACCAAAGGGTGTACAAGTGTCATACCCAATGAAAATGTTTTGATTCATCCCCAGAAACGGTGCCAAAATATGTTGTAGCTCCTAGAGACAACCCTTGGGTTAAATAGAGACCAGTGCTTAGGACATCTTGATGAGTGTTATAAATATTTGCTAAGATTTTTCTATTACACTAAGTATTTAACACATTTGATATGAAATTGATTCAAATCCTTCCTTAAGAGGAGAAATTCAAATCCAGATGAAAAAAAATTACTCGCAGAAACATCAATATCAGACTCTTGCGGCGAACATCACATGACCCTGCAACTTTATCAGTCATTTATAGTATGTTGAATAGAAGACATGAGGAGGAGAGAAAATACACGCAAAGGGCTTAAACTAAGAATATGGTGCATCAAAGTCAACATGAATTGGGTGAGAAAGACATTTAAATGAAATGCTAATAAACATGGAACACGTTTTAAGGATAATAATTCATATCAGTTATAGGCATCTTTAATCATCGTTAGACTTATATGAATCCATAAATCCATGAAAACATATCCAAAAACTACTATTACATGTAATATGAAAATAATATTGAGAAAATATGGAACAAACACGGAAATGAATACATACTGCACATTCATATGATATGGAATCGCAAAAAAACTTTCATTAATCTTCCACATAACTTCCATTTCATTAATAGTTTGCAGAGCTTCTCTCTTGGAAAAAAACCAAAAATTTTGAACCCTTAGTTATGTATCATAAAATTGTTTGTATAGGGTCTTAGAGGGAGACCCCATTACAAAATATTATTTCTTGATTTGGTAGTGAATCATCATAACAAAATACCATCATGCTCTAGTGGAACAACTGTAGTAGTCAGATCCTAACTAACTAGTATTGAGTCTTTGAAAACAAAATATTTACATGAAACAGAAAATATCAAAGTGTCATGATTTGAAATGATTAGCAATATCCTTAATCATGATAAACAGGTTCTATAGGTGTAGAAAATCTAAATAGATTCAACTGATCTTGTAATGTACTAAAGAAAAATACTAAATCAATTCTACGAATTTGTGGAAACCAATTTCGGTCGCAAAATTACATAAACAAGTAAGATAAAAAAATATTAATCACACAAAAAAAGATGTATATGGGGAAATAAAATTCTCAAAACCATGCTATCTATATATTGCATTAATTCAAGCTCATGAAACAATAGAATGTTATTTCCCTCCCTGAGAAACCTCTGCACTTTGTTGACTGTCTCACTTTGATCTAGGAAAAATCAATCCAATGCTTAACCAATTCTCAGCCTCTGTCTGACCGGCCTTTCTTACACATTATTGGAGGAATTTTGGACCTACTAATAAGGAAATTCCAAATAATTTATTGCACAATTCCTTCAAGGCATCCTAATAACCTCATGTATGACTTGTAAAATTTTCTAATTATACAACTGATAGGTATCTTCCTTAGAACTAACATGAAACAACTATTTATAGTGAATTCTTAGTTAACTGATTGACTACTATTTGTGAATTAAATTAGATTTAATACACTAGACCTATCGCTAACTCATCCCTTAGTTAGAACTAGTTAAATTGATTTTAACTCAAATAATTGAGTTAACTAATTAAAACTCACAAATAATTGTAATTAGACCCCCTAAAACTTAGAGTGGACTCTAAATGCCTCTAGTTTGACCTCCAACTTGAATTATCTGAGCTGAATAAGTCTTCCTGACTCAGTTAAAATAGAAAGGTTGTTATGAGATGGAATTACAATTTTTATTCTAATTTATTAAGGGAAAATTAAATTAGAAGCCCCCTTGGGTGCCATTTCTGGGTTCCATTTTCAATCTTTCTTGTTGCCATTTTCAACACTCCCTCTAAAAAAAAAGGAATTCAATCTATCCCAATATGGTACCTTTTGAATGTTTTTCATGAAACACTTATCTCTAGTGTTGTTTCTCCTGCAACTTCTGAAACTGAAAAGCTTCCAAACTGAATCAGTATGATGAATTTGTCATCAGAGTCTTTGACTAGTACTAGTTACTGCATTGTCTACTGAAAACTCTCTAGTGCTGCTAACTCTGCATATGTGCCATCTGCACTATTTCCAACTCTGATCTGCACTCTAGTATCTGAAATTTTTCACTCTGATATCTGACTGCATTAATCGCTACTGATCCATCCTGAGTTTGTTTAGTGTGGGCCCCCCATAGCTAGGTATTGATCCATGAGACAAGATATCTCAATGAACCCTGCCCAAATTTATTCTCTTGGGATTATGAATTCACATCGTCCCACCTCTTATCTGGAGGTATGGTTGCATGTGCTCCCTTTTCCCACCTGGCTCTAAATTTCCTCCTATTGGAGGTCTCTTCTCGAGTGGATCCCTCTGCTCGATCTCCTCTCTGCTTCTCCAATTTTGGTTGCTTCACAACCTTCTGAGAATTATTCTGAGGTTGCATGTTGAGAGGTAATTCATGCTCCTTTTCAACCACCAACTCTCTAACCTTTTATTTTCTCCTCAAAGCTTTTCATGCATCTTGTACCTCAAGATCATATAGGTTCTTGACTCGCACACCGATTTTTTTCACTCGTCCCATGCTAAAGTGTCTAAGAAAAACTTCCTTTTATAAATATTACATCATAGCCACATTATGTTGTTTAACCACTCCAAAATAAGAAAAGAGATATCAACGCCTTAGAAATGAGCTACTTCGAGGGGGCAACCTCCAATACATTACATAAATGAACAATTCTTGGATGATACAATTCACAAAACCTCCTTTCTATATATAGGAGTCCATGGGGCCATAATGTAATCCTAGTGGGCCACCATGTAATCCTAGCCGACCTAACAATAATAATTTAAGGGCACAATAATAACAAAATGGGGGTTACAAGGGTACAATAATAACAATAAGGGGGTTACACTAACAACAATAAGGGACTATACTAGTAATATAGGGACCTAACATGCCCCTCTCCTTCAAAAAATTGTTTTCCTCAACGCTTGAGTAGCTCTGGGTGCTTCTGTATAAAATTCTCATCCTCCCATGTAGAATCTTCAGTGGGTAAGTTCTTCCACTTGATGAGATACTCTGAAATTAATCGATTCCGTAGCTGTCGAGTTCTTGTTTCCATGACCGCTTCAGGTTCCAATATGATTTTTCCTTCCTCATCAAGTTCTAGCAATATTGTTTGAACTGGAAGATTTTCACCTATAACCTTCTTTAAGCATGAAACATGGAAAACTGGATGTTCTCGCGAAGAAGCAGGAAGCTCCAATTTGTATGCCATAGTACCAATCTTTTGCAACACCTTGTAAGGACCATAGTACTTTGGCGATAATTTATTATCCTTCTTTGCTTGCTTGAGGGACATTTGTTTGTATGGTTGTAGCCGTAAAAATACCCAATCTCCTACATCAAAACTTCTCTCGCTACGATGTTGATCTGCCTGTTGTTTCATTCGATTTTGTGCCAAATTCAGGTTATCCTTTAAGAGTTGGAGAACTTCTTGCCGATGCTCGATGTGATCTTCCACTGCTTGAACCTTCGAATTTTCCCTTAAAGATGATGTGATGGATGGTGGATGATATCCATAAAGTGCCATAAATGTGGTCATTTTTGCTGCAGTATGGAAGGAAGTGTTATACCACCATTCAGCAAGAGGTAACCACTTGACCCATTGTGTTTGTTTATCAGATACAAAACAACGAAGATATCCTTCCAAAAATTTATTTACGATCTCATTTTGACCATCAGATTGAGGATGATAAGATGAGCTATGAGCTAATCGAGTACCCAAACAAGAAAATAACTCCGTCCAAAAATTTCCAGTAAAAATGGGATCTCTGTCACTCACAATAACCCTTGGGCTTCCATGTAGCTTTTGAATTCTGTCCATAAATGTAGTAGCAACTGTACTTTCTTTAAATGGATGAGATAATGCACAAAAGTGTGCATACTTGGCAAGTCTATCAACTACCACCATGATGACACTCTTTCCTTCGGACTTAGGTAAACCTGTGATAAAATCCATTGAAATCTCCTCCCAACATTGACTTGGAATGGATAAAGGTTGTAGAAGTCCCGGGGTCTTAATTGTTTCCACTTTATTCTGCTGGCAAACCAAACATTCCGCCACAAATTTTTGAATATCAGATTTAAGGCCATCCCAAAAAAATTCTTTCTTCACCCCGTGGTAAGTTTTTAAAAATCCTGAGTGTCCTCCTAAAGGAGAAGTGTGCAATTCCAGAAGAATCTTTTGTTTTAGTTGGGAATTCTTACAAAGATATAAGCGATCTTTGTACCATAAGGAATCATTTTTCCAACTAAATGTATCAGATGTACTAGGATCTTGCTATAACTTTTGAATGAGTGTCCATACATATTTTTCCTTCTTCCATTCATCTCTTGCTTCAGTTATCCAATCTGGTTGGATAATAGAAATGGCACAAAGCAATGCTTCCACCTCTTCATTCTTTCTTGAGAGTGCATCCGCAACAACATTAAGCTTTCCTTTTTTGTAGATTATTTCAAAGTCATAACCCAACATCTTTGTGACCCATTTTTGCTGCTCTTCTGAAGATAGTCTTTGTTCCAAAAAGTGTTTAAGACTATCATGATCAGCTTTTACCTTGAAGTGTCTTCCCATTAGGTAAGTTCGCCATTTCTTTAGTGCATGTAGTATTGCTAACATTTCCTTCTCATAAATAGGTTTCTGTAAATACTTTCCTTTGATCGGACGACTTTCAAAAGCAATGGGTCTTCCTTCCTGCATTAAAACTGCACCAATTCCATTTCCTGAGGCATCACATTCCACAATAAAGGTTTTTGTGAAGTCTCGCGTAGCTAAGACCGGTGCTAGGCACATTGCCTCTTTAAGACGTTCAAAGGCCTTAGTTGCTTCAGGAGTCCATGAAAATGCATCTTTCTTCAATAATGTTGTTAGAGGTGCTGCTATTCTCCCATAATTCTTAACAAACTTGCGATAATACCCCGTTAACCCAAGAAATCCTCGCAACTTCTTTATGGTTGTGGGGACTTTCCATTCCTTAATGGCTTTAATTTTGTTAGGGTCTACTTTAACACCCTCGTGAGATACAATATGACCCAGATATTCCACCTCTTGTACTCCAAAGAAACATTTGGATTTTTTTTTCATATAATTGTTTCTCCTGCAATAGTTTGAGCACCCTGTCAACATGTTCAACATGATCCTTCCAAGACCTGCTGTAGATTAGTATATCATCAAAAATACTAGCACAAAATTTCTAAGGAAGGGTTTGAAAATGGAATTCATCAACCCTTGAAATGTAGAAGGTGCATTGGTAAGGCCAAAAGGCATGACCAAAAATTCATAATGACCCTCATGCGTTCGAAATGTTGTTTTTGGAATATCTCCAGTCTTCATTCTAATTTGATGATATCCTGAACGAAGATCCAACTTGGTAAAATAAATTGCTCCATGTAATTCATCCAATAATTCATCAATCACAGGAATGGGAAATTTATCTTTAATGGTGAGCTTATTGAGCTCCCCATAATCTAGACACATTCGCCATGATCCATCCTTCTTGTGTACCAATACTACAGGAGCAGAGAAAGAACTTTGACTAGGTTGAATTATACCCGCCTCTAACATTTCTGCAATCATACGTTCAATTTCGCTCTTTTGGAAGTAAGGATATCTATAAGGCCTGATGTTTGGAGGAACACTTCCCGGAATCAAATGAATAGCATGATCATGATCACGAATAGGTGGGAGTCCTTTGGGAGTTTCAAACACCTTGGAATGATTGTCCAAAACTTGTTGGAGATCTGCAGAAATAGATGATTTTGATGTTGGAACTTCTAGTGAGCATAATTGTGCAATTACGCCTCGCTGTTCTTTCTTTAGAAGCTTTGCCATGACATTAGAGCTTATTATCCTTCCTGGCTTCCCCGCAATACCCCGTAATTCAACTTCCTTTCCTTCTGAAAAAAATTTCAAGAAAAGTTCTTGAAAATTAAAAGCTACCGTCCCCAAAGATTGTAACCATTGTACTCCTAGTACAACATCAACACCTCCCATAGGAATGGAAAGCACTGGACTAGTCAATACATATTCCCCCATGGTTAGCTTGATATTATGGCATTTTCCAGAGCAATTTATAGTTCCTCCATTTGCAACCATCACTTGACATTCTGGTGCTGGGTATAGGAAACAATTTAATTCCTTGGCTACCTTACAATGAATAAAATTATGAGTGCTACCCGAATCAATCAACACTATTACCTTTTTCTTCTTGATTTGTCCTTCTACCTTGAGAGTTTGAGGAGTGGTAATTCCTGCCAATGCATTACATAATATGGTCGGATTCATTTCTTCCTCTTCTAGGGTTGGTTCCTGGTTTATATCCTCTTCTTGTTCATTTTCTTCTTCCTCTTCTAGTACGTCCTTCGTGTATATCCTCTTCTTTGTTCATTTTCTTCTTCCTCTTCTAGGGTTGGTTCCTAGTGTATATCCTCTTCTTGTTCATTTTCTTCTTCCTCTTCACAATCTATGTAAAATAATTTCTTCTCAAGACACTTATGACCTTTAGTGTATTTTCTATCACAACTGTAGCAAAGCCCTTTTGCTCTTTTTTCTTCCAATTTTTGTGGTGTCAACCTTGTAGGTTGTGGAAATCTAGGCGTAGCAACACTTCCTTCTTTATAGAATTGAGTGGTAGGCTTCCTTGTCGCCATTACTTTACATTCAAATTTTCTTGCCAACCTGAATGCCTTCTCCAATGAATCCAGTTCCAAAACGCGAACTTCATGTTGGATGTTATCCTTTAAAGTGCCTAGGAAGAGATCGATCCTGTGTTCCTCTGGAATATCAGTTACCCTTATTTTCAATTTTTGGAAGTCCTCAATGTGCTGCCCCACTAAACCCTTTTGTTTGAGATTTATCAATTGGCTAAAGAAGGTGTTGCTCTTTGTATCCTCATAATGTGCTATCATTTCCTCCGTAAAAATTGACCAAGTGACAATTTTTTCACGGGAGCAAAGCCATCGATACCATACAAATGTATTTTGTTCTAAATGTAAAGTTGCAATGCGTACCTTTTGTGTGTTTTTCACATTATGGAGATCAAAATATTGCTCCATCCGTAGTATCCATGTTACAGGATCATTTCCATCAAACTTCCTCATATCCATTTTTGGAATATGGTGGTTCTTCCCGCCAACATTAGAGTTTATGAAATCACGATTAACATTTATTTTGTTCTCATCATGAGGTTCTTATACTATATTTTCACCATTAGGAAACATTTCTTGTATCAACTTTGTCAAACCTTCGATGTCTGATTTTAGATCATTCTTCATATTTTCCATGTTGTCTTTCATGTCATCCATCTTAGCTTCCATGCCAGCTTCCATTCCATCCATCTTAGCTTCCACGCCTTTCTTCAAACTGTCCATCTTCACTTCCACGCCATCCATCTTAGCTTCCATGCCTTTCTTCAAACCGTCCATATTCATTTCCACGCCTTTCTTCAAAACTTTCATTTCATTTTTTGTTGCTCTTTGCGAGAGTGAAATTTGTTGCACTTGCTCTTGTAATTTTGATAGATCATGTTGCAATTCTTCATATTCATGAGTCATGGTAGAGCCTTCTGAAGGCTTAATGGGTGTTGAATTATTTTTAGGGGCCATTTTAGAATCCAATATTGATACCTATTCTACAATATGCCCTTGGAATCAATTCAACTTGATTCTTCAAACACGACTTATGCAATTCGGAAAAAAAAAATACACACCTTTTACTTGCTTTGAGGAGCTCGATATTGAAATTGAATTATCTCTGTAATTGAAAATCTTAAATATCTGAAATTCATCCTTGTAGTATCCCTCTGAAGCTTCTTTCAAATTCTGTAGGTCTGATCTAATTTTGATTCTCCAAGACAAAGTTGTGTCCAATCTCCCACAATGACCTAATTTTGGACTGGTTCAGTAGAGCGAAATTGTAGGACTTGCCACGTGTCACTGTTTCATCCTTTGTCTCTGAAATTGATGGCCAAGAAACTAAAGTCCGTGCACTTGCAACCACTTTTTACGGCACTCAAATCCAATGCCCAGAGAGAGAGTTATTGAACTTTTCCCACGATCACCTCTTTGAGATGAAATTCAGGAGCCTGAAAAAGCACTACCTTCCACAGATCATATCTCCAAAAATATTGCGAACCAAGCTCTGAAATTTTTTGACGAATTTCCTTAGGATTTCAGCTTCGCACCATATGAATTTCAGACTCTGAAACTTCGTACAAAAAAATTTATAGCGCAATTGCCACGATGACCTGTTTATGAGCCTGAAAAAATACCTAACTTCCACAGATGATATCTCCTCAAATATTACGAACCAAGATCTGAAATTTTTAGAAAACCTTCCTCAAGATTTCAGCTTCGCACCCTAGAAATTTCAGCTTCTGAAGCTTCGTAGAAAAAAGTTATAGCGAAAATGCCACGATGACCTGTTTGGAGCAGCGAAACCCTAGAATCCCAAAGCTCTGATACCAAATGTTGTGTAACCAGCTCCAAAAATAGAAGAAAAGAGATATCAACGCCTTAGAAATAAGCCACTTCGAGGGGGAAACTTCCAATACATTACATAAATGAACAATTCTTGGATGATACAATTTACAAAACCTCCTTTCTATATATAGGAGTCCATGGGGCCATAATGTAATCCTAGTGGGCCACAATGTAATCCTAGCTGACCTAACAATAATAATTTAAGGGCACAATAATAACAAAATGGGGGTTGGCAAGGGTACAATAATAACAATAAGGGGGTTACACTAGCAATAATAAGGGACTATACGAGGATATAGGGATTCGATACGTGAGCCTAATACCGATAGCGAAATAAGATTCTTCTTTGGTCTTACAACAAACAAAACATCTTTCAGTCTGAGAGGTGAGCCAGTCTCCCACTGAAAGGTAATTGTACCTATGTCAGTTGTGTTATACCTCTCGTTATCTCCAAAATCTATGTTCTGTTGGAGGTACTTCTCCTCCAAGTCACTGAAGAGATCTCTATTCCCCATCATATGGAATGACGCACCACTGTCGAGATACCACATGCATCCCATTACAATGTTAGCCATGCATGCAATGAGAGTGAAATAAATCTCGTGAAGCTATAGCTTCACCTATTGCTGCAGTTACAGGCTCCTTATTGCTTTCATTTTGTGGACATTTCGTGGAATAGTGCCTATACTCGTGACAATGAAAACACTTGATCTTGGACAAGTCTCTCTTGCCCTCTTCGTATTGGGACTTATTTCACTTGGATTTCTTTCCTTTTCTAACTAATGCAAACCTTATTCTTTGTCTTTGGAAGAGGTCCCATCTCTGGTGCTCTGCTTTATCTCTTCTTGTACCAAGTCAGACCATAATCGCTCCCACTCTGGTAACTTCTTCCTCCAATTTACCAAATATTGGTATATGTTCCAACCCTTGGCAAGGCATAGAAGTGTCAGGCTCACCAAATCATCCTTAGGAATGGTAACACCAACACTTGCAAGCTCATATCAACATTAAGTGAACTTTGTCAAGTATTTTGGTATTGTCTCACCCTCCTCCATCTTGATCTTTCTAAGCTTGTCCTTCAGCGCCAACTTCTTGTGGTCGTTGCTATTCTAAAAAACATTTTTTAAGGCCTTCCACATAGCATATGAATTTTACTTTCCATGGAGGTTCGAGACAATATGATCTCGAACTCCTTCTAACAGAATCCTTCTCGCCTTTGCTACATTCTTCTTCCATGCATCAAGATTTTGAGCATTTACTGCAACGAGCTTGAGAATATCACTATCTATGAATTTCGTCAGTCTGTTGTTCTCCAACACTGCCTCCATCAAGTCCTTCCATGTTATGTGATTCTAATTTCCCTCAAGGGAATATTCAAGTCTCAAGCCATAGAAAGACATCGTGATCTGCTACTGGTCCTGAAAAATAAATCTACAAATTCGATTCACGTGTTCAAAACGAACTTGGGTTCTTCTCTTCTATAGTGATTCATGCTTTGATACCATGTAGAAAATATAAATAGATTCAATTGATCTTGTAATTTACTAAAACAAAATACTAAATCGATTCTACAAATTTGCGGAAACCAATTTCGATCACACAATCACATAAATAAGTAACAGAAACAAATAGAAATCACACAACACAAGATGTATCTATGGAAATCAACTACTCAAAAAATTGCTACATGTATACTACATAAATTCAAGCTCATGAAAAAATACAATGTTATTTCCCTTAGTGAGAAACCTCTGCACTCTGTTGATTGTCTCACTCTTATCTAGGAAAAATCAGTCCAATACTTAACCAATTCTCAGCCTATGTCTGACCAGCCTTGCTTACACATTCTTGGAGGAATTTTGGCCCTATTAATAAGGAAATTCCCGAGAATTTATTGTGTAGTTCCTTCAAGGCATCCTGATGACCTCATGCATGACTTGTACAATTTTATAATTATACAACTGATTGTTGTCTTCCATTTAACCCCAATCTTAACTAGGCCTTCCTTAGAACTGACATGCAACAACTATTTATAATTAATTATTGGTTAATTGATTGACCACTAATTGTGAATTAAATCATATTTAATTCACTTGACCTATCACTAGCTCATCCCTCAATTAGAACTATTTAAATTTATTTTAACTCAAATAATTGAGTTAACTAATTACAACTCACAAATAACTATAACTAGACCCCATAAAACTTAGAGTGGACTTTACATGCCTCCAGTTTGACCTCCAACTCGAATTAACTGAGCTAACTAAGTCTTTCTGACTCGATTAACAGATACATGTTGTTATGTGATGGAATTAAAAAAAAATCTTCTAATTTAATTAAGGTAAAATTAAATCAAAAGACCCCTTTGGTGCCATTTTCAATATTTCTTGTTTCCATTTTCAATAGGAGGCAACATCGCTAGGTTGATGATATGGAGCATAGGAGGATTGACAAACTGCTCGCATCTTTTCCAAAGCATTGGAATTAGCAGAGGAGCCTGGAAGAACCACTCATAGGCAACTCTAAGATTGGTGAGACCTGTGTAATTCAACCTAAGGTGGAACAAGGTCTTTACTGACCCCAACAACCGAAAATCCTTCTTCAATTAATTTACTACAGTCTTACCCTTTATAGTGGAATTCTTCTCATGAGAGGAATCCACCTTGTTTTTGGCCTCCACTATCCTTTGACTGTATTTCTCCCACTGGATCAACACACCCTCAAAGTCTCAACAATTGACCAGTCCTACTCTGAAAATATCATCAAAATCAACATTGAAAGCAGCCACATATTTCAATAACACACCTGGACATTCCTCAAATTTTACTCTAGCCTCCTCCTCTGGACAACTTTAGAGATCTCCATGATAACAGATACACTATCCACCACATATATGGGCCTCAAATCACTAACTATCCTTTCATTCACAAACTGAATGAACTTATTGGAAATCTGGGAGTTCTTTTCACCATCTTCTTTGGCATCTGGGATGAAGAACTCACAATCCTTGATTACAATTTTATGTTCATCCAGCAAGGTTATGTACTACCAGTTTATTTTCATCTCTGCTATGATTTCATCTCAAACAAGTTGTTTGGATTGTAGGAGATATTTGTTTCCTTTCAACATCCTTTTTAGCTCAGAAATATCCTATTTTGTTTCATGTGGGTTCTTTCTGATCAGGTTATGCACTAGGTTTCTCTGGGCAATGTCCAAATACTTCTACACATTTTTAAGGTCCCCTTCCTAAAGTTGGAGTTCAGTGATGGTCTTGGTGAGTTTTTCTGTGGGATTTTGGGGGTTTTCATGCACAAACGTTGCAAAAATGTGAGTGTCTATTATCAGTTGAAGCTTTGTTTACTGCTTCTTGGAGGCTACTATCTCATTGTTTCTTTCTATCATTTCTTTGGTTAGGATTTATTTCTCTTCTTCAACCTATGAAATTTCCTTAGATTGCACATGCTCACTACCTGGCATCATCAATTTTTTCCTTAACTCCTGTATTTATACTTATGAACATTGGATAAGGGTTTTGAAGGCATATTTGTCTTCTGGATTTACCCCCAGCTTCACATTCAGCACTTTGAAGCTCTCCTTCTGCATGTGTAGATCTTTGTATACTTCTCTCCAACTATAACCTTGCTGTATATTTCTCTAGCAGTTTCTTAGCTTTGTTGATGATCATTACATTTCTATTGAGCTCACTATACACCATTTCTCCCACATTCTTGTGGAATTTGATCCTATTAGGCAGAGGAACACTTGTCAAATCTAAAGAAACATCCAAGGCCTCGAACTAAGAGATTGAAGGTAATGATTGTGATAGTGGGTGATGCAATGAGAACTTCATTTGATTTCTCTCTAAGTCCATAGCATCTAGAAGCCTAATCTAATATGGGAATGAATGAGATGCCATTTTTTGTTGCATCTCTTCCCTTACCTTCTTGTTTATTTCTTCAATGGCCTTTCCAGTAGGCCAGCTTGCCTCAGTAGTAGTTGCACTTCCTTTTGAACTTAAAATAGCTACCTATGAAGAGGATGGGGAAGCACTCTATAATGGGTCTTCCAAACTCACTTGGAAGCCTGGTTGATCTCGTCTTGTCTCCACTAACCTAGTCCATTAGGGGAATTTTGAGGTCTAAAATGGGCCTCCTAAGAAAAATGTACAACTAAAATAAACTTTATAAGAACCAATAGTATTCAAGATGATGATGTCAACCATGGGGGATGATTCACTATTTTTGGAGTAAAAAAAGTAAAAAGATTAAAAATTAATAAAATAATAAAACTACTTTTTCAACTCGTATTTTCAACTTATCTCCCTAAGGGTTTGCTCAAATTTCGAGCGGGAATACTCATTGGATGCAAAATTAAATTCCTCATCCAAGGAGTACCCATGTTGCATACTTTTGATGGACCCTTCTACAAGCAAAATGAGAAATACGTAAAAACATGTGATTATAATCACATTTTTTATGTATTTCTCATTTTTCGTGTGGAAAAGTCCATCAAAAGTATGCAACATGGGTAATCCTTGGATGGGGAATTAAATTTTGCATCCAATGAGTATTGTCACTCGAAATTTGAGTAAACCCTTAGGGATATAAGTTCAAAATACGATTTGAAAAGTAGTTTTTTCTCTTTTCCCTCTAAAATTTGATGATGTAATGAAATATTATTTTATTATTTCCACTATTATTTTATAATTTCCATAGGAGGCCCATTTTAGACCTCAAAATTCCCCTAATGTCAAGTTCTTCTTCCTATATCTCTTGGGTATTCTCCTTTTTATTGGTGTGTACATCCTCCATATCTACATCTCTAGTTTGATCAACGATCCTTTTCTGTGCTTTGTCCTTCATTGATGGAGTCTCGATATCCATATTCATGTTAATAGCCCACTAATAAAAGTAATCCTTCCATTCAGTCTATTTCCTACTTTCATTCTCATAAGTTGAAGCCCTTATACTGTCTCTTCTCTTGGAAATGACACCATGAGGATTATAATTCCAGACATCCCCAAGATAAAAATTCATTTTTTTGAGTAATTCCTTGGCTTCCCTGATGGCCTGCCTAGAATTGACAATAAAGGCCCCACAGGCCTTCCCAAATTAAACATATATCCCTTCTTAGTAGGAACAAAGTGAACTTGGTCCACATTCAAGCTCTGTCTAATGAATTCCAAAGTGAAAATACTCATGGGCATAAACACAAGCAAGTATTAAGGAGGGAGCTAACCCCCATAGACCTTAATTTCTGTGTAATCCTCAAATAGGTACTAGTCCCCCACCCTAGTGTCCTTGCTAAGTTGGAGGATTTATTTTTGCTGAGGGTGAATTCTGGGAGGGGAGACACCACAAATAATTTTATAGGAAATGGCCATATATGAGGATATAAACAAAGAATATCCACCAACATTTGGTCTCTTCCTAACAATAATGTCCTAATCGAAAAAAAATTCCTTTGTTTGTTGGAAGCCACCAAACTGAGACCTAGGCACTCCAACTCATCCACATGAGCGTACATAAACAAGAAGAACAATAATGAATAATATCTGAAATAGGAGGTGGTTGGGAAATGGCACAGCTGGAATCTTATGGCCCCAGTTAGGTAAGTTGGGGTGTCAAACAAATGGCTAGGCTACATCATTTGCCTTAGGAACCCTAGAGAGGCTTACTAGCTATATTGGCATCATCATCCCCAAAAATATGAGAAATTAGGGACATAATGGGTTGAATAGGCTCTACAAAGAGGGTTATAGGGAAACCGTCAGCAATAGGCAAAGACACTAGGCCAGTGGCCAGGACCATTTGCAGAAGGGATTGTTGCTCATCAGCTAAAATGATAGTGTAACAGTATACTAATGTGGTTTCTATAAAAATTTTGGGTTCAGGGGAGCTTAGGTAAATATGAACTTTTTGAACTAGCTCTGGGGTCACCTCAAGGATTTTGACCTCAATGGAATAGACAAAACAATTCTTCCCATTTATGTAAGTGGTTGTTAAATAAGAGACAAACTCAGTGAAATGGTGTACTAAGGGTGAAATTTGGTAGTACATTCCTAAGTCAACCACCCAAAATGGGTCTTCTCCTATGACATGGTTACCATATAAGTTGAATCGAAGGTCCATGAGGTTGTAAGCTCACGAGTGGTCTGTAATTTGTGCCTCTGTGTCCATGAGATGTTTAACACTGGAGGAGGATTTTTCCTCCTTGGCTATAGGAATATTGGGGGCCGCTTTCTTCATGTTTCAATGAATATTCAATTAATTTGCAAGTGAAAGGGACCAACCAGTTACCTGGTTGTCTCGAAGATAGCTGAAAACTATATTGGAGGGAGGTTTTGGACTGGCTAAGTGATCAAAAGACATTACAGAATAGACAGATGGAAAGAGATGCTTGCACTCATAAATAATAAAAATATTTTTTTTAAGTTTGTGTTGTGAAACCAGCTCCAAAAATAGAAGAAAAGAGATATCAATGCCTTAGAAATAAGCCACTTCGAGGGAGAAACCTCCAATACATTACATGAATGAACAATTCTTGGATGATACAAATTACAAAACCTCCTTTCTATATATAGGAGTTTATGGGGCCACATTGTAATCCTAGTGGGGCCACAATGTAATCCTAGCCGGCCTAAAAATAATAATTTAAGGGAACAATAATAACAATATGGGGGTTACAGGAGTACAATAATAAAAATAAGGTGGTTACACTAACAACAATAAGGGACTATACTAGTAATATAGGGACCTAACATGCCCCTCTCCTTCAAAAAAGTGTTGTCCTCAACGTTTGAGTAGCTCTGGGTGCTTTTGTATAAAATTCTCATCCTCCCATGTAGAATCTTCAGTGGGTAAGTTCTTCCACTTGATGAGATACTCTGAAATTGATCGATTCCGTAGTTGTCGAGTTCTTGTTTCCGTGACCGCTTCTCGTTCCAATATGATTTTTCCTTCCTCATCAAGTTCTGGCAATATTGTTTGAACTGGAATATTTTCACCTATAACCTTCTTTAAGCATGAAACATGGAAAACTGGATGCACTCGCGAAGAAGCAGGAAGCTCCAATTTGTATGCCATAGTACCAATCTTTTGCAACACCTTGTAAGGACCATAGTACTTTGGCGATAATTTATTATCCTTCTTAGCTTGCTTGAGGTACATTTGTTTGTATGGTTGTAGCCATAAAAATACCCAATCTCCTACATCAAAACTTCTCTCGCTACGATGTTGATCTGCCTGTTGTTTCATTCGATTTTGTACCAAATTCAGGTTATCCTTTAAGAGTTGGAGAACTTCTTGCTGATGCTCGATGTGATCTTCCACTGCTTGAACCTTCGAATTTTCCCTTAAAGATGATGTGATGGATGGTGGATGATATCCATAAAGTGCCATCAATGGGGTCATTTTTGCTGCAGTATGGAAGGAAGTGTTATACCACCATTCAGCAAGAGGTAACCACTTGACCCATTGTGTTTGTTTATCAGATACAAAACAACGAAGATATCCTTCCAAACATTTATTTACGATCTCAGTTTGACCATCAGATTGAGGATGATAAGACGAGCTATGAGCTAATTGAGTACCCAAACAAGAAAATAACTCCGTCCAAAAATTTCCAGTAAAAATGGGATCTTTGTCGCTCACAATAACCCTTGGGCTTCCATGTAGCTTTTGAATTCTATCCATAAATGTAGTAGCAACTGTACTTGCTTTAAATGGATGAAATAATGCACAAAAGTGTGCATACTTGGTAAGTCTATCAACTACCACCATGATGACACTCTTTCCTTCGGACTTAGGTAAACCTGTGATAAAATCCATTGAAATCTCCTCCCAACGTTGACTTGGAATGGATAAAGGTTGTAGAAGTCTCGGGGTCTTAATTGTATCCACTTTATTCTGCTGGCAAACCAAACATTCCGCCACAAACTTTTGAATATAAAATTTAAGGCCATCCCAAAAAAATTCTTTCTTCACCCTGTGGTAAGTTTTTAAAAATCCTGAGTGTCCTCCTAAAGGAGAAGTGTGCAATTCCAGAAGAATCTTTTGTTTTAGTTGGGAATTCTTACAAAGATATAAGCGATCTTTGTACCATAAGGAATCATTTTTCCAACCAAATGTATCAGATGTACTAGGATCTTGCTGCAACTTTTGAATGAGTGTCCATACATCTTTGTCCTTCTTCCATTCATCTCTTGCTTCGGTTATCCAATCTGGTTGGATAATAGATATGGCACAAAGAAATGCTTCCACCTCTTCATTCTTTCTTGAGAGTGCATCTGCAACAACATTAAGCTTTCCTTTTTTGTAGATTATTTCAAAGTCATAACCCAACATCTTTGTGACCCATTTTTGCTGCTCTTCTGAAGATAGTCTTTGTTTCAAAAAGTGTTTAAGACTATCATGATCAGTTTTTACCTTGAAGTGTCTTCCCATTAGGTAAGTTCGCCATTTCTTTAGTGCATGTAATATTGCTAACATTTCCTTCTCATAAATAGGTTTCTGTAAATACTTTCCTTTGATTGGATGACTTTCAAAAGCAATGGGTCTTCCTTCTTGCATTAAACAACACCAATTCCATTTCCTGAGGCATCACATTCCACAATAAAGGTTTTTGTGAAGTCTGGCGTAGCTAAGACTGGTGCTAGGCACATTGCCTCTTTAAGATGTTCAAAGGCCTTAATTGCTTCAGGAGTCCATGAAAATGCATCTTTCTTCAATAATGTTGTTAGAGGTGCTGCTATTCTCCCATAATTCTTAACAAACTTGCGATAATAGCCTGTTAACCCGAGAAATCCTCGCAACTGCTTTATTGTCTTGGGGACTTTCCATTCCTTAATGACTTTAATTTTGTTAGGGTCTACTTTAACACCCTTGTGAGATATAATATGACCCAGATATTCTACCTCTTATACTCCAAAGAAACATTTGGATGTTTTTGCATATAATTGTTTCTCCTGCAATAGTTTGAGCACCCTGTCAACATGTTCAACATGATCCTTCCAAGACCTGCTGTAGATTAGTATATCATCAAAAATACTAGCACAAATTTTATAAGGAAGGGTTTGAAAATGGAATTCATCAACCCTTGAAATGTAGAAGGTGCATTGGTAAGGCCAAAAGGCATGACCAAAAATTCATAATGACCCTCATGAGTTTGAAATGTTGTTTTTGGAATATCTTCAGTCTTCATTCTAATTTGATGATATCCCGAACGAAGATCCAACTTGGTAAAATAAATTTCTCCATGTAATTCATCCAATAATTCATCAATCACAGGAATGGGAAATTTATCTTTAATGGTGAGCTTATTGAGCTCCCTATAATCCGGACACATTCGCCATGATCCATCCTTCTTGTGTACCAATACCACAGGAGTAGAGAAAGAACTTTGACTAGGTTGAATTATACCCGCCTCTAACATTTCTGCAATCATACGTTCAATTTCGCTCTTTTGGAAGTAAGGATATCTATAAGGCCCGATGTTTGGAGGAACACTTCCTGGAATCAAATGAATAGCATGATCATGATCACGAATAGGTGGGAGTCCTTTGGGAGTTTCAAACACCTTTGAATGATTGTCCAAGACTTGTTGGAGATCTGCAGAAATAGATGATTTTGATGTTGGAACTTCTAGTGAGCATAATTGTGCAATTACGCCTCGTTGTTCTTTCTTTATAAGCTTTGTCATGACATTAGAGCTTATTATCCTTCCTGGCTTCCCCACAATACCCCGTAATTCGACTTCCTTTCCTTCTGAAAAAAATTTCAAGAAAATTTCTTGAAAATTAAAAGCTATCGTCCCGCGTACTCCTAGTACAACATCAGCACCTCCCATAGGAATGGAAAGCATTGGACTAGTCAATACATATTCCCCCATGGTTAGCTTGATATTATGGCATTTTCCAGAGAAATTTATAGTTTCTCCATTTGCAACCATCACTTGACATTCTGGTGCTGGGTATAGGAAACAATTCAATTCCTTGGCTACCTTACAATGAATAAAATTATGGGTGCTACCTGAATCAATCAACACTATTACCTTTTTATTCTTGATATGTCCTTCTATCTTGAGAGTTTGAGGAGTGGTAATTCCCGCCAATGCATTACACGATATGGTCGGACTCATTTCTTCCTCTTCTAGGGCTGGTTCCTGGTGTATATCCTCTTCTTGTTCATTTTCTTCTTCCTCTTCATAATCTATGTAAAATAATTTCTTCTCAACACACTTATGACCTTTAGTGTATTTGCTATCACAACTGTAGCAAAGCCCTTTTGCTCTTTTTTCTTCCAATTGTTGTGGTGTCAACCTTTTAGGTTGTGGAAATCTAGACGTAGCAACACTTCCTTCTTTATAGAATTGAGTGGTAGGCTTCCTTGTCGCCATAATTTTACATTCAACTTTTCTTGCCAACCTGAATGCCTTCTCCAATGAATCAGGTTCCAAAACGCGAACTTCATGTCGGATGTTATCCTTTAAAGTGCCTAGGAAGAGATCAATCCTGTGTTCCTCTGTAAGATCAGTTACCCTTATATTCAATTTTTGGAAGTCCTCAATGTGCTGCCCCACTAAACCCCTTTGTTTGAGATTTATCAATTGGGTAAAGAAGGTGTTGCTCTTTGTATCCTCATAATGTGCTATCATTTCCTCCATAAAAATTGACCAAGTGACAATTTTTTTATGGGAGCAAAGCCATCGATATCATACAAATGTATTTTGTTCTAAATGTAAAGTTGCAATGCGTACCTTTTGTGTGTTTTGCACATTATGGAGATCAAAATATTGCTCCATCTGTAGTATCCATGTTACAGGATCCTTTCCATCAAACTTCCTCATATCCATTTTTGGAATATGGTGGTTCTTTCCTCCAACAATAGAGTTTATGAAATCACGATTAACATTTATTTTGTTCTCATCATGAGTTTCCTCTACCATATTTTCACCATTAGGAAACATTTCGTGTATCAACCTTGCCAAACCTTTGATGTCTACTTTTAGATCCTTCTTCATGTTTTCCATGTTGTCTTTCATTTTTTCATCGATCTTAGCTTCCATGTCATCCATCTTAGCTTCCATTCCCACTCCATGCCATCCATATTAGCTTCCAAACCATTCATCTTAGCTTCAACGCCTTTCTTCAAACCATCCATCTTAGTTTTCATGCCTTTCTTCAAAACTTCCATGTCATTTTTTGTTGCTCTTTGCGAGAGCGAAATTTGTTGCACTTGCTCTTGTAATTTTGATATGTCATGTTTCCATTCTTCTTCTTCATGAGTCATAGTAGAGCCTTAGTGCGCTATAATGTTAAATTATTTTAGGGCCATTTTAGAACTGAAAATTGACACTATTCTACAATATGCCCTTGAATTCAATTCAACTGATTCTTCAAACAAGACTTATGCAATTCGGAAAAAAAAAAAAAAATACACACCTTTTACTTGCTTTTGAGGAGCTCAATATTGAAATTGAATTATCTCTATAATTGTGGATCCTCAATATCTGAAATTCAACTCTGTAGTAGCCCTCTGAAGCTTCTTTCAAATGCCATAGGTCTGATCTGATTTGGATTCTTCAAGACAAAGTTATGTCCAATCTCCCACAATGACCCAATTTTGGACTGGTTCAGTAGAGCAAACTTGTACGACTTGCCACGTCTCACTATTTCCTCCTTTGGCTCTAAAATTTATAGAATAAAAATGACAGTCTGTGTACTTGCGACCACTTTTTACATCATTCCAATCTGATGCTCAGAGAGAGAGCTATGAATATTTTCCCACGATCACCTATTTGAGATGAAATTCAAAAGCCTCAAAAAGCCCTAACTTCCACAGATCATATCTCCGCAAATATTGCGAACCAATATCTGAAATTTTGTGACGATGTTCCTTAGGATTTTTTCTTCGAACTCTAAAAATTTCAGCTTCTGAAACTTTGTAGAAAACAATTTATTACGAAAATACCATGATGACCTGTTTAGGTTAAATTTAGGAGCCTGAAAAATGACCTAACTTGCACAGATCATATCTCCAAATATATTGTGAACCAAGCTCTAAAATTTTGTGACGTTGTTCCTCAGGATTTTGGCTTCGCACTCTACAAATTTCATATTTTGAACCTTCATAGAAAAAACGTTATAGATAAAATTCCACAATGACCTATTTGGAGCAGCGAAACCCTAGAATCTCAAAGCTCTGATACCAAATGTTGTGAAACCAACTCCAAAAATAGAAGAAAAGAGATATCAATGCCTTAGAAATAAGCCACTTCTAGGGGGAAACCTCCAATAAATTACATGAGTGAACAATTCTTGGATGATACAAATTACAAAACCTCCTTTCTATATATAGGAGTTCATGGGGCCACATTGTAATCCTAGTGGGGCCACAATGTAATCCTAGCCGGCCTAACAATAATAATTTAAGGGAACAATAATAACAATATGGGGGTTACAGGAGTACAATAATAAAAATAAGGTGGTTACACTAACAACAATAAGGGACTACACTAGTAATATAGGGACCTAACAGTTTGAGGCGAGAAGGGTTTTATAGGTGGAGAGAGAGAAATGGCCGCCTGACATCTGGGGACATGTGGGAGAAGGGGATTGGGTGGTGACAGAAGATAGGTGGAAAGGATCCGGGTGCCAGAGAGGTTACCATTTAACATTGAATTCATCACTCGTTTTAATTGGCATCGACGGACTGACCATCGTGGCGAGTGGTCCCCACCATCTTCTGGTAGTTAGGAGAGTGATAGGTCGGATACATCGGTTTCCCCTCCGAATCAATCTGGGTTGATGGATTGGTGGCCACACCAGTTTGAATTTTTAACTCCGGGGGGTAGCATCGACTTATCGCCTTTGCAAGTTACCCCCTTGAAATGCTTCTGGGGCTGGTCAGGAAGACATGGACAGTGATCCAGCCCCAGACTACTTGAACATTAACCAAAAGGGTGCGCTTGTTTAAAAAACATCCTTTAGCCTGTTGCACTTACCTGGTGGGGATTCCATGAGTGTTGGTTTTATCCTTAGATATTATTACACGGTGCTAGGGCTTGATACTTTCCCCCATCGCTGATTTGATTGGTTTCTTTTCGAGTATTGAACTCAACCTCTCAGCCTTATTAGAAAAGTGATGAAGGGCAAAAACCTATACACAAGATTGAATCCAACCTTTGTTGTTCCAGAAATCACTTGTTTCAATTTCTTTTTCACCTACTGATATAGAATTGAATATCAACATTGAATAACATGTCTTTGTTGCTCTTGATCACACCCTTCTCAACATATCCATGTTGATGAATTTGAGCAATGATGGTCTCCAATCTTGCGGTGATAAACATATTGATGTTGGATTAGACCAAAACTTGCACACATTTCTAGATAATGATGATTAAATTGGCTTATTGTTGGTTGACTAAATGGACTTACAACTTCCTATCCTCCTTGAGTTGTAATAGTTGTTTGTTGAAACTGGAATTCGAACTACTACCTTATTTACCATATCAAATCCCATGCTGACATTGAAACCATGAATGGCATCACAAGGGGGTTTGGGTAGTAAGTGTTTTGGAATGAGGGGGTTCTTTTGATAAGGAGTTGTCACTTCAACAATTTTTTTGTCTAAATAACCAATTTCGGACCCCCCCATTCGTTAAAATTCGAGCATGAAAGGGGGTCTGAAATTAAACTTCATCCATTAATCAAAATCTACATTTTTCATAAAACAACCATGTGGCATATATTTGGCACTCCATTTTATTTTATTTTTTTACCCATGGGATATATCCCACATTAGTGCAAAGAGTGACTTGATGTGTCTTATATACACTAACGTCAAGATCGAATATTGATTCATTATGCGACACTATTCAACTCTTGGAAACATTCTAAGCTCCTTGAGTGTTGAGTAATATCGTGACTTCTCGTTGGTTCATTCGGTCGACTTGCTAGTTGGTTGGTTGGTGTAATTAGTCATTAAAATACACTTGGATATTGGGCATATTTAATAATCCCATTTTTTAATAAAAATCGCCCATAATTTTTTATAAGAACCTGAGATACAATCAATCCTCTAACAATGTAAAGGGTTGGATGAGATGATATCTAAAGGAATACATTCACTAAGGGTATGAGAACACCATAGAAAGCTAGCAGAATTTTGGCAAAGCTCAAAAAAAAATGTGTGACATTTTTCCAATGAAAATGTTATAACATAAGCTCCAACTAGGGACTGCTTCACCCTGTGGGATGCAAAGAAATGTATACCTATCCCTTGAATCCATTGGGCATGGATTCATGACAATTTAAATCATCACTTATGACTTTTATCTATAAACTTCAATCTGCAACTTGAAACCTATAACCTACTATGACCTAAATCATTCATGTTTATCAACCAACCATACTACGAATGAAATCAAGATTAGTAGCACCTAATCCATTGGGATATGGAGTCATGCCATTAAAACAAATTCACATCAATGATTTATGATTTTATCTGTAACTTGTAAACCAAATTATCCATTTCTTCCAACCTACAATCCGTAACTGCTCCACTCAAACTGAAACAATCCAAATACTGCAAACCAAAAGTGTTGAAACAAAAATGAACTAATCTACTACACATTGAATGCTCAGAAAAGAAACCTATTCAATCACACAACCCTACATTATTGAGCTAAAACTTTTTATTGCTAAGTATATTTTTACTTCCAATGTAACCAAGTGAGAAGTGGATTATCTGAAAAACTACCTTCCATGCAGTTAACGATTCAAAAATAATATACAACATGAAGCTCAAACTCCATGAGTAATTTAAGGCTTACAGGTTAAAATTAGTAAGTTGTTGAAACATACATAGTTCAAGAACTCTAAAACTATCCTTTATAGATGTATGATATTTTTTATCATTGTTGAGAGGAAGAAAAATATCATGATCAAATAAACGAATGCACTTGTCTTCTTTATTCAATGGAATCTTCAACCAATGGAATCGTCAAGAACAAAAAAATTGGAGACGCCAAGTGAAGGAAATGAAATAATATCAAATGCCTAATCCTTGTTCACCATTAAGAAGCAAAAATAATCAATTATTGTTCTCGAGTGAAAGATTTCTTCATTACTACGCTTCCAAGCAACGACGACAAATGTTGTATCTATTTCTTGTAGCCAATTTATTAGCTAGAAATTGCACCAAGAAACCAACTCAACCACTTTAGACTCAAGATGGCCTTTGAACCAGAGGGGGTCCCTCAATGTTACGATGCATTTTTTTGTTCACCGTCACTAAACAACAACCTATGAAGTACAATGGCTAGATTTAGAGTTTTTTGGATGGGTCGTTACTAACGAGTCATAAATCCCTGCTTAAACAAATAAATCCCTCTCCTTCAGGGACCGAATCAAAGTGCCAACATCTAACTATGGTAGAACAATCAACAACATCAAGAAATGGGTAGAATACTAAAGGGACTATCATTTAAAACTTGTATATGATTGAACATTTATGTTAGCTGATAAGATCATAAAGCGTGAAGAGTAAATCTCAACAACTTAAACAATGTACAAATGAGAATTATCTATATGGTAACAATCTAATCACGCAGAGGAACTAAATCAAACAAAATGTTTAATTAGCTAACTTAGTGCTGAATATAACTTTTCCAAGGGATTTCAAGGAGGCTAATCCTTATCCTTACCTTTCCCAATTATCTATACAACTATAAATATATGAATAAAAAATATTATACCTTTCCCAATTATCTATACAACTATAAATATATGAATAAAAAATATTATGTATTCACAGGAATTACTTCCATAAGACAAAAAGTATGTCATTAGTTAAAACTAGAGACCTTTAATTAAAATTCTAAAATATACAGGTTGTGACAAAAATATGAGGGTTTTAGCTCAAAAGGAAACCCTTTTTACATACAAAATAAATAATATATAGAAATTTTCCAATCCTCTAACTATCACTTAATTTTAGGAATAAAATCCTTGAAATTAAAGTAATATTAAAATCAATTTCATTGTTGAATTTGTCCCTTAACTCTGGAAATTTATTAACTTCCTATTGATCTAATGCCTGGAAATTTGATGTTGACGATGCTGCTTCCTTAGAATTATGCCACTTGTTCACTAAATTCCCTTAAACCTAGAATCAATCATTTAAGATTAAATTTCTTTAATGCTCAAATGTTACTTTAAAATTTGATATGACTTGTAGTTGTTACGTATTAATTTTGTTGCCTCCAAATGTTGCAATCATGCATGGAAATAGGAATATGTTTGTTGACCTGTCAAAATTTTCCCATGTGCTTGGTTAAGATTCCAGGAGCTCCTTCACATGCCTTCATTTTCAAAATAATCCATTGACAATTTCCTCACTAAAATACCTAGGTTTAGCAGAGACACTATTCAAAGTGTTTCTATCCATGTTTATGCTTTTGTTAGTACTTATTGATAGCTTATGCAAGAGAGGTGAATCTTCAAATCGATGGATTCACATCTTGAGAAATCTCTACCAAATATGCATCAATCATATTTGCAACATTAATATTTGATTTATGTGTTACAAAAGATAATCTTTTGCTTCTCTACAAAATATTATGACCTTAATTACGCAACCAAGTCTAAAAACATGCAAAGAAGAAAACATGAATATTGTTGGTCTGATATTTGTCCTGCATAATGACCCTGACCTTTTTGTCATCTGAGTGACATGATGTGGCTTATATACAATAACGTTGAGATGGAATATCGACACATTGTGCAATGTTATTCAACCCTTAGCATCGTCTGAGATCCTTGATTTTTTAGTAGTATCGTGAATTTTTGTTGGCTCATTCAATCGACTTGGTAGTTGTTTTCTTGGTGGACTTGATCATTAAAATACACTTGGATATTGGGTGTATTTAATAATACCAAATTTTAATAAAAATAATCTAGAAATTTGTATAATAACCTGAGAGATGATCATTCCTCCAACAATGGAAATGGTTGGATGAGATGATATCTAAAGGAAAACATTCGCCAAGGAGATGATAACGCTCCAAAAAGCTAGCAGACTTTTGGAAAAGCTCAAAAAAATAAATTTGTGTGACATTTTTCCAAGAAAATTTTACAACAGGGGTCATGCATTTTCATGTAGCATCTAGCCTTAATTCGATATATAATCATATGATACCACCCTTGGTCATAATTTAAATTTTTACTCTAGAGGAAGTGTAGAGAGGAAGTGTGTGTGTAATTTTTATATTTTTTGAATTCATATACAATTAAAATTTATTAAATCACAAAAAAAATATACAATTTAATATATATATATATATATATATATATATATACACACATCGGTTTTATCTATGATCATTGGAATGAATGATTGAGATCCTCCCCACCTTTTTGGTAAGTAACATAACGAGTTTTGATGTAATTGGTTTGAGCATTGTTATTGAAAATGAATAGTCATTCGAGGACTAAAATATGTATGTTACTTATGTGTGTGTGTGTGTGTGTGTGTGTGTATAATTTTATTAATAATAGTACAATATTACATACATATAATCTATGTGGTTCAAGGACCCCGGAGATTGGTGACTGCTACATCCATGAAATATTAGTACTAGGCATATCCACCCGAAGGGATCACTTCCTATTGGCTTAACCATAGAGCATGGCCTCGAGAGTGTTGACAAAATTGAACCTATGACCTCTCAATAGCAAAGGTACTTTAACGATGAAGACTTGACCAATTAAGCTAACCCTCAAGGCTATCTTTTTAATTTTCATTATTAGTATATTTTATTTTATTAATAATAATATATTTTTAAATATTTATTATTATTACCTTTTTTTTGTGGGGTAAAATATATTCCTTCAAAAACGAGATTTACAAAATAGAAATAAGAGTCTAAAGTCGATATATCACACGGTAGACCCAACCAAAGACAAAAGAGACTCTTTGTAGAGAGGTGCCAGATAACTGAAAGGAGGAATGATTAAAATACAACATACAATATAGAGTAGCAGGCCTAGTTGGTCAAAAGTGAGTAATAGGAGCTAAAAACCAAGAATACAAACCATGACATACAATCAAGCATATGGGTCTGATTTTGCGGCAAATACTTGGATAGGGTCCTTATTTTTTCATGCAATTATTCTTGGGTCTATGTTATATTATTTCCATTTGTCATGGGGTCCGGTGAAGCACCACAGAAAAAATAAATAAATTACAAATAATAAATAATAAAATAAAATTATATATATTATGCATACCCAATAATAGTTGGGTGAACCCAAGGATGGGGGATCGACCCAAAGATGGTGGGCAGACATACCCATGGTTTTGTGCATGGTTTTTGGGCACTGGTGGTTTTTCCCATGGTATTTGTAGATGCATTGAAGGGAACTATGTTTATGTTCTAATCCAATGTTAGTGGATTGAGGTTTATGAATTCTTTGGCATGTAAATATGTGTGTGTGTGTGTGTATGTGTGTTATAACATTTAAAGGAATATAATGAAAAATAAATTTGGTATTCTTGGTTTTGGGATCCAAGGGAAAATCTCTGTGTATGTTTGTTTTATTTCTCGCCATTATATTTTTTTTTTTTTTCCGTTTTAAGAATTCGTTTGTACGTAGTTTATGTACAGGGTTAAAACCTTCATTTGGTATCAGAGAAATTTTAGCTTCAAAGGGACGCATTTTTTGTTGAGTGGTTTTTCTCAAGCCTAGGGTAGACCTTGTTACAGTGGGAGATATGTGGGATTGGTTCTTTCTCTGAAAGAAGATGGAAAACAGGGGAAAGATAGAGATCGAGAAATTCAATGGATTCAGCAATGGAGGATATGTTGGTGGATAGATATTAGTAGATCATTATAGATTCAGGTGTGGCACCAATAAGAATGTCAATAGAGGACTAGGAAAAGTTATATCGCAAGGCAAAGAGCACAATACAATTGTGTTTATCAAATTCAGTTTTGTTGAATGTATCATGGGAAGCTACCACAAATTATTTTTGGGACAATTTAGGGACTTTATATCAATCTAAGTCTCTGGTGAACAAATTTTTCTTGTAGAAAAATGTGTATAACATGAGGATGAAGGATGGAGACTCGGTGACAAAGGATTTAAACGCCTTTAATACTATGTTAAGCTAATTGTTATTTTTTGATATTAAAATTTCAAATGAAGATGAGTACATCATTTAGTTTTTTTCTCTACCAGACTCGTGGGATAGTTTGGTTTTTGCAATAGGTAGCAATAAAACTACCTTGAAGTTTGATTAAATAGTCTCCTTATTGTCGTAGGAGATGAGACAAAAAAATATGGAGAGTCAGAATGGATATTCCTTTTCTATGAGAGGATGTTCCTCGAATAGAAGAAAAAATAAGTCCTCGAGTCGGAGATTTAAATATAGATGGAGATCTAATTCTCCAAGAAAATATGTAAAGGTATGGTGGAAATGCGGAAAGGAGGGGAACTATAAAAAGGATTGTATATATAAAACTCTTGAGAAAGTAAAGGGATCTGTTGATGCTCCTTCTGTAGAGGTGAAAACCACCTTAGATGAAGGTGGGTATGTGTACTTGGCTTCTTCTTCAAGTAAACATGTAGATCATGAGGCATGGTTGATTGACTCAGTTGCATCCTTTCACTTCACTTCCCATAGGGAGTGGTTCTGCAAGTACGAGAAATATGATGGTGGTGATCTATTCCTAGAGGATGACAGGAAGGTTAGAATCATAGGAGGCAGAAAATTCAAGCTGAAGTTGCAAGGTGGAAGGATTAAAACACTTCCTGGTGTTCTACATATTCCTGTATTGGCTAGAAATATGATTTTTGTAAGAAGATGGATGATGCAAGTGTAAAAACAGTGTTCAAGAAAGATATCTGCAATATGGTTTAGGGAGCACTAGTATTGATACGAGGAGTTCGGATCAGAACTCTGTATAAGTTGTTGGTAATTATTGTTATTGATTTGTGTAACAGTTATGTGGTTCTTGAAGGTGAAGCAAAAAATATTCTAGTCTCTGGAGAAAATACTATCATTTGGGGAATTTTGAGGTCCAAAATGGTCCTCCTAAGAAAAATGTAAAACCAAAATAAACTTTATAAGAACCAAGAGGATTCAATATGATCATGTCAACCATGGGGGATGATTCACCATTTTTTAAGTAAAAGGGTAAAAGGATTAAAAATAATAAAATAATAAAACTACTTTTTCAACTCGTATTTTCAACTTATCTCCCAAATTCTTTACTCAAATTTCTAGCAGGGGTACTCATTGGATGCAAAATTTAATTCCTCATCCAAGGAGTACCCATGTTGCATACTTTTGATGGAACCTGTTACACGAAAAATGAGAAATACATGAAAACACGTGATTGCAATCACGTTTTTCATGTATTTCTCATTTTTCGTGTAGCAAGATCCACAGAAATTATGCAACATGGGTACTCCTTAGATGGGGAATTAAATTTTGCATCCAACAAGCACTCTCGTTCGAAATTTGAGTAAAAAATTTGGGATATAAGTTGAAAATACAAGTTGAAAAAGTAGTTTTTTTCTTTTTTCCCTCTAAAATTTGATGATGTAATAAAATATTATTTTATTATTTCCACTGTTATTTTATAATTTCCTTGCCAATTTTAGACCTCAAAGTTCCCCTAATGTTTGTGGCATCAAAGACTGGAACACGTTGGAGAGAAGGGCCTTTGAATACTACATGGTAATGGTATGGTAGAAGGAATTTATAATTGCTCTCTGGATTTCGATTTCTGTGAACATTGTGTTTATGGGAAGCAGAATCGGGTGAGTTTCCCCTCTAGTGCTAAGGGGGGTAAAAGGAATATTATAGCTTATGCATAGTGATGTGTTTGGACTTGTGTCGGTTCCATCACTATGGAAGTTCGTGTACTATGTCTCATTTATAGATGAATTCTCGAGGAATACATGGATATATTTCCTCAAGAAGAAATCTAAAGTCTTTGACAGGTTTAAAAAATTTAAGGATCTGGTAGAAAATCAGACAGAGAAGAAGATTAAGGTGTTGAGGACAGATAATGGCGGAGAGTTTTGTAAGAAGGAATTTGAAGAGTTTAGTAATAAGTGTCATATAGCACGACAAAAAACTACTCCATACACACCTCAACAAAATGTAGTTGTAGAAATGATGAGCACGACATTGATGGAGAAGGAAAGAAGCATGCTTAGTGGTGTTAGGTTAGGAAAATAATTTTGGGCAAAGGAAGTGGTTATTGCATGTTACCTATTTAACATATCACCTTCATCAGCGTTGGAGGATAAGACTCCACATGAGTTATGGACTGGTAAGAAACCCTCTCTCTCACATCTTAAGGTATTTGGCTGTGATGCATATCTACATGTTCCAAAGGAGAAAAAAACCAATTTGGATAGTAAATATTAAAGGTTCATCTTTATTGGGTATAAGGATGGTTTAAAAGGTTATAAGCTTAAGAACCTAGAAATAAGGAAGGTTGTGTACAATCGAGATGTGGTGTTTAGAGAGGTTAAATATGTTGTTAACCGTGAATTCCTACCAAAGGAACCTAAGAAGATAGAGTTTGAATTGAAGGGGGAAGAATCGGACTCTAAAACAGAATAAGAAATGGAAGAGGAAGAGCCACACAATCTAATTTTGAGAATATTAGTTCAAGAGAGAAGGAAACAAAAGAGGTATAGTCCATCTTCTTTTTGTTTAAATTTATCTTTATCTATTATTAATGATGATCCAAAAACTGTCAAGGAGGTAGTGGATTCAGAGGATGGAAAACTCTAGAAGGAGGACATGGTTAATGAAATGGCATCTTTGGAAAAAAATGATGCTTGAGATCTGGTGGAGTTTCCGACTAGAAGGAAACCCATTAACATAAAATGGGGTTTTAAGAAGAAGATGAATGCATAAGGCAAGTTGGAGAAAAAAAAATCTTGGTTAGTAGCAAAAGGTTATTCCCAGGTGCCGAGAATTTATTTTGGTGATATTTTTTCTCATGTTGCCAAGTTAGCTTCTATTAGATTACTTTTATCTATTGTTGTTGCTTTTTATTTTGAGGTAGAATAGATAGATGTGAAGGCAACATTTCTTCACGGGGATCTAGAAGAAGAGATCTACATGAAGTAACATGAAGGTTTTGCAGTGAAGGGTAAGAAAGAACTAGTATGTAGGTTAAAAAATTCTTTGTATGGGTTAAATCAATCACCAAGGACGTGGTATCAAAAATTTGATACATATATACTAGGACTTGGCTTCACAAGGAACAAAGCATATCAATGCGTGTATTTTAAATTAATTGGTTACCATGTTATTTATTTGGTATTGTATGTGGATGATATGTTGCTGATTGGAAATGACAAAGAAATATCTAGGATTTGAATACCTAGTTGTCCTATAAATTTGGCATGAAGGATCTTGGTGTTGCATATTATATTTTGGGCATGGAAATTAAATGAGGCCTAGAAAAGAGGAAGATCTAGATAAACCATAGGAAGTGTGTTGAGACAATATTGCAAAGGTTTAATATGCAGGATAACAAACCAGTGAAGGTTCCTATTCCTGTAAGTGTAAAGTTATATGCTGAAAAATGTCCCAAGACACAAGAAGAGGAAGAGTACATGTCTCATGTTCCATATGTGAGTGCATTTGGTAGCCTGATGTATGTAATGGTTTGTACTAGACCATATTTCACATGTAGTGGGAGTATTGAGCAGGTTTATGTCAAAACTAGGGAAGGATCATTGGACAACAGTCAAGTGGGTTTTTAGGTATTTGTGTGGCACTAGTGATTATGGTATATGCTACCAAGGAAGACAAATATTAGATATATTTTTGGACATACATGGATTTATTTATGTAGACTAGGTTGGATATTTGGATAAGAGAAGATATACAAGTGCGTAAGTTTTTATCCTATTTGGAGGAGCAGTCAGTTAGATGAGTAAGAGACTATATGTAGTGGAAAATTCAACTACTAAAGTTGAATACATGAAAACCAATCATGCAAGCACAAAAATATTTTGGTTGCAGAGATTGTGTTTAAGTATGGGGTTGGTAAAACAAGCTATAAGAATATATTGTGATAGCCAAAGTGCAATTTTCTTGGAAAAGAACCTTGCTTATCATTCAAAGACGAAGCACATTGATGTTTAATATAAATTTGTGAGGGATATTCATGTTGAATATAAAAAGGTGTTTTTGGTAAAGGTGGACACTATGAAAAATTTTGTAGATGCATTGACAAATTCTATGAGCACTAAGAGGTTTTCTTGGTGTGGAGAAACAATAAGAATTATAGCCCTGAACCATTGAATAAGCTCTCATGTGACCCCTGGTGTGGAAAGAAAACAACAAGTGGGAGAATGATGTGTGTGTGTTATATTCTTTCCATGCATCATCGGGTCTAGAGAATCACCCCCAAAAAAATTATATTTTATGTGGACCCAATGATAGTTGGGTGGGCCCAAGGAAGGGGGATGGACCCAAAGATGGTGGGTGGACCTACCCATGGTTTTGCACATGGTTTTTGGGCACGATGGTTTTTTCCCATAGTATTTGTAGATCCGGGCAAGAGAAATACAATTATGTTCTAATCCAGGGTTAATGGATTAGGGTTTATGAATGCTTCAACATGTGTATATATGTATTGTAACATTGAAAGGAATATAATGAAAAATAAATTGGGTATTCCTGGTTTTGGGATCTATGGGAAAATATTTGTGTATATTTGTTTTTTGTGTATATTTTAATAATTCATTTGTAGGTAATTTATGTACAAGGTTAAAACCTTCAGTGCCCCCAATTGAGGGAGTGTTGAGGCCTCAACAACTGCCCTTAATTTTTGATAAAAATAAAGCCTCCCCCATGTAAAATTTCAAAATATTGACTTGGTTTGAGTTTGGTCTCTTATTTTGAGCGAATTTCATGTTTTGTAATTTGAAATTTTTTATGTTCCTATCATCTTCGTCTCTTCGAGAGCTTTCCCTGTTAATTTTTCATAGAGAAATATTTTTCTTTACTTTGATAGTTACATTTCTTCAATAACATGTTAAGTTCACACTAAATTATACCATTGTAAAAATATATATTATTAACCATCGGAATATGAAATTATGAATAAAGACAAACATTATCATCACCATCATCATCTAAGCAGCGGAAAGTAAAAGATCAAACGAAGAGAAGCATGAACACATAAAGACACCGGGATTGGTCTCAGACTAGGGAAAAACCCACTATAGGGAAAACCCTTGCAAATTATTCTTCTTAGATCGTCATCAAATGATTCAGCAGCAAGATTACAATGACCCATAGATACATATCTTCCTGATTCAGAAAACAACTAGCATACATGCAATAAAACATAACCATACTTCTCCTTGAAGGAGCCTAAATATGAGAATTGAAATGCATTGAACACTCGTTGTAGAAAACTCATGAATGCGGCTGATACTGAATGAGGAATGTAGATACATATTGCAACACAAAAAAAAAAATATTATCAATAGATCAACAAATCTATAATACCAAAACACAGATCTGATAGATCACCAAGTGATCTCAACTCTGAAGTCCTAAATATGAATCCAGGAGATTGTCACTGATATTTTTGACGCAATTGTGACTGAACAACTAATGTCTAGAAGCATTGTGCAAGAAAATGACTGTGAATCAAATCTTATCTTCCCAAAAAATCTCTAGTATGCGGCCTTAACACACTCTGCCCTCGGCTTTGGGTTCCTTGACAGCATCTAGGACACTTTGTGCCCACAACTCTGCTTCAGATCAGCCTGATATGACCTCACAAGCTGGTGGTGCCCATAGCAAGCTATGCCAATAGATATGGGGTCCTTGGCTACAGGCATAACACACCTAGCCTGCAACTCTGCTCAGCTATGCCACTAAATCATCTCTTCTTACCCGCGGTTCTTCTTCAAATCACCCATATCTGATGCGAGATCATGTATGTGATCCCAACCCTTTGCACAAGCTCCTTCTGACGTACATGTGCAAGCTAGAAAGATAAAATACGAACCAAAACCAAAATAGCATGGAGCAGATATCATGAGCGAAATGTGTGCAAATGAACTTGGGGTCGCTTCTCTTTATAACTTTGTGAGGGACCGCTTGGGGCTTTGACCGAATCAACATGCGGTTAGACCAACCCATAAAATAATAAAATAATTCATAACTTAACTTTCACTTAACCGATTGGGAAGATCTATAGGTCAATTTTGATCCTCTTGAAAAGAGGAATCTAATTAAATTATTATTTCAATCATAGGAGATTTACAATGTGGAATTTGACCCTAGTTGAAAAATTAACACTCCCTCTCAACTAGGAAGAATTCCAATTTGCAATCTCTTCTTGTAGATCTCTGCATCAATGTGTCATCATGACTCAACTCTATATGCTGATATCTTTTCATCGATCAATATTCCATTCTATTATATTCATGTATCATCATTTATCATCAATGAACATCTCTGTCATGTTGTGAACCTTTCTCATTACAAATCATCAATGTACTCTTCATGCTTATTTATGCTTGTCTCTTGATTTTCCTTGCTTGTATGCTAAACATTCTTGGATATAGAAGAAGAATTTTTCACTGGAGGGGAGTTTAGGCTACCACCCTTCATCCATTAGGCTATCATCATGCAATCTTTTCCATCAGGCTACTACCCAGAATATCATCAACAAAGAGCATATCAACAAGGAGTACATTTCAACTTGTAACTGCATCGGGGACTGCATCTCAACCCGAAATATCATGTAGGATTTATACCACTATAACCCCATATCTAGCAATAGGATATCCATCCATGCAGGGGATCCTATCTTGATCTTGGAATTACATCGGGGAGCTCACTCTCAACCCGGAACCACATATGGTTATCTGAAACCATCCTATTGCATATTGATCTTCCCATTAATGACCTTTGAATAGTCTTGTGGTAGAACACCTACATCATAATCCACTTGGGTTTTACACCCCAAGTAAACTCTCAACATGTTGGCCAAACGAGTAGCGGTATTCCCGACAAGCCATGCTTGTGGGTATGATGCCAACTAGGTTATACCCTGCAAAGACTAGATAGGGGAGAAACATTCTTTGACCCTATGAAGATAGGGGGAATTCTCAACCCTGGGTAACATATAGGGAATACACCCTATTTTCCAGAGTTCCCTCAACCCCAGGATCCCTCTATCTCAATTCCTCATTTTAGGAGCTCAAATGGAGAGGAAGACTTGGCTCAGTGTCCTCGACCAGTGTTGCTCTCATCTGGTATCTATTGATTCATGTTCCTACAAGACATCAAATAAAGTGTTATGTTAGAAAATACATAATCATGTAAATCACAATAAGATAACATAACCATCCTCCCTTTCACAGAAGTGTCAATCACACATGGATACTATAATCATCCTCCCTCTCATGGAGGTGTCAATCACAAGCCTAATATTGTCTTGAACAACTGCATTGTCTTAATAAATGGAGAAATAACAGTCTCAAATATACATATTTTGGATTCTCTATCATCATAGTGTATCCATGTCTTATCTAGATCATGCTCGGTCAGATCTCTAACGAGCTTCTACATCATGCCTCATAGCTAGCCTTGCTAGCAGCATTGTGTCTGACCTCAATCGTGCTATGGACCTCTCATCCAAGATATCACGAAATATCTCATACTAAGGCAGCATTCAAATGTTTTCATCAATTCTAATCCCCAACATCATCAGTTCATTCATGCAGCTACATATCATGGGAGAAATATCTCCACCTTTAAGAGTAGAACAAATAAAAGTTGTTTGGTGGAAATTCTGAGTGAAGAAGCTCAATCATGAATTCAATCATGTTCTATGCACATCATATACAGATGGATGTTCAAAATGGAACATCAATGCTTCAACTAACTAACGAATTCCATGTTATGTTGAATCCACATTTGAACTTTAAAATCAGAGTGTCCAAGGATGTATATTACACAAATACATTTCAACAGTCTTGCACTATGGAATTTCTTTCACAAATTTCAGAAATAAATTCATCATGCCATGATGCATCATTACTATATTCAGAAGTCATATCCCTCTTACTTAGATTTTTCAGAGGCTCATCACCTTTCAAGGATAGGATATCAGTATGTATAATCAAAGGCATAATCAAAATCAAGGCCATACCTTGGAACTCATTATCTTGTCTTCACCAGATAACAGTCAAATATAAACAAATATGAATCGAGGAGCTGGCATCATGCAACACTCGTTAGAAGCATAATGTATTACCACTCCTTCATAACCATTCTTATCCAAATCAAAGTTATGTCAACAAAATCAGCTCATCAATTTTTAGAATTCAGTCAAAACTATTATCAAAGACATTGATTTCATAGTATCAATTCTTTTAACCAGAGACATGTAGAGCACATATCAAGTCTTGACTTCATTTCATGTCAAGCTCTCAAGTCTGTCATTTAACATGTCATTATAGGCCATTTTCGTCACTAGATGTAAGTGCATACATATGAAGGTTAATTCATGCATGTTCATACTAAGTCACAGCAACCATTGTGCTAGGAACAAGGAGGCCAATACATAACCATACTTATGTGTACTCACAAACAACACTGAAGGTCACTATGCCCAAATAACATTATCATCTGGGAAAATCAAGTATCGCCAGATCAAATCATGTCAAATCCAAATGTGCAATCATGGTAAGATCTGTAATTCTAAACATATCTTACTGGAATCTGCAATACATTTGTAGAACTAACATCTTCCAAGTGACCACCTGATTTCATGCTCAATTCCAACAATTCCAAAAATTAGTTTACAATGGAAAGATAAATTAGAGATCCATGGATTCATAATATATACCAAATTTAATGTAAAAAACTTCAATTCGGTGTCTATCAAGCATAGTCACATCTATGAGCCTTCCTTTGCGTGAATGAGGCTCATACCTTTGTTGTATATCAAGAATGTCAAACATTAATAAATCATATTTCAATAAATCATATTTCAATAGATCATACACTGGTAACATGAGTAAGAATATTTTAGAATTAGAATCCACTTCATTAATGTCATCAACCTGTCGTTCATGGTGTCATGCAACAACAAATCTGTTAGATCATAAACACATATCTATCATGATCATCGACATCTTGTCATGAATATTTCATCAAGGACTCGACTTGAAAGATCGAGGTGGCAGGCTGATGTAACAACACAATCTTAAGATCCCAATAACAATACATCAAGTTAGAGCATTTAATTTCAACGTATGTTATAACCGCAAAGAGTCAAATATCTGAAACATCAATCTTATAGATATCCCTCTATCATCATAGTTTCCAATACCATGCATATAATAATATATAGGATCAAGCTAGATTAATGAACATACCAACAAAGTGCAATAACTCATTTTCCATGAGATTTCATCGTGCTTATCACACGCATTATCAATACCATATCAATGAGGTAAACTTATATAAGGGATCCAACAGATATTATGCATATCAAGAGTCAAGAGTACCATCCACTAGAGTCAGAATCATGATCTCAAAAATAATATGTGTTAGCAAATCATCAATATGTGCCACTATATCCCAGATTAGCAATAATTAGCCTTGCAGAATCAAGATCAAAACATTCACTTCCAGGTGCACCATTTCATCATAGGAAACATAAATCCCAATCACTCTTATATGCATGCATGAGCCATCTAAGAATTATACATTCTCAATATATCATAGGGCTTACCTAGTCATCCAATGTTGTAGCTGAATCATAATATTAAAATAACATACCATGCATACCTTGCGGTATTACTTGTGCACCTTCACATAGACATCTTGTAGTTCTCAAGTGCCTCTTTACCTTTTTCCAAATCTAGTCATCTTTACCTTTTCTATATCTAGCCATCTTTACCTTTTCCATATCTATCCATATTTACCTTTTCCATATCTAGACATCTTTCCTACATTTCCAAAGATCCTCAAAAGAGATCCATTCATCACATATCATCACGGAGGTTAGAAATATCCAAGTGCTCAAATATACATGCAGGAAGTAACAACTAGAAACAATAATCATAGAAATCAAATCCATAAGAGTAAACAAGAGTAAGGTTGTAAGTCAAGGAATACTTATCTTCAATGAGAGATGATCCTCTCCCTCTCGAACCAACCTTCAAGGGCCATCCATAGGCCATAAAACAATGTTGCTTTTAATCAACAACTTTATCAATAACCATGTAATCTGTCAAATTGATCCAAATTACTTGAGCATATTCACAAAGGCCATGTGAGGGTTTCATACACCAAATCTCAAGACTTTACCATAAAATATGGTTTCTCTCAAACCCTTATCCACTAACTACCTATGGTTTTATTCATACCCTAGAATTATCTTAGGTCTCTACCATCCTCTGCTTGCTTCCATAAAAGTGTCTCCTTGGGGTGATCCCCATGGATTTTCTTCAACCTGGCTTTGATACCATGTTAATTTTTCATAGAGAGGCATTTTCCTTTACTGTGATAGTTACATTTCTTCAATAACATGTTAAGTTCACCCCAAATAATTATACCATTGTATAGATATATATTTTTAAATATTAGAACATGAAACTATGAAGAAATAATAATACCATCATCGTCATCATCACCATCATCTAAGTAGCGGAAAGTAAAAGATCGAAGGAAGAGAAGCATGAACATATAGAGACATCAAGATTGATCTGAGACTAGGAAAAAACCCACTACATGGAAAACCCTTGAAAATTATTCTTCTTACATATTCATCAACTGATTAAGCCACAAGAGTACAATGATCCATAGATACATATCTCCACGACGCAGAAAAAAGCTAGCACACACGCAATAAAAAATAACCATACTTATGCTTGAAGGAGCCTGAATATGGGAACTAAAATAGACTGACACTGACGGTGAGGAATGTAGATACATATTGCAGTGGAAACAAACAGATATGATCAACAGATTAGAAAATCTATAATACCAAAACATGGATCTGATAGATCACCAAGTGATGTCAACTCTCATGTCCTAGAGTTAAATCTAGGAGACTATCAATGGCTTTTCTGATGCAACTGTGACTGAACGACTAATGTCTAGAAGCACTGCGCAAGAAACTGACTCTGAATCAAATCTGATATACCCATAAAATCTCTAGACCGAGGCCTTAACATGGTCTTCCTATGGCTCTGGGGTCCTTGGATGATGTTAGTGTCAGTATGTCAGTGATAAAAAAATAACTCTTTCAGTTTTTTTCCTAAAAGTCATAGGTCAAAATTTTTACTTTTTCAAACTAGTTTTCAAAAAATAATTTTGGTCACTAAATAGGTCTAGGTCAAGTATGTTTCTCCCTCATATCATTCATCATCATCATCATCATTTTCAAGGTCATCTCCATCATAATCTTTAAAATGTCTAGGGTTATGTCACTCCACCTCATATAGGTCACTGTCTAGGGTCATCTTTACCTTTAAAAAATGTTCAAATTGTCACCTAAAACAAGGCTTTAAACCTTCATCCCACTCATAAAACCCTAAAGAAGGAGCTAGCATGTTTAGGAAATTAAATAAAGACAATTTGTCTTGTTTCAAATTTTCAAGTGTCAAAAAATTTCAAAGCAACTCAAATATGTCCTATTGTCTCATTGAAAAGAGAAAATTATGTCTTATTGTCCCATTGAAAGGAAATCAAGTGTCAAAGCTTAAAAGAGGTCATTTTTTACTTGTTATCTCACTCAAAGACAAAAGGGTTATCTCCAAATATCAAAGACAACTTGTCTTGTCTTAAAAGGGTCATTTTCAAATGTAAAAAGTTTAAAAATTCATTTCAAGGTTTCAAAGGAAAAATGGTTATCTCAAGCGTATAAAAGGCAAAGGTAAACTCAATTTCATTCATTATTACCCTTTGATGTGTGAAAGAGCACCTCTCTACCTCATTTTCCCTCCAAAGGTAGTCTAAACTCCAAATCTTAAGCGAAAATTGATTTCAAAATTCATTTACTAACCTTCAAATAGTTGTTGTTACGCTTATGGGCAACACTATTAAGCTTTTGGGCACCAGTGTTATGCTTTTTCTTTGCTACAAAGCCATTGTTGTTACATTTTTTAGCGCTTTTTGAGAGCTACGTAGGTGCTACATAGGCATTGTGCAGCCACCATGTTACGCTTCTGAGCACAGCTATTATGCTTTTACCCACAGTTGTTACACTTTTGGCCTACGTTGTTATGCTTCTGTAAGAGAAGCGGTTTTCAATTTTTGGCTTGGGAAACCTCCAAACCACTTCAAACTTGTCTCCATTACCTTATGCAACTCTCATAAAAGGTAAATATCATCTCTCATGACATATGTTGATCAATTTTTTGGGTGTTTAAACATTTCCATGCTCACTTATTTTTTCTTCATATTTTCACTTGTCCATATATTTTAAAAAAAATTAATTTGAAAAACCCTAACCTACCCCACCTACCTAAACCCTAACCCTAGCATATAAACCCTAACCCAAACATTTCATACACCTTATCCCCACATTCCTATCATCTACACCATCACCAACATGTCAAATTCAAGAAAATCCTAGATTCTATCTTTTTCACAGTGAAAAACCTTGAAATTTCCTGTGTTTTCTAGATTTTGTCACTTTACACACATCTATTTCTCCTCATTCCACTTTCACCATGGAGCTAAGATGCCACTATATTCACTAAAATTTTCTTGGAATTTTTTCTCATCTCCACGGCCCTCATTTCACCTTCAAAACCTACACCACCTCTACATTAGATATTCTCACAGTCAAACATTGGGAATTTCCTATGTTTTTATCATTTTTCCACCTTCCTCACACTAATTTTCCTGCATTCCACCCACAAATTGGAGCTAACACACAACTCAACCCACTCGATTTTTTCTAGAATTTCTCTCAGCTTCATGATACTTCATCTCATCCTCTAAACTCACACTTTCCTACATTGTTTTTCCAAATTTCCATACATTCACTCATCTCATTAACATCCTAGGATTTTCATAATTTTAGCGACAAACATAATGGAAAGTGACAAGAAGAGCTTCAAGGGAAGGAACCACCTCAGGCTATAACCCTTCACAATGCATGAAATAAATTCCTTGCCGTTGGCCAAAATATGCTTTGAGAGATATCAATCTTTGAGATTTTGTGAAAGGCTAGTGGAAGAGAGGTATCATCTTCAATTGAATAGCCTATTTGCTACGAGCTACATCATGGGAAAGGTCACTATTGTAGGTGTGGAGATAAGCCTATCAACAAACCTAATTTCTTCAGCAACAAGTATCCCTTGTCATGGAGAGCAGTGGTTCAAAGGCATGGAGTTAGACATTGAAAACTACAAACAAATTCTCAAGCCTCATGCTAGAGAGGAGCCATACTACCTTTTTCCTTTCAGAAACCTTAGAAAAAATAATGCTCCTTTGATTATGTTCATGATGAATTACTTCACATGTGAAGGAATATTCTCCAGGTTGTATAGGTATCATATCAGGTTGTTGACGCATTTGACCTATGTAAAAGCACTTGATTTTCCATATCATTTGTACATGAGTTTGATTAAGATGACTGAGAAGGTTCAGAGTAGAAGAAAAGACCATAACACTATTATTTTTCATCATGGTCTAATCAAGCTCATTGTGTTGCATCACCTGTGTTCCATTAACATGACTTGGGAAAATTTCTTGGAGAGATTGTCACCAACACCTACCATTAGCTCTTCTATCTTGCCTAGTACATCATCAACACAACCAATGGAGGTTGGATATTCTAGCATGCCCACTCATATTTTAGATGCTCCTAGGGTTTTTGAGTTTACTCACACCTATGAGAAGGAGAAGAGACAAGTATTTGCACCCAAGTCTACCAAGAATGTTCTTACACTTGACACCATTGTGGGACAATGTTAGATAGAGGAGTGGCCTCTTTTTCATCGGCATAGTGAATCGACACCATTAGAGGTTGAGATAGAAGACTAGGTGGAGGTTAGATCAGTTGAAGAGATCATCAGAGAAAAATATAAGGAAATATAATAATTGAAAAAAATGTTTTCTATTGATAACTCTCAAATCACTTTCTTGCAACAATAAAATTTTCAATGGAAAGTGAATCAACTCCTACAAAGCAAGCCCAAGTCAGACCAAGAGGTATTCAAAGGTAAATTTAAGGATTTTATCCTTGTTGACCAAATGCAGGACATGGAGGCTGAAAGACAAACAAGAAGACCAAAAACAAGAGGCATCAAAAGGGCAGAGTGAGAAAGACAGTCAACTCATCCACCTAAAGAGTTCACCTTTGATGAGTTTATAGCCATGGATATTAATGAAGACAAAGAGATTTGGTTATAAAGAGTAAATGAGAATTTTTAGAAGCTATTCAAGAGGGATAAGAGGGACAATAAGCTGCAAAGACACATGGTAAACCACTATCGCACCAAGAACACCATTTCTCAAATAAGGTTGAAACAATTGAAGAAAAGGCTAAAAGAAGCACAAATGAAGCTTAAAGAGAAGGATAACTTGGAATTATTGGCTGAAGCTTATTTTGATATTTAGCCCATCATTTACAGGTGCCATAAAACCAATTTTGAGAATTTTTGATCAATTTTGGTATTTTTTGTGATTTTTGCACAATTGTGAAAATTCCTCATTACAGAAGGGTAACAAACTTTTGTTACTCTTATTTTGGGGGCATCCAAATGATGATTTATTTACATGGATGGATGTATTTTGATGATTACATCATAGATCAGGAACCCTCATGGCATGAAAATCTGTAATTTTGGAGAAAAAGCTCAAAAACCACTCATTTTTCATGTTTATGTCACCTTTTTGGACCCTCTGTTACACTTTTGGAGTAATCTTGGGAGAATGGATTTTTGAAGGCCTTCTCGTGGGTAATTTTGAAAAATTCAAGTTGTTCTGGAAACTAGACACACAAGGCTCATTGACCATTCTTTTAGAAGTAGATTTGGACTCTTACAAGTTCCTCAAAAGTTCCTCCAAATTTATGTTATACTTCTGCAAATTTTTATTACTCTTCTGTCAAAAATGTCACAAATCAACATTAGATTCCTCGGGACACTTGTCAAGCTCAAAAATTGTAACACATTTGAGGTTTTTTTTCCTATGAGTTGGAATTATAGTTATTGAGTTGGTTTTTCACCTCCTATCGTGAGGGAATATGTAATTAATGTAAGGGACAAACACTCCTAGTTCATAGCTAAAATTCAGGGAATGGTTTCTAATCTCCCTAAAATCTAGGAAATGACTCACCTTGTGTATTTATGATCCATTTTGGATGGGATTTCGACCTGATGAGGTTTCATAGTCCATATTTTCTATAAGTATACTCTATTTAGTCTTTTTTTGGGTTGGATAGTCTCATATTGTAATGGAGCTCTTGTAATCAGCAATTTGGAATGAAATCAGAGACATATTTGAAGGAATTGTGTTGAGATACTTGTGGTAAGCATTGGAGCATCTATTTTTCTTATGTATGTTTATCATTTCATGCTTAATACCATTTATTCTTCTTCATAAATGTTTATCTTGTAATTTTATGAGAAGAAATCATGTTTATGCATGCTTTGTTTTAGACAAGGTTTACATTGCTATGTTTATTTGCTTCTAAACTTAATGAATTCACCTCAATTATCATTCAAACTCTCTTCTACTTCATTCTACACTCAATGAAATATTAAAATGATTTCAAACTACTTATATATCCTCACATTTTATCTTCAAATTCGCCTTGGATTTCAGACCTAAAAACCTTATACACAGTCTACTCACTGATTTTTCTATCCAACACTTAAAAAAATCAAACAAATCCTATTTACTGTGCTTAAATATATATCCTAAGATCATTAGATACTCATTCATTCCTTTGACTTCAAAATTGACAAAGAGAGAGTCCTCTCTGGTCCTGGTAGAGCTAGCTACCTGACCTAAATCATGGTATGTGGCTACCTTTCTCCAATCCTATTTCAAGCCTTGGGAAGTTAGGGAGAGTGATAACATTTTTGGTGCCATTGCCAGGGAGCGATTGCTAAATATTACCTGGGAATATTTCTTTAATCCTCTAAAATTTAGACTTGTAAGTGATAAGCTCTAACATTCAAAATAGGTTGAAATCTTAAATCTGAGCCAAAGTGCAAAATTCCTATCTTAAGCTGGCTCCTAAAAGACATACCAGGTCAAATATAGACCCAAATACCTCACCAATTATGTATGACCCTTAGAGTATTTTTAAAAATCATAAAACCAAGTCTCCGAAGGTTGGAAAATTTGTTCCTCCACTTTTCAAATCAAATTCTCTACCTACGAGAATTGTTTCAAAATATTTGTTTTATAGTTTAGAATCTGAAAGATATTTGCTTAGAACTATGTCTGAAACTTTTCGTTCAGAAACCACCTTTGATCCTTTCGATTTTGAGACCTTTGCATGATTTTTTGAGTCTTTTCATTCCAAATTCGATAGTGAATTCTGGTTTAATTTCCAAAAACTTAAAGGTTTGGTGGATAAGTTTCAAGAAACTTCAGAGAAAGCTTATTTCCAATATCAGCAGCAGGCTTTTCTTCACCTATCATTACACCTTCTCATAATGCTACATCATCAAACCTTCCTTTCATTCCATCATTACTTCTACAGGTTTTCACTTCATTAGCACCTCCACCTACCTCCTCCATTAGTCATTGACATATTTTCTCCGTTGATCCTACCACTTCAGCTCACTCTACTACCTTATAACTATGGTTAGAGACTTCCTCTTTTCCATGAAACATTATATTTTACAGCTTATCATCACATTGCCAAAGTGATTGATTTCATAGATCTTGAAGAGATCGAAAATGAAAATACCAAGATGTACATCATTGCACAGAGTTTCTCTGGAGAGATAAAGAAATGGTTTCGATATCTCACAACTGGTTCAATAGGTACTTCACAATAGCCGATTGACTCGTTTATGGAGAAATGGGAAGAGAAGAAAAATCCATTGCAGATTTTAGTTGAGTATAACGCCTTGAAAAGGAATCCCAATGAGTCTGTCCAAGAATTTAAAGCTAGATTCAATAATATATATGATTCAATTCCTTAGAATATTAAGCCTCCTCCAGACCTTTCTTTACTTCACTATCCTAATGGTTTCAATCCTAACATGGCCTATCAGTTGAGGGAAATAAACCCATCAGCTCTTGAAGAAATGCAGAGAAACGCAGTGAGCGTGGAAGCTAATTTGATCATCAAGAAGTCTAAAATCAAGACGGAGAAAAGATTCACTATCAAAGAAGAAATATCTACTTCATCAGAGGGAAAATTAGATACCTTGATCAGACCATGGAGAAGATGATGGATAAAATTTCCATCATTGATCGACAAGCTAAATCTGTAGAAATTATATACAAGATGCATGTATATATCTAGATTCTCCTAATCTAACAATATTTCTATTCTTTCTAAATACAGAATCCTTCCACTGTTAATGTTTTGTGGAAATTAAAATCAATTGCAAACACATGAAGCGAATAAAAAAAATCGCACATAACACAGTTGTTTAACGGGAAAGCCTGAAGCTGAAAACCCCAACTATCATATATTATGTATCATGGAGATCATGTAACAATCTCATACAAATCTTAGTACATCAAGCTCTCAATACAATCAATCGTCACACACTAATCAGAACAAATTTGCAAATCCATGCACTGATTTCTTGCCACCTAATAGCCTGCCTCCACTGCGCAATCCCTGCTGAAGAATAGCTCTGAATGAATTCGAATTACCCTTGCCTTGACTACGCAATCCTTATTGGAAACCGATGTGTGTGTGATGCAATCAATGCATCACTATAGTCACAATAGATAGTCCATCTTTCCCTTTCACCTATCTCTCCACTGGGTCTCCACTGGAACTGACATGCACTGTAGTTAACTACTGAATTGTTCAGTTGATTAATGAGTTATTATTTTTGAATTAATTAACTAATTAATCCACTCCACTCCCACTAGTGTATCATTCAATTAGACTAGATACAACTAGCTCAACTAAGTTTAACTCCATTAACTGAGTTAAATTGAATAACAACTCCATGAACTACTCTTCCAACTCTTTCATAACTTTGCCACTTCAGTTCTAACTGAGTCCTCCATGCATGAACCACCAGTAAACCCTAGGAATTGTGTAATTCCTTCAGCCCACTGATTTTCCAAATCTGTACACTGAAATTAAGTGCTCCAAGAGAATAAGTTGTTTTATATTGTCGGATTATTATTAATAGATAATAATAATCGACAATAAATGTGTCAGATTATTATCTATAAATAGACTTCGCCCAATATTCTAAAAAAATAATTTCATCTATTTTTCCAATTTGACCAACCATCCACAAATAGCATCCTGCAACTTCTGAAATATGATCACCATGTCTAAAAATAGGCAGAGTCTAAAAATAGACTTGCACCTAAAAATAGCCTGCGGGCCCACTTAGTGAAGGCGACTCATTTTCACTAAGCTCGTCATCTTGTTGAATCTCAACACTCCCTCTCAACAAGATAGGGATTATCCTTCACCGCGATCCTGCCTCTATGGTATTCGAATTTGCTCCTGGTGAGCGCCTTCATCAGAATATCTGCATCCTGATCTTCCGTAGGAATGCACTAAAGCAACATGATCTTCCGCTGCACACAATCTCTGTTATGATGATACTGGATATCAATATGTTTAGATCTATCATGAAACACAGGATTAATCGAGAGTTTAATGCAACTCTGATTATCACAATGTATCACTGTAGGATCTAAATGTGAACCGAACAAACCAACCAGGATCTTCCTCATCCAAATAGCCTCACATGCAGCTTGACTTGCTGCCATGTATTATGCTTTCGCTGAACTGAGTGCCACAGATCTTTATTTCCTGCTATACCAAGAAACTATTGTAGATCTGATACTGAAAGCCCCTCCTTATGTGCTCTTTCTTTTTGTTGGGATGCCTGCCCAATCTGCATCCGTGAAGCCATGCAACTTCACCTCATCCGTTTGTCTCTACCATAAGCCATACTTAGATGTGCCCCTGAGATATCTCAGGACATGCTTGCCTGCCTTCGAAAAGAGCTTGGTAGGCTTAACCATCGCTTGTGAAAGCTGGTTCACCACATAGCATATGTCCAGGCTTGTATTAACTAAATACATGAGCGAACCCACCAACTATAGATAAACAGTGGCATCCACTACCTCTACCGATGTAGAATCCTATTTCCTCCAATTTCCTGGAAGAGGAATGTCGATAGGCTTTGCAACCTTGCATGTGAAACTTCTCAAGTATCTCCCAAGCATACTTTCCTTGAGACACAAACAGTTCACCTTCCTGCTGCCATATTTCCAATCCAAGGAAATAATGAAGGACGCCAAAATCCTTCATCTCAAACTCCTTTGCAAGACCTGCCTTACATGAGTGTATCAACTGCTCATCACCCGTTAGTATTAAATCATCAACATAAAGAAAAATTATTAAAATCTTATCCTCCCCCACAATTTGGTATAGGTTTGCATCTTCCTCACTCTTGGTGAAGCCAAGTCTAGTGAAATAGTTGTCGATCTGTGTGTACCAAGCACAAGGTGCTTGTTTCATCCCATACAGTTCTCTTTTGAGCCTGCACACATTCGAATCATTGTTAAAGATCTCAAATCCTTCAGGTTGCTCAATGTACACCTCTTCCTCAATGATCCCATTAAGGAACTCAGTCTTCACATCCATCTGATGAATGTGCCATCCCATCTGCGCTAAGAGAGCAAAGATGGTCCTTATGGAAGAATATTGTGCAACATGTGCAAAGGTTTCTTGATAATCAATCCCCTCGATCTGTGAGAAGCCCCGAGCAACAAATCTTGCCTTATACTTCTCAACACTCCCATCAGCAGCTTGCTTTACCTTTTAGATCCATCTTGATCCTACAACTGATTTACCCACAGGCCTTGGAACAATCTCCCAAGCATTGTTTCTGACAATGGATTCATACTCCTCCACCATGGCATCTACCCATGTGGGCTCTTGCACTGCTCCTTCAAAAGAAGATGGCTCTATCATGATACACTTGCTCATAAGAGCCATGTATCCAGTAAAACAGTCAGTTGATTGTCTCTGCCTGCACTGTGATGTAGGGACTTCTACATTCTGTGCCACATCAAGCTTCAATCTCTCAGCTTCTGTGGTACGCTTTCTGCCTTGTCTGAAGTTTGGTTCTACATGAGTGGACTCCTCCACTCCATGAATCTCCTCCTGTGGTTGATCCACATCTAGTGGCTCATCTTTGGGAACAAGAAGTTCCTCCTCTACATGCAAGTGTAGCTCCCTCTCAAGCGACAACTTCATGGCTTTCACCTCGTTGAATTTTATATCCAATCGCACCACAGTCATCTAACTTTCTGGAAAATACACACGATAATTATGGGTTGTTTCTGTGTACCCCAAAAATATCCCAACTTCTACAATCGGCTCCAACTTCTTCCTGGCATCCTTTGTCACATGAATGTAAACAGATGAGCTAAAAATATTCAAATGAGAAATATCAGGCTTCTTACTAGTAAAAGCTTCTTCAGGTTTACTCATGCCAAGTACTCTATGAGGACAACGGTTTTGCACATAAACCGCAGTGTTGCATGCTTCTGCCCACAAGTGCATTGGTAGGCCCTGATCATGCAGCATTGCTCATGCAGCACCCACGATCATTCTATTCTTCCTCTCAGCGAACCCATTCTGCTATGGGTTATGAGGTGCTATGAGTTCTCTTCGAATTCCTTCTTTTCTATAGAAGTCTTTGAATTCGCTCGAGATGTATTCACCACCATTATCGCTCTGTAGAGCCTTCACTTGCTTCCCCAACTCCTTGTCCACCAATGCTTTAAACTCATAGAACTTTGAGAATGTTTCGCTCTTCTTCTTCATGAATAAGATCCAGCATCTATGAGAATAGTCATCAACAAATATAACATAATACCTGTGTTTTTCTGTTGAAGCAACCGAGAAAGTTCCACACACGTCTGTGTGAATTCTCTCCAGGATCACCGAAGCACGGTTCTCCTTCTCATGAAAGGTGGTTTTCACAAACTTACCCATAGTACATCCCTTGCACTGATCTGACTGCCCAAGAGTACCCTTGGGAAGTATAGTATAAATCTGCTGCAAAATATTCAAAGCGCTATGGTGAAGATGGCCCAATCCCCTGTGCCATAATTTTCCCTCATCCCGGCTCACCACTTCTTCTGCTTTGCCCACCATTGCAGCGTAGCCATCTACCTCCAGCTTGTATAGATTCTTAACTCGAATCCATATCCTCTTGGTTTGACCCATTGTTTTATGTCGTAGGAAAGCTTTTCCATCACTAAAAACAACATCATAACCTTTTTCTTCAACATTGCAATCGAGACCAAGTTCTTCTTCAGACCTGGAACATGCATAACATCTTTCAACAGAAATGGATTACCTAAATCCCTCTCAAAGGTAATGGTCCCAATGTCGGTCGCACTGTATCGACCATCGTCGCCCATCTCTATATGCATTTGGACGCCCTTCTCCTCCAAGTCACTAAACAACTCCTTGTCTCTCACCATATGGAAAGACACACCACTATCAAGATACCACACCGATCCCATAGAGCTTGAAACCAAGCATGCGATCAAAGATAAATCAAGTTCAAATTGTGAGGCTAAGGCCTCTCCAGCTGCAGCTCTAGAAGCCTTCTTGTTCTTCTTCTTCTGTGGGCAGTTAGTGGAAAAATGCCCATGTTCGTGACAGTGAAAACACTTCACTTTGAAGAAATCCTGCTTCTTTCCTTTAGCTTCAAATTTTGAAGGAAATTTCTTCCCCTTCCCTTTCTTTGCTTTGGTAGCCAAAGCGCAAACTCAGAAATTCTTCACAATTGCAATATTCAAGAATTAACACTGCTCTGATACCATGTAGAAATTATATACAAGATGCATGTATATATCTAGATTCTCCTGATCTAAAAATATTTATCTTCTTGCTAAATATAGAATCCTTCCACTGTTAATATTTTGCAGAAATTAAAATCAATTGCAAACACATGAAGCAAATAAAAACAATCGCACATAACATAGTTGTTTAATGGGAAAGCCTAAAGTTGAAAACCCAAACTATAATATATTATGTATCATGGAGATCATGTAACAATCTCATACAAAGCTTAGTACATCAAGCTCTCAGTACAATCAATCGTCACACACTAATCAGAAGAAATTTGCAAATCCATGCACTGATTTCTTGCCACCTGATAGCCTGCCTCCACTACGCAATCCCTGCTGAAGAATAGCTCTAATTGAATTCGAATTACCCTTTCCTTGACTGCGAAATCCTCATTGGAAACTCCAATGTGTGTCTGATGCAATCAATGCATCACTATAGTCACAATAGATATTCCATCTTGCCCTTTCACCTATCTCTCCACTGGGTCTCCACTGGAACTGACATGCACTGTAGTTAACTGTTTTATTGTTCAGTTGATTAATGAGTTATTATTTGTAAATTAATTAACTAATTAATTCACTCCACTCTCACTAGTGTATCATTCAGTTAGACTAGATACAACTAGCTCAACTGAGTTTAACTCCATTAACTGAGTTAAACTGAATAACAACTCCATAAACTACTCTTCCAACTCTGTCATAACTTTTCCACTTCAGTTCTAGCTGAGTCCTCCATGCATGAACCACCAGTAAACCCTAGGAATTGCGTAATTCCTTCAGCCCACTGATTTTCAAAATCTGTACATTGAAATTAAGTGCTCCAAGAGAATAAGTTGTTGTTTATTGTCAAATTATTATTAAGAGCTAATAATAATCAACACTTCTATTTTTAGATCGAAGATCTATAAATAGACTTCTCCCAATATTCTAAAAGTAGAATTTCATCTATTTTTCCAACTTGACCAACCATTCACAAATAGCATCCTGAAACTTCTGAAATATGATCACCATGTCTAAAAATATACTTGCATCTTAAAATATCCCGCGGGCTCACTTAGTGAAGGCGACTCATTTTCACTAAGCTCGTCATCTTGTTGAAGCTCAACAGAATCCTCTGTTAGAAATCCCAATTTTAGGGGTTAAAATCAGTAACCTCAATACAAGATCAAGCAAAGGGAAAAGAGGGGTCAGTATCCATGAATTCAGCAGCAAATTCACACTCCATTTATCTAGAATTATACTGAAGGCCCTGATGAAAATGATGAAGAATAAATTTTTGGCTAGAATCATTTATTCGAGGAAATTCAACAACCTATTTTCCTCACTGAAGAAGATCAATTTTGTGCAAAAATTTTTGCACCGAATGATTAGCAGTATGTCTTGTCAAATGATTACATGTTATTAGTGCACATAGAAGATTATCAGAGGAGATATCAAAATGATCTTTCTCTAGTGAAAAGACAATATGGTTTGAGGAATAGGAATGTTCCTATAACCTTCAATCAGAAAAAATAGAATGTTCAAGTAGATGCTCATCACAAATAAGTTGTTGCCCCAAATCAAAGTAAAGAGAAAGGACCTGTTGTTCCTAATCATCCTAAAGGAAATGAAGCTTCCTCCAGTGATCAAAGAAAGGATAAAGAAGTCCAAGAAGGAGGAAAAAAGAAATATTCTTCACACAAATATCAACCCAAAAAGAAAGATGCACCATTGAAAGAGGTAGAAAAACATTATGCTCTTTTTAGTCTTGAAAATGAAATTAACAAATTGAAAGTCTCCATTCCTTTAACTGAAATAGTTAAGAATGACTAGTACAAAGTTCAAGTAGCTAACTTCCTTAGAGTTGATCAAATGTCTGACATGATTAATGTGGGTTATGATCACCCTCAGCTTCTTTTTGGTCCTGTTGTTGATGGCGATCTAGAAGATAGTAAGGTTCCTCCATTTTATCTAAGCCTTAAAATCCATGATTTTATCCTTCATAATTCCATGCTTGATTCTGGAGCCTCTCACAACCTCATTCCCAAGGCCATTATGGTCAGATTATGATTGGATATGACAGGACCTTATCATGATATTTATTCATTTGATTCAAGGAGGGTGAAATGTCTTAGCCTCATCAAGGACCTAATGGTGTCATTAGAGAAAATCCCCGCGAAGAATGTCCTCATGGATGTTGTTGTGGCTAATATCCCTCCCAGATATGGAATGTTGTTTTCTCGGTCATGGGGAGCGAAGCTTAGAGGTACCTTACAACTTGAATTTTCATATGCTACCATTCCCGTCTTTGGACAACTTAGGAAACTATTCCAAGAAAGTAAGACGAAGTAGATGATCAACAACCAAGAAAATCCAAATAATCATCCTATTCATGTTGTTCATACATATTTAGAGTCCTTTATCTTGTTCAATGATGAATTTCCAGCATCTTCCGAAGTTTTGATTGAAGAAAAAGTAGAAAATTATGAATTTTCAAATTCTGTTTTAGAATTGGAAAATGCATATATTTGTGAAAAAATCCCAATTGGTTTGAGACCAAGTGCATCACCTCAAACAAGTGATGAAACAGTGAAAGAAACAGAAATTTTTAGTACAACAGAACTCTCTCAAGCAGCAAGAAAAGTTCAGCTATCTTGTTTCCATATTTTGGATGAATAAAGCAGTTTGTGGACTATGGACTTCGATGGATATTTGGGAAAAGAAGCGGTTGGTATTGGAGCGTGGATTCACAACCCTGTAAATCAGTCATTAAACATTCCTATCAATGTTCGAATGTCCTCCTACAAGTTGGCTTTCGAATTTTCAAACAATGAAGTTGAGTATGAGGCTTTGATAGTCGATCTGAAAATTCTCAAGAAGCTTGGTGCCAAGAAGATTTATGTATATGGCGACTCTGAGTTAGTAATAAATCAAGTCAAAGGGGAATAATAGGCCAAGAATCCAAGGATGTGAGCTTATCAAAATTCATTCCTAGAAATCCTCAAAACATTCACCAAGTACACTTTATCGTTGATCCCAAGGGACATCAATGTTATTGCTGATTCTCTCGCCACTTCGATAACATGCTCAAAATCTCATTGTATCCTAATAAGAAGTATGAGATAAATTTCAAACACTGCCCTGATGTCCCAGATAATGTTCAGTATTTGTAGGTCTTTCAAGATGATAAGAAAATCAGCAACTTCTTGCAGACATAAGAGGAATTTATGAATTCTCAAATAGACAACCAGTGCTATGAGGATGACCAAGAAATCCATGCAACAGAGATGCAAGTGATTCAGCTGAAATATAAATCCATTCCAAGAGGTTTGGTACCTTTGGAACAAATTTTTTATCAAGATGATGTTGCACGCAAACTGGCCATGTTACCAACATAAGTGGGAGTGGAAGATCTCAATCTTGGCACTCCGGAAAAGCCAAAGATGGTAAGACTTTCAAAATATTTGAGTGCATAAAGGAAAGGTAAATACGCAGTTCTTATGTCTCAGTTTACTGATGTATTTTCTTGGGAATATTCTGATTTGAAAGTCTATGATAAGAGCATAATTTAGCATACCATTCCCTTGAAGATGAATCGGAAACCTTTCCGCCAGAAGCTAATAAGAATGAATCCCAAGTTGTTGCCCTATATTCAAAATGAGGTAAATATATTATTTACTGCTAGTATTATAGCTCCTCTTCACTTTTCAAATTGGATTTTTAATATAGTGCTACTGAGAAAGAAGATAAGAGAGATTCTCTTGTGCATTGATTTCAGAAATCTGAACAAAGTTTCATTAAAGGACAATTACCCACTACCAAAGATGAACCATATTCTGCAAAGGGTAGTTGGATCTTCCAGACTTTCATTGTTGGACGGTTACTCTGGGTATAATCATATTTTAGTCCATCCAGATGATCAGGAAAATACAACCTTTATAACACCTTGGGGCACCTTCATGTATGCGAAAATGCCTTTGGGATTGAAGAATGCATGGGCTACTTTTCAACGAGCGATGTATATTGATTTCACCAATGAAAAGGATGTCTTTTTGGTCATTTATCTTTATGATATCATTTTTTTTTCCAAGACAGATGAGCAGCACTTGCAACACTTGAAAATAATTTTTCAGATATGTAGAAAGTTTGACATATCGTTGAACCCAAAGAAGAGTCTTTTTGCTATGGAGGAAGGTTTGTTGGGCCATATCATATCAAAATATGGAATAATGATAGATCCTTCAAGGATTGAAGAAATTCATACCTTAGACTATCCTAGGAGAAAAAAGGAAATTCATTCTTTCAATGGAAAAATCAATTTTTTGAGAATGTTTGTACCCAATCTTGCTGAACACTTAATGAAAATTACTGACATGCTGAAGAAATATAGTGAAGTAAAATGGTCTGGGGAGGTGAATAAATCATTCAATAAAGTTAAATTGGCTTTATCTCATGCTTCTATTCTTATTAGTCCAGATTATACACTTGATTTTATCATTTTTTCATTTGCCTCGGAGCATACTCTTGTTGTTTTCCTCATGAAAAAGAAAATCCAGAACACGGAGCATCCCATCGCCTTCTTCAGTAGAACCATAAGAGATGTAGCCTTGAAGTACAACATCATTAAGAAATAGGCCTTGACGTTAGTCAAATCATTGAAGGACTTCCGGGTCTACGTTATTCACTCTCATGTCATTGCATATGTTCCAAACACTGCTGTCAAAGGTGTGCTCACACAAAATGATCCTGAAGGGCGGCAAGGTAAATGGATCGCTACTATGTTGGAATATGACTTGGAGATCAAGCCCACAAATCTGATCAAAGGAAAAGGAACATCGAAGCTTATGAAAGATTCAAATCTCCATGCTTTGGACATTAATTTTATTGTTGCATTATCTGAAGAACAAGAGGCTGAAATATTACCTAAGGTATATGAAATTTTCTCTTTATCACCTTGGTATGCTGATATAGTTCATGTTTTGAAACAAATGAATCCTCCTCCCATCTTTCCAATTAGTAAGGCTAGATCTTTGAAGTTAAGAGCTCTTAAATAATGCATTATTAATGGTGTATTGTATTGGAAAGATCCGGGCAGAGTGTTGTTGAATTTTTTGGTTGAAGGAGAAGTTGAAAAAGTGATGATATATTTTCATAACGGTGACTGTGGCGGTCATATTTACTGGAAGAATACTTCTAACAAGATCTTGAGGGTGGGATTCTATTGGCCAATTTTATTTTCTGATGTTTATAAAATAGTCATGAATTGTCATGAATTTCAAATCTTTTAGGGAAAGAAGAAGCTATTGCCTTTTACCTTAAAACCATTTGAAGTGCAAGCACCATTCCAACAATGGGGACTTGACTTCATTGGAAAGATCCAACCTCCATCATTAGCTCAACATAAATGGATACTTAATGCCACAGATTATTTCAATAAATGGATTGACTCCATCCCAACGAGGCAAGCCGCTGACACTGCCATTATTTAGTTTTTAGAGAGAAATATTTTGTCTCATTTTGGCTATCCACACAAGATCATTACTGAAAATGCAGCTGCCCTTAAGTCCAAGAAAATGATTGAATTTTTCATTAGGATTGGTCATTCCAAAAAATACTATCCTCAAGGAAACGGGCTTGTTGAATCATCAAATATATCTTTGGTGAATATAATCAAGAAGATGCTACAAGAAAACAAGATAAATTGGCACGAAAATCTCACCAATGATCTATGGGAAGATAGAGTTAGCACAAAAATATCAATCAGCATGTCACCTTTCCAGCTTGTGTATGGTGTTAACACAGTGTTCCCTACTTCTCTAGTTGTACCGGTGATGAAAATTATGAAAGAGATCAACCATGAACCAAATGATATCTAATGAAGAAAAATCCAAATGATCCATCTACAACAGTCAAGAGACGAAGTCTTTAGTCATAATTCAAAGCTTCATGAGAAAATCAAAAATATTTATGATAGGAAGACCAAAGCTGATGATTTCAAGCTTTGGAGATGTTGTTCTTTGTTGGGATGCCCGGAATGAAGATAAGAGTAAGCACAAAATTTTTGACAATATATGGAAAAGACCTTACAATATCACTGCATTCAGAGGTAATAAATCATTTCCACTAGAGGACCTTGAAGGGAAAGAAGTTTTGGGAGGACCAATCAATGGTAGGTTACTCAAACACTATCTTACTTGATCACTGAATATGAAATCCACTTTCACTGTACATATCATTTTAATTTGATGTACAAGAAATAAGGAAGTTGCTGCAGAAGTTTGAAGCCCAAGGAGAAGGCCATGAGACTTATACATTCAGCTCATGTTTTCTTTCAAAATTTTCAAAAAGTTTCAGTCAGTTGTCAAGTCAGATTTTTCTAGTCAAAGTCATTTCCAGATTTAGTTCATCATTTCCAGTTTGTCAAAGTTTTTCAATGTCTAGTTTTGATTTAATTGCCCAATGGTAAGGCTACCTGATCTATGGTGTTCTTGACACCTCCTACAGGAGCTGCCATCCCCATATGGAGCCAATGTTAGTGTCATTATGTCTGTCATAAAAAATAACTCTTTCATTTGTTTCCTAAAAGTCATAGGTCAAAAATTTTACTTTTTCAAACTAGTTTTCAAAAAATAATTTTGGTCACTAAAGAGGTCTAGGTCAATTATGTTGCTCCCTCATCTCATTCATAATCATCATCTTTTTGAAGGTCATATCCATCATAATCTTTAAAATTTCAAAGGTAATATCACTCGACCTCATATAGGTCACTCTTTAGGGTCATCTCTAACTTTGAAAAATGTTCAATTTGTCACCTAAAACAAGGATTTAACCCTTAAACCCACTTATAAAACCCTAAATAAGGAGCTATCATGTTTAGGAAATGAAATAAATACTATTTATCTTGTTTCAAATGTTCAAGTGTCAAAAAATTTCAAAGCAACTCAATTCTATCATATTGTCTCATTGAAAAGAGAAATTTTTTTCCTATTGTCTCATTGAAAGGAAATCAAGTGTCAAAGCTTCAAAGAGGTCATTTTTTACTTATTATCTTAGTCAAAGACAAAAGGTTCTATCAAGGAAAACTTTTATTTCCTTAAAAGGGTCATTTTCAAATGTAAAAATTTCAAAAAGTCATTTCAAGGTTTCAAAGGAAAAAAGGTCATCTCAAGCTTATAAAAGGAAAAGGTAAGCTCAATTTCATTCATTATTACCCTTTTATGTGTGAAAGAGAACCTCTCTACCTCACTTTCCCTCCAAAGGTAGTCTAAACTTCAATTCTTAAGCTCAAATTCATTTCAAAATTCATTTTCTACCCTTCAAACAATTGTAGTTATGCTTCTGGGAAACATTGTTACGCTTTTGGGCACTAGCGTTACACTTTTTCTTTGCTATGCAGCCACCGTTGTTAAGTTTATGAGTGCTACGCAAGTGCTGCACAGGCACTACACAGCCACCCTGTTATGCTTCTGAGCACATTTGGTAGATTTTACCCACAGTTGTTACACTTTTGGCCTACATTGTTACGCTTCTATAGGAGAAGCAGTTTTCAGTTTTTGGCTTGGGAAACCTCCAAACCACTTCAAACGTGTCTCCATTACCTTATGAAAATCTCATAAAAGGTAAATCTAATCTCTCATGCCATCTTTTGATCAATATTTTGGGTGTTTAAACATTTTCATGTTCACTTATTTTTTCTTCATATTTTCACTTGTCCATATATATAAAAAATAAAAATTGACAAGCCCTAACCTACCCCACCTATATAAACCCTAACCCTCACATCTAAACCCTAACCCACACATTTCATACACCTTATCCCCACATTCCTATCATCTACATCATCCCTAACATGTCAAATTCAAGAAAACCCTAGATTCTAGCTTTTTCATAGTGAGAAACCTTGAAATTTGTTGTCTTTGCTAGATTTTGTCACTTTACACACATATATTTCTCCTCATTCCACCCACAACTTGGAGCTAACACACAACTCAACCCTCTTAATTTTTTCTATAATTTATCTCAGCTTCATTATCCTTCATCTCATCCTCTAAACTCACACTTTCCTACACTCTATTTTTCCATATTTCCATACATTCACTCATCTCATTAACACCCTAGGGTTTTCATCATTCCGGTGAAAAAAACAATGGAAAGTGACAAGAAGAGCTTCAAAGGAGGGTGCCACCTTAGGCTTTAACCCTTCACAATGCATGAAATAAATTCCTCGCCATTGGCCAGAATATGCTTTGAGACAACTCAGTGTTTGAGATTTTTTGAAAGGCTCATGGAAGAGGGGTATAATCTTCAATTGACTAGCCTATTTTCTACAAGCTACAATATGGGAAAGGTCACTATTGTAGTTGTGGAGATAAGCCTATCAGTAGACCTTATTTATTCAACAACATGTATCCCTTGTCATGGAGAGTAGTGGTTCAAATGCATGGAGTTAGACATTGAAAACTACAAACAATTTCTAAAGCCTCGCGCTAGAGAGGAGCCAAACTACCTTTTTCCTTTCAGATACCTCAGAAACAAGTATGCTCCTTTGATGATGTTCATAATGAAGTACTTCACATGTGAAGTAATATCTCTAGGTTGTATAGGTATCATATCAGGTTGTTGATGCATTTCACCTCTGTCAAAACACTTGATTTGCCATATTATTTGTACATGAGTTTGATTAAGATGACTGAGAAGGTTCAGAGTAGCAGAAAATATCATAACAATATTATTTTTCAACATGTTCTAATCAAGCTCATTGTGTTGCATCACCTGTCTTCCATCAGCATGACTTGGGAAAATTTCTTGCACAGATTGTCAGCAATGCCTACCATTAGCTCTTTTATCTTTCCTAGTACATCATCAGCACAACCATTGGAGGTTGGCTCTTCTATCATGGCCACTTAACTTTCAGATGCTCCTAGGGTTCTTTAGTTTACTCAAACCTATGAGAAGGGGAAGAGACAAATATTTTCGCCCAAGTCTGACAAGAATGGTCTTACACTTGACACCATTGTGGGACAATGTGAGATAGAAGAGCAACCTCTTTTGCATAAGCATTGTGAATCAGCGCCATTGGAGGTTGAGATAGCAGAGCAGGTGGAGGTCAGATCAGCTGAAGATATCATCAAAGAAAAATATGAGGAAAAACATAATTGAAAAAGATGTTTTCTATTGTTAACTCTCAAATCACTTTCTTGCAATAAGAATATTTTCAATTGAAAGTGAATCAACTCCTACAAAGCAAGCCCAAGTCAGACCTAGAGGCAGTCAAAGGTAAAGGTAATGAGGTTATTGTTTTTTACCAAATGCAGGACATGGATTCTGAAACACAAACAAGAAGACCAAAAAAAAGAGGCCTAAAAAGGGCACTAGAGCGAGAAACACAGTCAATTCATCCACCTGAAGAGTTGACCTTTGATGAGCTTATAGCCGTGGAGATTAATGAATACATAGAGCTTTGGTTATCAAGAGTAAATGAGAATTTGAAGAAGCTATTGAGGAGAGCTAAGAGGGACAATAAGCTGCAAAGACACATGGCAAACCACTATCACACCATGAACACCATTTCTGAAATAAGGCTGAAACAATTGAAGAAAAGGCTAAAAGAGGCACAAATGCAGCTCAAAGAGAAGGATATCTTAGAATTATTGCCTTAAGCTTATTTTTCTATTTAGCTCATCACTTACAGGTTCCATAGAACCAATTTTGAGAAGTTTTGATCAATTTTGGTATTTTTTGTGATTTTTGCACAATTTTGGAAATTCCTCATTGCAGAAGGGTAACAAAATTTTGTTACTCTTATTTTGGGGGCATCCAAATGATGATTTCTTTACATGGATGGATGTATTTTGATGATTACATCACGGATTAGGAACCCCCATGGTCTAAAATATGTAATTTTGGAGAAAAGGCTCAAAAATCACTCATTTTTCATGTTTCTGCCACCTTTGTGGACCCTCTATTACGCTTTTGGAGTAACCTTGGGAGAATGGATTTTTGAAGGCCTTCCCATGGGTCATTTAGAAAAATTCAAGATGTTATGGAAAATAAACACATGGGGCTAATTGACCATTATTTTATAAGTAGATTTGAACTCTTAAAAGTGCCTCAAAAGTGTCTCCAAAGTTCTATTACACTTCTGAAAATTTTTGTTACTCTTCTGTGAGAAATGTCACAAATCAGCATTGGATTCCTCAGGACACTTTTCAAGCTCAAAAATGGTCACAAATTTGAATTTTTTTTGTCCTATGAGTTGGAAATGAAGTTATTTATTTGGTTTTTGCCTCATACCATGAGGGAATATGTAATTAATGTAAGGGACAAACACTCCTAGTTCATAGCTAAAATTCAGGGAATGGTTTCTAACCTCCCTAGAATCTAGGAAATGACTCATCTTGTGTATTTATGATCCATTTTGGATGGGAATTAGACTTGATGAGGTTTCATATTCCATATGTTCTATAATTCGACTCTCTTTAGTCTTTTTTTGGGTTGGATAGTCTCATATTGCAGTGGAGCTCTTGTAATCAGCAATTTGAAATTAAATCAGAGACATATTTGCAGGAATTGTGTTGAGATACTATGAATTTGAGCATTTGTTTTTCTTATGTATGTTTATCATTTCATGCTTAATACCATGTCTTATTCTTCATAAATGTTTATCTTGTAAGTTTATGAGCATAAATCATGTTTATGCATGCTCTGTTTTAGACAAGGTTTACATTGTTATGTTTATTTGCTTCTAAACTGAATGAATTCACCTTAGTGCTAATTCAAACTATATTATACTTCATCCTACACTCAATGACCTAATAAAATGATTTCAAACTACCTATCTAGCCTCACAATTTTTCTACAAATTCACCTTGGATTTCAGACCTAAAAACCTTATACACACTCTACTCATTGACGTTTCTATCCCGCACTTAAAAACATCAAAAAAATCCTATTTATTGATCTTAAATATCTATCCTAAGATCATTAGATACTCAATCATTCCTTTGAATGAAAAAGTGACAATGAGAGAGCCCTATCTAGTCCTGGTAGAGCTAGCTACCTGACCTAAAGCTTGGTTTGTGGAAACCTTTCTCCAATCCTATTTTTAGCCTTGGGAATTTGGGGAGAATGATAACAAGCCGCTACCAAGACACTATGTGCTTTGGCTCTACTTCAGATCAGCCTGATTCGACCTCAAAATCTTGGCCCTGCCCTTAACAAGCTATGCCAGCGGCTGTGGGGTCCTTGGCCACAGGCATAACATACACGACCCACATCTCTGCTTCGCTAGGTCACGACAGTTTTTCTTCAGATCACCCAAATCTGATGCGAAATTTTTTTTGTGATCCCGAACCTTTGCGCGAGCTCCTTCTGATGTACCTATGCAAGCCAAAAACATAAAATATGAACCAAAACCAAAATAGGAAGGAGGAAATCTCATGAGTGAAAATTTGTGAAAAATAACTTTGGGTCTCTTCTATTTATAACTTTGTGAGGGACTGCTTGGGGCTTTGACAGAATCAACATGCGGTTAGGCCGACTCATAAAATAATAAAATAATTCACAACTTGACTTTCGCTTAACCGATTGGCACGATCTATCTGTCGACTTTGATCCTCTCGAAAAGAGGAATCTAATTAAATTATCATCCCAATCATATGAGCTGTACAATCTCGAATTTGACCCTAGTTTCAAAAATTAACATTCTTGTGATATAAATTTTGTCTCACTTCGTCTCCCAAATCAAAAGTTACAGCCTTTTGAATTTTTTCACTTTTGCACTATTTTTACAAGGTAACATGATGATGTGGAAAAATATGTGGCATGTTAACATGGAAATGTTGACTTTACATAAACCATGTGGGAAAAAAAATTACAGATAGTTCTTCCACATCACTGCCACGTGTTATTCAATCCTGGCCAAATCAGAATCCAAGAACATTTTTCCATGCACCATGTGGCACCTCTACAAGGATGCCACATCATTAGGAGGGTCCCAACACCATTTTTTCACCATTTCTTATTATATTCATTTCTAATTCTTGGTGTAATTGACATAAAGCATTAAATTCAACTCTTGACATAAATTTCTCCATCTCGAGATGGGAATTTTCCCGTCTAGCCACCCAAATGTGTGCCAATTTCCATTAATTTACTTTTCAAGTCTATGTGTAGTTGACAAGAGACATTGGGAATGAATGATAATTTTTCTCATTCTGGGATGAGAATTTTCCCATCATACCATCAGGTTCTCATCTTGGTTCATTGACTTATCTTGACGTGATAAGAATTAGTGCAATGGCACGAATGGGTTCACTCCACTTACATACACTTCACATTCCATATGATTTATGTTAATTGTTATTTAATTTAATTTTTATATATTAAGGTTTGACCTGACGTTGAACTTACACCATACACTCTATTTCACCCACTATGTACCATACCTTACCATAACCTTAACTAGAGTTTATCCCCACCATAGATTGTCTTAACTATAGTTTATCGAAGTTGGGTTTATTTTTAATTGAATTTTTTTGGTGCGATGGTACGGTCCGAGAGGGCGGTAGTTAACACTGGAAAATTGTACAGCAGAAGACGACATCAATTAATATCGAGCCCAAGGATTTACAGGACAGGAATACATTATGGAATCAAGAAGTATTTAAAATCTCTAAGGTTTTGAGAAAATCAGATTTGAACTAGTCATAAATGCTCAAATGCGCACTTTATCCTTCGAGAAGAGTGCCTTCTACGTGCCTTTTTGCCCGATAAGCGCGCATTCCTGGAAATGGAAAAAATTCACTTTCCAGGACCACAACAACCAAAGGACAGTTACTCCTTATGTGAAAGTTGCCTAAGGACAGCCACCAGCACCTCCTTAGACATTATGTGAGCACACAAAAGAATATTTGAGCACACAATGGAATCACACCTCTCCCGTGGGTCATCATCCATCATGTACCAAGGGAGGGAAGGAGGATTTGAAGCTCACCTATATAAACCCACCAAGAGATGAACAAATGGTGATCACAAGGTTATGCTGGCCAAAGTTGCCCAAGCAACACTAGCATTGTGTGTGACCCAGAGCTGGAGCTAAAGAGGACTCGATAGTTGGCCACCCAACATCTTAGTCCACCATAATAGAGAGAGAGAGTGAGACTGCATCAGAGGCAGAGCTTGGAAGGAAACATCCTTGCATCGGGACCTAGAGCCATTGCCTAGGGGCCCTTTGGCAAGTGGGTAAAATTTCTTCTCCATTTCAAACGTTTAATAAGAAGAGGCCATCGAGCCATAGTTTGCATTATTATCATTTCGAACTCTCTATATAGCTTTTGTATATTTTTGTTTTTTTAGTTTTAGTTTAACCAGATCATACTTCAGCATACTATTTCCATTAAGTTTTATGCTTTTGAGCTCCCCCACTTTTTTCCTGTTACCAATAGTTTAGAGAGTACACCACACTCTCTAAGCTTGTGTGATTTCATACACCCGTGTGACTAATCCACAACAACAAGATTGGCGACTCCACTGACATGTTTCAAGTTTATGTGGTTGTTCCATCTTTTGCAGGAGACCCTTTGTCTATGCTGGGGTGGAGTTGACATTCCTCTGACCCATCTTAGAGTCCCTAGACTCATTGAGGTGATAGACTGAAGAAGGCAGTTCCTAATATTTTTACTTGCAGGATTTTTGCGCGCAGTTTTTCCTCACAAAGGCGCATTTTGAGTGTTCAGGAGTGACCTGCGCACTAGAAGGCGCACTTTTCAAGGGTTGTTACATGCAATTTTCAAAGAGATTTTTTCTCCCTATTTTCTGCATTTTTTTTCTTCTTGTAAGTGTGTTGGGCAGCCCCTAATGTATCTGCCAACACCTATGTTGATACCCCACAACTTCTGAAAACTAATTTTTTGCTGCTTTCTGTAGGCATTTAGTTAGTTTTCATTTAAGTTGGTTTTTACAAAAAGTGTTCACATATTTTAAGTAGGGGGTGAATTAACCATTGCTTTCCGAACAATTTATGTTTTTTGCACATTCTGGTATGCACACTTAGTTTAACTAGTCCAAGTAAGTGGCTCATGACCACACATGCATAAGCTAGCGTAGAAATTGTTTAGTTTAAATTCAATTTTTGCATCTAGGAAATTGCGGGACTAGGATTGAATCGCCAATTAGAGCAAGTAATCTCTACTGTCTTTGCACCATTTTATGACACTATACAAGCATATGAATGCTCTACATTTGTGATTCACCATCTCCCTTTAGTCACTCACATAGACTAACTAGGAAGATTTGGAAGCGGCCCATTATCCGCAAATGCTTCCATTTGAGCAAGGAACAACGTCACATAGTTTAACTAGGGGACTTTTGTAAAGGATCACCGATATCCATATGTTCAAATTATGAGATTTTTCACCATATGCTCACACACATTCACCCACTAAGAAAATAAAGCCACCTAAAAATAACTTAAACCAACTCACTAAATTCTCCCCACAGGGGCCACAAGAGAATTTATAGATTAAGTTAGGATCAAGGGGGTAGGAATCCAATAAGACACCTTGATCACACTTCACATTGAAACATAGAAGTTGTGTATTTAGGGAGCTTTAAAATCCACCTATCAACCCATGGAAAAGAAAACTCGAGCACGGCAGAGACCCGATTCAGAGGGGGTTAGGCTTAGGCGCAGTGCGTGCGGTATCAGTTGGGGCTACCTGACCCGGCTGATACTCGGTACTGTTAGTTGACTACCAAGAAGCCAAAGACTCGAACACTCACGTGGGATGGTGGTTCTTAGTGGCCAAAACTAGGGCATCCTTTACCCTATAGGTGACGGTACAGGAAAGCGCCAGACCCTCTACCCTTACCTTCGTTGATTCTCTTCAACTGACTGGGGGCGTCGCCAACTCTTACGGGACGTTGTGCCAGCACTCGCAAGAAATCCTCCCAAGGCCCAGTTACTTTTGAGTGTGTGAGGACATATTAGGTCTTCTAGGATTTTGAGTATCACGCGCAAACAAACAAAACCATTTTTTGCTTGGTTGATCACATAGATTAAGTTAAATGGAAAATTCATCTCATTTTCGCTTTGTTTTATGTATGTGGCCATAAATTTGTCGTGATCATAGAATCGATCCCCTCAAAATTTTTCCAAACCCTAACCTGGTCGACACTCAAACAGTTCCAATGGAACCTCAGCGGTCCAGGCGTATTTTGGACCTCCCCACATTACCGAGAGGAGTTCCAGGTCTTTCACCATTTAGGCGTCAAAGACGAAACATTGCCACAGTGGTTGGTTCCTCCTTTCTTGGAGCAACCTTAGCTGGGAACCCTAGTCAGTCTTCCAACACCACACTGCACACCCCTCCCCCCTCGTCCCCTAGGGGGCAGAGGAGCGCATCCCATATGGGAAGCTAGCCGAATTCACAACAGGGTACGTCACGGACTAACCCTCGTTCTAACCAGAACTTCGTTTCTTCACACGTTGCCATGGATTCAACCTCCCAGTCACCCTTCTTAGTGGCGTTAAATCTACCAGATTTGACCAAGCTCACCAATGACCCCATCGCACACGACGCCAATTGGCCTCCCATGCCCACAAAGCTCCCTTCAGACATACCAAAGTTTGAAGGCAAGCAAGCGGAAGACCCAGGAAATCATATAATGACCTTTCACCTGTGGTGCTCATCGAATAGCATCATTGATGATACTACTCGGTTGAGGCTATTTCAACGCACTCTTACGGGAGTGGCCGCGAAATGGTATGTGGAGAAACCTCCTGCTTCACATGGAACCTTTAGCACCCTCGCTACCACATTCCTCACATACTTTCAGTTGCCCATTCACCACGATTTGGGAATGGAGTTATTGACTCATTTCAGACAATCCTCCTCTACCCATATTTCAGAGCATCTCCATGAGTGGAGGTGGCGTCACAGTTTATGAAAAGAAAAACTAGAAGACCGAGTCCTTTTATATTTATTCTTGAAAACTCTGAAGGCAGAGATTTCAAAGGATGTGGCGCAACATAACCCCACATCCGAAGAGGACGCAATCAGTAAAGCCCAGCAGCTTGAACTGATCTACACGCAATCAGGATACATATACAATATCCTGCCCAATTCCCCACGCCTGCAATCTTATCAAGAATTTCTAGGCATGTTTAACTCTACAGACAGACTTATTGGGTCAGTGACCCAAGGGTACCTAGGCAGCAGTAGTCAGAATCCCGGTTACACACATGGGTCTACCTAGAACATGTCTCAACCCGGATTTCAAAGTCATCATATGCAGCAGCAAAATTTGACTAATAGGGCGCAAGCGTATCACCAAGGAGGACCTTATCCTCCGGCTGAGGGGACCCAGTACGCAGGAAGAAAAATTGACATAAGAACTCCCCCCCAATGTCTAGGTGCAAACTTGGGACAGCAATATGCTCAGTCCCAAGCACATAACCCACCTACGCAAAAAAATGCACAGGTGAACTTTGTACAGCTGTCCCAAAATCAACCATGCCAATATGATCAGGAGAACTACCCTCCTAATGTGGTTAAGAGAAAGGTAAAAAAAAAGCCCAAAGGGAACCTTGGACAAGGGGGCAGTAACCAACAGCGCCCACCGCGATCCCAGGCTGGAGGTAACTCCAACCAGAATCAAAACCAGGAGCCAAGAAATGCCCAAAGGCAAGGAAAAAGGCCACCTCTACGAACAAACCATTCTTTTTCAATATGTGGTGAGTACGGGCACTATAATCACCACTCTCCCGAACTCCCTGAGCTTAAAAAGCTTCAGAGTAACCAAGGACAAGGAGGATCTTCCCAGACAACCACGGTGATGCAAGAACCCTTCCCCCATCAAGGAACGATTAGCACTCAGCAGCAAAACCTCCACGATTCCAGGAAAAACAACCATGAAATTTACATGGTTGGGGAAGAAATTTTTTTTCAAACTCGGAATCGCAACTACGACACCCCACCAGACACCAGTACGTCAGGGGCTAGTATGAGCGTGCAAAATACACCTTTAACCATTCCAAAGATTCCTTTGGAATCATTGCCAAAAATGGTAAAAGGGCCTAATAGGCGAGCAGGTAATTACTCCAAAGCAACCCACAATTACAGCATCGTAGACAATTTAGCTCAATCACCTGCTACTATGTCCAGATTGGAACTACTTCAGTCGTGCCAAAAACAATGGAAAGCCCTACTTTCTGCATTAGGCACTGTCGACCCTGCCGACACGCGCATGATGGATTTTGATTTAGACAAAGCCACCCCTAGGCTTCCCTCCATGGTCACCTTCTAGATACCAGTATCGGTACGGAATATCACTATTCACCGATGTGTCATTTACGAGGGTGCATCCACATGCATCATGTCAAAGAATGTATGGCAGAATTTAGGCTCCCTCGAACTCAAACCTTTCGTCATCACACTCAGAGCATACGACGGTCGTCCCTCAACCCCCGTCGGTCTCTTCCAAAATGTGTCGGTCTGCTTAGACGGCAAGAAGGTCCACATAGACATCGAAGTCTTGGACGCTCACTTGGATTACAATATACTCCTTGCGCGGAGTTACATGTATGCCATGTCTGCCATAGCATCCTCCGTCTTTCGCATCATGATGTTCCCCCACGAGGATCGAATCATCACTGTAGACCAGATGACGCACAGTGAAAAGTGTCCCTTGACCAACACGGATATGGTTATACCCTAAGTAGATATAGCCACAGATGGTCTTTCACGGTATCAAGAATATGGCCCTGGCCAATTCAAACCGTCGTCCGTCCTAGGGTCATTCCTAGGAGATCCTCCCATTATCCCTGAGGTATAGCCCGATGCCACAAGGGCCCCGGTGTGCATGATGTCCACATCAAGCACCAATATTAGTCAGGACACGGACTCAAGCAGTAAGGACACCGAGGCATCAGCTACGGCTGCCTCCCTAGTCTACGCCGCCTCCCAACCTCCTTTCCTCTACCCACCTCCTGGCTTCACCTCCCAGCAGGTCTTGGCAACACTGGTATTACCCAATATATCATTGGCATTCCTAGTGTGGTATCTTGTTCCCCCTCTAGGAATATCAGCTACCAACGTTACTGCATTTGGGTTAAAGCCCCCCGGTCCCGAGGAGCCCCAACCTACCTAAGCAGCGGTCGAAAGTGCCCCCGCAAGGGAAATTTCCATTGCCAAACTGGTGACCACGACCAAGAAAATCACCAAGAAAGGAAAGAAATTGGTGACCCCCACCATGCAAAGGGAGTCATCATCCTGTGCTATATGTGAGGTCACAGGACACCTGACCCACATATGCCTAGAGTTGGACAAATTAAAACCACTCCATGGCTGCAAAGCAGGCACCTCGACATGGAATTCCCACAAAAAGGAACTTGCCACCAAAATTACATGCAAACCAATGTGTACCAATCACGCATGTGCTCTCTGTGACACCTATGGGCACTATACCCATCATTGTCCAGAAATACCACGATATAGGGACGCCTTACACGCGATTGAGCGATCCTATCAAGATGATCCCTCCATCCATTCTATCAATGACGAGTCGCGTACCATCCTATACTTACAAGAGGAGCATAGATTCGTAGAAAGACCCCCAGAAATGCCCATTATACGTTGCATGCTATGCAATGAACGTGGCCACTACCTCGAAGAGTCTGCCGCATTGGAACTCATTCACATATGGTATCCAATCGAAAGGGTTTACTATGTGGGACTGTGGGTAGCGCAATTCACATGCCCGTTATGTGCTGACAATCACCTATTGGATAATTGTCACTACATACCTTGCTTCCGGCTAGCCCTTGCTAGCCTCCGCTCAGCCATAGTTCATCTTTCCCAAGAACACGATATGGATGCCGAATCCACCGGCAGCTCCATGACCCAAGCAGAGGAGATGAGCAGGTCTATCATGTTCTTGTCAGTTGAAGAACAACCGAGTGGGGAACCTCTACTAACCCCTAAAGGCACGTCACGAAAACCACCCGCATGCACATTATGCAAGCAGACGAACCATATAGTCATCCACTGCCCTGACTTAGCAGCATTGCGACATTGGTTCCCCACCTGGCCTCAGACGACGCACGATGGGACCCCCATATCACAGATATTTTTCCTGATATGTTAGGTTAATCATTACGACCGACATTGTACTTATGTCGAGCGGATCCATCCCACTATCGACATGATTAATGTCGTAGAAAAGAGGATGAGCTATCTCCAAGAATGGCATAAAAGATACATCGTTGACCCAAATTCCCCACGATCACAATGGTGTGTCAAGCCTGATAAGACCACACACCAACCACGTATACCCCAGGCCAAGCCTAGGATAACATGAGGCCTTTGTGATCTAAACGATCACCGAATCAACCAATGCAGAGAACTCAAAACCCTTGCAAATAGTCTCCGCATAATCTCGCCTCCTCCTCAAAAACTTCTTTCTAATCAAGAGAAGATCAAATGCACTTATTGCCGAATTTTCTCACACTTTCATCATATGTTTAAGTGTACACATCTCCCTAAGATGAGAGTAGCTAGAGCAGCATTAATTCAACTACCCACCAAAAAGGGAGGCAAGTCTCAACCTATGACGCAAAAATGGAAGCAGAAGACTACCTGGTCCACAACCGACCCTTTCCAAGCGTCCACATCAGGAACATCGAGTAGTGTATAATCTCACACTATCTACTATGTCAGCACTGTGATACCATGCAACATTTGCACCAGTCATGATCACACGCCGGAGGTATGCTCACTGCTAAAAGTGTTCAGGCACCTCTGTGATAAAAACAACTTCCACCTACCGGAAATTGACTATCCTAGTGGGAAATCCGACATTAGGCTCGCATAGGACTCCACTACTGAGATCCTTCCCTTGCCGCATGCCAGTGACACAATTCACCACATACGACTCGTATCATCACACGCCCAAAACAGGATTTCAACCACCTCCTCGTCACAGGAATTCTGCTTTATTCCTGTCGCAAAATACGAAGGCACCTTACGCTTTTGCATAGATTTCCGCAAGATCCCAAACGTGCATACTGCCATCGAACTCCTTGATGACACCTAGCCTCTAGAACAACGTCTAGTACAACTAGAGATAGTTGACGAAAGCATATGACAATTGCTACAACACAATGAGGCCCATAAGAAAAGAGTAAAAGCATCATTCGACTGCCACATCACCCCTCTCTCATTTACCGAGGGAGAGTTAGTCCTTTGCTATGATGTCGCAAAAGAGGCCTTAGGGCCAGGAAAGTTTGACACCTTGTGGAAAGGGCCCTATATCATCAAACATTGTCTCCAGCAAGGGGAATACATCTTGATGGAACCAAACGGGACACACCTCACTAACCCCGTCAATGGCCTTTACCTCAAGAAGTTCTACCCATAAGGGCCCCAGTATCCCTTATCCCCTAGAGTTAGAGTACACAAAAATCCCAACAGCTAAATATTTTTGACCCAAGGACCTAAATGCGCTCAAAGTGCCACCATGGATCACCTACTTGAACCCTATTTTGTATTTGCTGATGGAGCATCGCGATGGTCTCAAAACTTAGTTGCGGTCGCCTGGGTCATCTACCACCCTAACCGATCACCACTGTGTTCAAACGGTGTGTGCATCGGCTCATCAACCAACAATCAGGCAGAATATGACGTCGTTATCAGAATTATGTGCGAGGCCCTCCATCGGGGCATCCACCATATGCATTTCTACCTCGACTCCGGGTTAGTGGCATCACAGTTGAACCAAACATTTGAAACCAGAGATGCAAACCTGTTTAGAAGATATTTGTGTGCCAAAATATTAAGCAGACAATTTGATTACATTACATCTTCACATTTATCAAGGAATAAAAACCAAGCAGCTAATTGCATAGCTAACAATATCCTAGACTGGAATGCATCACGAATAAACTACCATAAATAAAAAACCAAAAACATAGATATCCATCAGCATAACACAAAATGCATAAATTGAAATAGATAGCACACCATGTAGAGCCACAAAAATATCTCTCATATATATATCAAAAATTATGTGTATCTGAGTAAAAAAATAGTATCACTGGCCCAGTGGCCGGCCCAAAAAATACAATGGTCGTCAAAAATAAGGGAAGCATCCTCATAACGGGTGCTTTCCCTATGTACAAAACTACTCTAGGGGGGTACCCCCTCAAGAGGAGCACCCGGGCCCACCACCGCTCATGGTGCCACCACCGAAGCTGTTGTCGCCACTGTGATAGCTACACGTCGTAGAGTGGGCTAGTAATGCCTCTCGTGGGCAATCACCGTCTCTAGCCAAACCTCCTCTAGGTCATCCATAAAACCTCGGGTAGGCATCCCGTGGGTCAAACGGTCCACTCGACCCCTAAATTCCTCTAGAGTGTCCACCTGAGCCGTAAGTACTATGATGCGCGCCTCAGCCGCATCTGAACGAGCTCTCTCGGCCACTACCTCAGCTGCAGCTGAGCTGCTACCCTCACTAGAAGGGCCAACACCACCCCCGCCAGGTCCACTGGCACCACCCGATCCACCTGTGGCACCTCCTCCCCGACCACCCTGCGGTCATGGCAGAGGATCATGACCCAAAAATTGGGCCACTAGGCATCCCACCTCGCCAATATCTGCACGAGTAACCAAAATAATGTTAGTTTCAATAAAAAAACACACAAGTACGTAAAAACTCGAACAAATGCAGAAAAATAGCACATACCTGCAGGACCCCAAACATAACCAAAAGGGAGACCGATATCTGGATCACCCTGAAAGTCCATCCCCGCATACGGGAAGGGAAAAAACATCTATGGATTGGCCTCGAACCAGGCCTCCATCATGTCATTCCAATAACAACCCACCATGCCACCACTGTCATGTGGCATCACCAGAGCCCACCTCCTCATGCGTGGCTCCCTCGGCCCCCCAATAGGCACAGCCACAATGAGCCTCAACAGCACGACCCTCTCATACATAATGTTGCATAATATGCTAGCATACGTAAACGATTTGGATCCACATTGGACCCTGTTTAGTTGCGACACCATACCATCAAAATAGAAATAGGAAAAATCGAAAAAATGCCCATTCCTCAAATGGCGTAAAACTCCCACCTGTGGGTCCGATTCCCGATGTGGAGCAAACGACCCCGCTAGTCGCACAATAATGGCCAGAGCACACCGCTCAGCCACATTTTTCACTGATGCAATATTGATGCACCCCTCAATAAGAGGCGCACCACCGCATGCCTCCTCCGTAACCTATCGATGTTCACTCGCCCAACAGGGAGTGGATACCTCAGCGCCTTGCCCTAAGGCAGTAATCCGGTCACAAAGTATATATCCGTCTCTGGATGGATAATCAAGTTCGTCCCCCTCAGGACAAACATATTTTGCCTCCTGCGCTAATGCTGTATGATATAACATAACAATCGGTCCTGTGACCGAAGGAAATCATTCTCATCAAATTTCAGAAGGCCCCATGCGGCCAACTGAAGGTGCGCCCCAGCATCAGCAGCAAGAGTGGTCCAAATCTCGAGCCAATCTCGCTCTCCCCACACCAACCTACCAATAAACAGGCACCCATCAGTACAGAGAAGAAACATCAAAAGGGACAACAAAAACCTAAGTTTCTACAAAAACCCTGCCCTTGTGCACCTATCTCTCAGACAGTCGCGCCCTTGCGCGCCTGTTTTGTTCACAGGCGTGCCCTTGTGTGCAAAAAGGAGGGAACAGTGCGCTTTCGCGCGGCTATCCCTCGGAAATAAGAGCAAGGGGGGCACCTCTTTGCCTAGATCACTCGCACAATCTAGGGAAAAAATCCCCTTTGAGGCCATATAAACCCAATTTGTACGGCCCCCGGCATCACCAAACTGAAAAAATTGAAATGCAAGACGTCATGGAAGTTACCTCAACATAATATTGCTAATCCCTAGTACACAGGCTGACCGCAATGGCAAGAAAGAATCTGCAATCACCTCTGATCTCCCAAAACTCAGCAAGTACAAATGAATAGGATTAGGGCCATAATCCCATATTTATCGCCCTTTTCCAGAACTTTGGAGGTCCATAATAGGAGATTAGAAGGTTCGTTCCGCAAACTGTAAGTTGCACCATCATCAGTATACCATGACGAACGAAAGCGATGCCCCACATTTGCTTTCTAGAAAAATGTTTTTTCAAGCGCCAACAGGTATGCACCCTCCCATCTTCCTTTCCAAAATTCATGTTTTTCAATAATATTGGATGAAAATAAGATGCTTTCACTTGAGGTAGTTGTTTTTTGTAGGAAGAACCCACAAACCATTCACAACACCATCCACTGAAAGTTCTGGAGCAGGTATCATTCTACCCTCAGCATGATAGAGTCCAAGAGAACTTTGCATATCCTGACATCATTTCTCCATTAGAAATAAACCATAGGGTCCTCATATCTGACCACATTTATCATCACCTCACCCTGCATATGATAAACGCCCGCGATGGTCGGTAGAGCCTCCCCTCCATGGTGATCATCATCCAAAGTAGACCATACATCACCCCACAAGTGACGCCATGGCCATACCATTTTAGTCCGAGAAGCACCTCATGCCCATCCACATATCATGCAGAAGGTCAAGTTCACCATTCAAACTCAACCCCCTTCCCGGAAGACTGGGTTGTACAAGCAGATTGAAAGCGCACCTTCGCGCATTGCATTTGGCCCACCATACCTCTATCAGCAACTTCATCTGCGACGTCTTCCGCTTCATCAACCCCGCACATGAGACCAACCAATGGGACCCCTACCCCTAGCAAAACACCATCCTCACACCTTCAGTGAGCGACCCTCTTTCATGTTTTGGGGTACCCGTCTCTATGTTTTGTACAAACCAAACCCCATTATTTTATTCTTTTGGTAAGTGTATAAAGACCGTAAACGATGCCCTTCGCCACTTCACCCTCATATTTCACCTTTTCTCCCATGGCAGCAGTCCCCCATCTCCCTTGGTCAAAGTATTTCACCCCAAATGCACGCACCATTATGACAATCATAGCCGGTTCACACCCGCCCTAGAAGTCCTACCGACTCTAGGGATTTTTCCTTCAGAAATACCTATGACTACCACCAAGTTGCTCAAGTATACTTTGACCTCGGGCCACTGAATCCCCATCATCCGTTTTCAGTCACCGCTCACCAACATGCCTATGTTAAACCCATCATATCTCGATCCCCAACCCCTCAGGTCAGTGACTCATGGTTCAATGAAGGCTTCCCTTTTTGTCGACCTCAACACCTATTTTCCAAAAAGGAAGCAGTACCTTGGATAATCCCTCCCCATGCAAAGGGGTATCCTCGGGTGGCACTTTGGGAGACATCATTGTCCACAGATGTCATCGATCCTCTTGACATTAAACCACAACAAAAGCTTTCATGTCACGATGGTATCTTACCTTACAACCATTGCACTTTGATCAGATTTGTTGAAGACCCGTGCACCCATAAGCATCTCTGACAAAATTTCTTACACAGGGAGGTCCCATCCAGTACATATGCGTACATGGCACAGTGATATGCCATACCAAGATTACGCATATGGGTACCACATTCCACCTATCTTCAAAGAAAATATGCCCCTAAGGGCGTCAACAGTCGCCGTCAACAACCACCAGCATCACTACCACAGTAGTGGCACAGACAGCACATGTATCTATCAATTTTGTTTAACTAGCCATAGCATCATGAGCATGGGACATGCCTGCCTTGTTGAAATTTTGTAAATATGTTATATATTTTATTTTCTTGCAGGGGGTCCCTTAGGCCATGGTTATCTCAGAAACGGTGCAAGGTGTTGTCAATTCCAAAATACATGTAGACCTCTCTCTCTCTCTCTCTCTCTCTCTCTCTCTCTCTCTCTCTCTCTCTCTCTCTTTGCGTACAATAAATAAAAGAAACTATAATGTATTTCGGCTATACAGTTCTTCCTAGACCTCACACATTAGGGAGAAACTATTAACACTGGAAAATCGCACAACAGAAGACGACATCAATTAATGTCGAGCCCAAGGATTTACAGGACAAGAATACATTACGGAATCAAGAAGTATTTAAAATCTCTAAGGTTTTGAGAAAATCAGATTTGAACTAGTCATAAATGCTCAAATGCGCGCTTTATCCTTAGAGAAGAGCACCTTCTATGTGACTTTTTGCCCGATAAGCACGCATTCCTGGAAATGGAAAAATTTCACTTTCCAGGACCACAACAAGCAAAGGACAGTTACTCCTTATGTGAAAGCTGCCTAACGATAGCCACCATCGCCTCCTTAGACATTATATGAGCACACAAAAGAATATTTAAGCACACAATGGAATCACACCTCTCCCTTGGGTCACCATCCATCATGTACCAAGGGAGGGAAGGAGGATTTGAATCTCACCTATATAAACCCACCAAGAGATGAACAAATGGTGAACACAAGGTTATGCTGGCCAAAGTTGCCCAAGCAACACCAGCATTGTGTGTGACCCAGAGCTGGAGCTAAAGAGGATGCGATAGTTGGCCACCCAACATCTTATTCCACCACAGCAGAGAGAGAAAGTGAGACTGCATCAGAGGCAGAGCTTGGAAGGCAACATCCTTGCATCGGGACCTAGAGCCATTGCCTAGGGGCCCTTTGGCAAGTGGGTAAAATTTCTTCTCCATTTCAAACGTTTAATAAGAAGAGGCCATCGAGCCATCATTTGCATTATTATCGTTTGGAACTCTCTATATAGCTTCTGTATATTTGTGTTTTTTTAGTTTTAGTTTAACTAGAGCATACTTCAGCATACTATTTCCATTAAGTTTTATGCTTTTGAGCTCCCCCACTTTCTGCCTGTTACCAATAGTTTAGAGAGTAGACCACACTCTCTAAGCTTGTGCGATTTTATACACCCATGCAACTAATCCACAACAACAGGATTGGTGAATCCACTGACGTGTTTCAAGTTTATGTTTCCAATTTACAGGAATTTTGGAATTTGTTTCCAATTTACAGGAATTGATTTTTGTTTAGAATGATTAGTTTCTTATGTTTTTAGATTTGAGTTCCAATATTTTTTTAATGATCTAAATACTTTAGCAAATATTTTGGAGGGAATTTACGAGTTTGAGTCTCAATATTTGTGGATTGGAATTTCAAAGGAAAATTTGGACTCTTCAACTCCCCAAAAAATCAGAAAATGAATCTTCATTGGTTGGTCCTTAAATATCTCTATATTTTCAATTAAAATTGTATGATTATATAATGACATTGCAGAAGAGAATAGAGTTCCAATTTCTAAAGAAAAGTGAAGCTTTTGCACTAATATAGAATATTTTCCTTAAAGGAAATTGGAAGTTTACAAGGTCAAAATACAGGGATCCTGTGACTAGGGGGGAGATTATGCTATCATGAGCGATCTCTTAGAATATTTTACACTCCAAAGCCTGTAACAAGACTTCATTTTTGTAGATTTTTGTCCAAATTAAAAGGTTGGTTAATAGCTTATAAATTTGTTCAGTTTTGACTTCTTTTATGGTCTAGATAAGTGTATGATGTGTGGTTTTGAACTGTTGTTAATTTCATGTAATTATATGCTTGTTTAAAACTAATTGGAAAAAACATTTATTAGCTGGTCAGATCGAGATCATAACTAAACCATGAATTCAACTTGAAGATGTTTGTCATTACACTAAAACCCACATGTTTTAGTAAACTTTCCAAACTAGTAACTAGGATCCCTAGGGTGGAAATTATGGATTCCATAGAGGTGCGGTGATTCCTCCAACACCCCCCCTTAGACATAGCTTGGGGGAATCAAACCTGGGTCCAAAATCTGATACCATGAAGAGGTTTGTCGTTACACCAAAACCCGGGGGTTTTAGTAAAATTTCCAAACCAGTAACTAGGATCCCCATGGTGGAAATTATGGATTCCATAAAGGTGTGGTGATTCCTCCAACACAAGTAGTCCCTTTTTTCATGTTGATAATTGTTTAGCAACATGATTACATGCTTGTATTTGCTTTAATTTCAATTTCATCCTATGAAATGTTTCTTTGATACAATGGCTCATATTTATCTTGAATTCATTTATTAATAATTGAATTTAAGTATGTGTATGTGAGGATCGAATAATTGTTTATTAGATAACAAAATATGCACATTTACATCAACAACTACAAATCATATGAATTGTTTCTATTATTTTCCAACCCATCATAACCTTAGATTCGAATTTGGACCTTTCACCTTACTCTTGGTTGAGAATGGGACTATTCCCTCTCTTGATCAAGATAGATTAGATTTATTTTGTTCTTTTCATATTATATCAAATTGCATTTGCATTTCGAAAATCATATTAGAAAATCTCCTTACGAGGAGAAAAGATTTAGTGGCAATGATACCCACATATCGGTTGGAATCACCATCCCAAATAGAAAAGGGTCTAATTGGGGCCCTGACTGGGTGATTATTCTAATGTTGGCTTGATTAAAATTCAAGCATAAAATTTTTTGGTGCTAGAAGGAGGGTGGTGATAAGCTGACCCTTTGGAGCTTGATTTTAAAATTTTTATTTTATGTATCGTTCCCAAATATCTATTTGGAGGTGTGTCTCTAGACAAGTAACATGCACCACTCCATTAAAGATAGTTAATATCTTGTCCAAAAATAAGTTTGATGGTGAGAGTGAAATTACGATATCTCAACATGTTGCTCAATTTATTGATAATTTTATTTCTCATAACATGATTCATGAAGGTGCCACTTGTAGGATTTTCACTCTGACTTTCAAAGGTCGCATAAATAAATGGTGTGAAACTTTGTTGGCCATGACAATTCATAGATCAATTTCTTTATGCTTTTGAAAATTTCAGTTATGTTAATTTCTGTGAAGAAGTTAATGATCTTAGGATGAAATTTGATGAGTCACTAGAAATATTTTCAATTAGATTTATTAATTTTTTCTATATATTTCCTTTAGATGATTTTCCTTCCATTAATGAATGGTTTCAACATTTAGTTTCTATTTCTTTTAAACATGACCAATTACAAGTTGATTTTGAAGATATGGAAGCTATAAATGAACAATACTTCATGTCAAGTTTTGTCTCTTTCATGGATTTGAATAAGGGAGAATACAATACTCCAAAAGAGGAAAATGCATTCCCTGATATCTCTCATATGGCTACATATTCATGACTTAATGAACAAATATCTTGTGTAAACAATGATATTTATATTATCCATGAATTGAGAAATGAATAATTTTTTAATAAAGAGGAACAAAGTTTCCCTTTTTTAGAAATTATGATATTAGAAATGGGAGAGGCTAAATATGAAGTGTGTGAAAAATCTTCTCATATCCTAATAATGAGATTCAAGAATATCCCACTAATTCTCTATCAGAAATAATTCATGAATCTTCCTATGATATGCTATGATCCTCACCTCTTTGTAATGAACACGATATTGTTTCAGATAATTCTAGGTGTTAAAATAGTTCAATAGGGCATAAATTATGATCAGTTAATCCTGGGAGAAGATATATATATATATATATATATATATATATATATATATATATATATATATATATATATATATATAGGGATAAATTATGACTCGCTTAAACCGCTCAAGAGTATATATGTGTGTGTGTGTGTCTGTGTGTGTGTGTGTGTGTATAGAGAGAGAGAGAGAGAGAGAGAGAGAGAGAGAGAGAGAGAGAGAGAGAGAGAGAGAGAGAGTAAGAATTAGACACCATAATAGAAGAGTTTCCTTTTCAAAACGATATTTCTTTAAGAGATTATTTTCATCTTCAACTTATTGTTCCTTGTACCATGACTGTTTAGTGTATATATTACATAGGAAGTCATTGTAAATCCTTTAGATACACAATATGTTTGGTCAGATTCCGATCAGGTGTAAGATGGTAATGTCATACATATAGAAGATGAAAAGAATGAAACTTAAAATTTATCTTTTGGTTTTCAATATTCTACATGGGAAGAAGGAATTTCTACAATTGAGATCTTTCACAAAATGGTTTCTATTGATTCATTTACACTTATGATCAACAAAGAGTTTTGTTGTTTGAATAATCAACTAGGTGAAATTAAGATATTTAATAAAATTAATGGTTGTCATAAAATTAATAATTCCATAGTATACATTAAGAAATTATAGTCCATATGCGTCATTTGATCTTACCACTTCACCAAAAGTTGGTTGTTTAACATTTGATTTTTTGGAGTCTTGTCAAGAGAATGAGGCACTTCGGTTGTAATCGATGGTTATGTCAAGTTCTCATGATCTTGCTAAGATTTATAGAGTTGATCATAAAAATATTCTTCCACAAGATATTCTTCATAGAAACTGTACATATGCTTCATCCTCAACCATAAATTGTTTCCAATGTTTATACATTAATCATTGTACATACCAAGATAGGATAAAATCTTAGTTAGAAGAGTATTTTCATTTATTTATTTTTTTCAAACAAGAGGCTCTTCTCTTGTGTGTGCTTGTTAAAGGTATACATATTTCAAATTGCTCATATTGTCTAATATTTTTTTTTGTAAGTTGAGCAAATTTTCATTAAGTCAAAAAGTTGCATAGTTGTCTATAGCTTTTCAAAATTCTACTAGCCTCACCCCTACTGGATTAATTGGTTGAGACTTGACTCACCAGGATTTTATAGTAGCCAAAAAACACTGAGAAAGCCAAAACAAAGGAGTACCTATAAACCAAAAAACCAACAAGATCTGCACACAACCTCTAGCCATTGGGAATCAGAAGAAGTTACTGATGTAATGTTTTCTGGACTAGAACCTGGTGGTGGTGGCTATGAAAATGTGAATTGAATGTGTTATTCCATGTATTCTAGATGAGCATATATATGGTTATACAATCCTCTAAATGATCCGAATTGTCTTACATTTTCCATTGGTTTCTCTGTAAATCATTAGGGAAATATATTGTAACAACCATGGTAAAAATATATATAAGACCACAGTCATGGGACACGTATTCCAAGTTGAATGGTGGGAAAAAACATCCTAGTGGGTGTTCATTCGGTTTATTTTGGATAAGGAAATTGGTAACGGCAAAGGAAAAGGAAATTAAAAAGGCATGAAACATTAATTGGCATTTTATTTATGAAAATAATGGAAAATAGGAGAAAAGGAAGGTGAAAGGTCACAGATTACATGTGAGGAGGAAAATGAAGAAAATAGAGGCCTCATTAATAAAAAGGCTTCTGAGGATTAGTGGGAAAGGCTTAGTCAGTTCAGTTTTGGAGCTATCACTATTCTCTCTCTCTCTCATACTCTTGAGCACTTAGAGTATTCTTGGAGCACTCTTGGAGAGTGTGGCATATTTGGAGATTTGGATCAGGAAAGCAAAGGAAGAGCAGGAAAGCGTAAAGAACATCAGGATCAACATCTATAGTAGGTTATAAGTGTAGGTACCGAGTTGCATGTATGATTTCCTCACTAGTTTTTGCATGCATGGTATTGCATGTTGTTTCTTGATTATGATCTATCATGGGCATGGAGGATGGTCGAGATTGAGAGTGGATTTTCCTAGCTTTGTCATTTCCTGAATAGCCATGATGATTGTGGGTTTATTTCCATTGATTGTTTTCTGGTTGGTTCTCATGGTTTCTTTAGCTGTTGGATTGAGTTATTAGTTCCAAGAGCCTTGGTTGGATAAATTCTATAGAGCCCAGCGAACAACTATTGGGTTGAGTTACTAGTCGTGGAGCCTTGGTTGGACAAACGCGCTCGATCCCAACCGAAATATGTTGGGTTGAGTTACTAGTCCTAGAGCCTTGGTTGGACAAACCCTCTGGAGCCCTAGGTGGGTTGAGTTACTAGTCCTAGAGCCTTGGTTGGAAAAACGCTCAGGAGCTCGGAAGCAACTGGGGCTGAGTTACTAGTCTTGGAAGCCCTGGTTGGAAAAACGCTTTGGAAGCCTTGTAACAGTTGGGGTTGAGTTACTATTCCTGGAAGCCCTGGTTGGAACAAACGCTCTGGAGCCTTGGAGAAGCTTGGATAGATACCAATATGAGATGGTTGTGATGTTTGACCGTGAGGTGGAATAACAAGTTGAGGGTTGAGGTGGTTTGGCCTCTGGAAGCCATAGATCGATTTTGATTGATGTGTTTTATTAAATCCCACATTCATGCTTGGAATATGGCACGGGGGTGATTACCTGAAGTGAGACTTGGCTCAGGCAATCTATGGTCGCGTGGAACATGGAAGTCCCATGTCTGGTTGGTTTTTACATTTAGTAATGAAGAGTTGTTTTCTCCAGTATTCAGTATGAAAATATACTAGTTATGTATGGGTTTCATTACTATTGTATTTATGGTATTTATGTCGTTAATTTGCTAGTTATAAGAAAGTATTCGATCAGTGATGATGTATGGATCTATTCATGATTTTTCCTGTAAATGATTATCCCATGTATCTATGGTAAAATTGATTGTATGATAGCTTATGATGTAAGGGGATAAATGCTTCTTAGCCATTCTTAGATAAGAAAGAGACCCCTTTCTTTAAATCTGATGTTTATGCCTGCCGATGTTATGTTTGTGACATGTTTGACGAAATTCCTGCCATGGATGGGTGGGGTCGAATGAGTTCTGATTGATGTGATTGCTTCCATATGTTTTCTTTAATGTTATTTACCCTCTCCCAAAGTTACATGAAGTTTTGGGCAATGACCTGTGCTCAGGGGCTGAAAATGTGGCATAGATCTCAGAGCTACAGGAGGAAAATTCTTTATTTGGGCCTTATTCGCTACATTGACATGGCTAGCCTGCGGCTATAGGGTCTATATCCACTACATTTCCCTTAAAAAGCCACAACTCAACCTCAAAGTGGCTAAAAATCAATTCCCACTCAGGGAACAGGGCCCTGGAAGGTTGGATTACCTCATGGGAATGTCAATGATGCAGTGTAAGGTGTGTTTTTGGTGTTTCCATCAGTTCCACTTCCTTAATGTCACCTAGGAGGTTGAATCTCATATTAGTAGCCTCTCATCACATTTTTACCCTGGTTGTATGATTACTTGGGTAGATAAGGGAAGAGGGTGTTACAAAGTGGTATCAGAGTGTGGTTGCACTCTCCTTTGGTTGTGTGAGTTTGTCATGCATACATGTCAATTTCATATATGTTCCTCATGCTTATGTTTTATTTTCTTGTTGTGTATTCATGATAGTGGTGTTAGTTTCCATTCTCTTTGGGTGATGTTTGGTTTCAGTCTCCTTGTGTGATATCTGATGCCACAGAGTGGTATCAGAGCATTGTTCAACCCTGGGACTGGATGGGCGGTGTGTTGGTCATGCATTTATGGTTGTTTCATGTTTTTAGCATGCTTTTGGTCTATATGTGTGTGTTGCATCCGTGTTTTGTTGGCCATGGCAGCAGTGGTGTCGCCATTGATAGGATGATGATGTTGTTGTCAACATGTTGTCATGAGTGTATGACTGGTTATGCGTTGTTCTTTATTATGTATTGTCTGTGCATGCTTTCTTACATATTGTTACATGTTGTGAATCTATTGTTTGCTTATGCTAGGTCACATATTGGTCATGCTTGTGTGTTGTCTGTGTATGCTTGCTTATGTGATGCGATAGGTGGGACATGAAATGGTCGTTCATGATTGGTTATACATGTCAAGTGGGTGCATAAGGTCATTGTATGCAATTAGGCCATCGTGATGATATTGGTATGTTATGATGGTAATGTGTTGGATGAGATAGAGTAGGAGATGCATATCATCAAAGTAAGTTTGCAGCATTGGACCTCGAGGCAAGAGAATCATCATACAAGTTGTATGTTTGGCATGTAGGTATGTGATTCATGGTTGTTGTAAGCATTAGGGTTACATATGTGTTTTTCATTCTAGTATTACTATGGTTATGTGTATGCCTATCATTTTATTGATGTTATGGTTACATACATGATACATGCTAGTTAATTAGTGTGATAATATGTACATGTGTCAGTTAATCAAGCATGGTATTAACTTGATGATTATGTTATATGTCATTGATGAATATGTTAACTTGTCGTTATCTCAATGACTATGTTATACGTTGTTGATGAGCATGTTATACGTTAATTTATTGTTGTGGTATGCTATTTAGCTTGTTGTTGGTATATGCTAGTAACTTGATGATTAGGGTTATTTCATTAAGATATTGATCTTATATGTATCATTTTGATTTGGATTGGCCTATGCAGTTGGTTAGGGTTAAGACATTCATGTATGATTCAACCTAATTATTATAGTGTGTTGCACTAATCTAAACTAATTGTGCATATGTGATTTATATGCATGAATGACCTTTGTTTATGAGTTTATGATGTGAACATGTTAGCTAGTTACTGTTATGGATATATTGACCTTATTTAGGTTGAGTTGATGTGTCGTGAAGTTACATTGTGCTAATATAGATTGATTTTGCAGATAAGATAGCCTCCCCTAAGATACATCAAGGTATGAGTTTGCTTACATCCTGTACTTGATGCTTAATTGTTTGATTATTTCATCTATTTGGTGTCTAAGTGATTTGTTTATTACATCGTCTAGTTGATTTATTTAGCATGGTATGTTTCCAAGTTGTTTTAATGTTTAATTAATTCATCATGTGTCTATATGTGTCTATAATATTGCATGTCTTGTTTTAATATGGTTGTACTAATACACACAATGGATAATATGTACCTAAGTGTAAGTAGGTGATAGTTGTAGCATTATGTATAATGACCGATGAATGTGAGTTTACTGATGGATAATGACATTGTTGTTAGTCTTGGTAAAATTTGATTTCGAATTCATAGATATGTTGTCTTGATGTTGATACATATGGCTGACATGTGTGTTCAGTTACAGTTTAGTGTGCTTGGCATAACAAGGTAAGATAACAAGTATATCGGTATATTCATATATGTGTTGACAATCGTGTGGTTATGGAAGTATGATGTAGCCATGGAAAGAGAATGCCATGAAATCTCAAAGAAGGCTCAAGTTGAGCTTTCCTTGTAAGTATTGGCAACCATGGGGATTGAGTCATGGTGTTTGTTGTAAATTCTTGTGCTTTTGGCCTTTTGATTTTTTGGCGCTTGATTTGTGGTCTTGATTGTGTCTGGTGAATAGATATGCCACTTTTTTGTGGTTTCATATTGTTTTTGGTTCTCATTGTCTTCTTCTTGTTCATTTTTGTTCTTGCCTTTTGTTTGAGAGTCTTGGAATTGGTTGGGAAAGAGGAAAGTTAATGGAGATTGGGAAGAGCTTCGTGGTACCCAACACGTAATGTAAGACATGAACGAAGGTTAGTGCATGAGTAAGCGTAGCAGAAGGTAAGAATATGACAGTTGGTTGGACTGGTTCGGTCCATTAGAGTAAATGGACGATGGCAATATAGACATGAGAAAGGTGACAGGAAAGGTAATGTAAATGAGCTTAAGGTAACAAATGCCTTGGCTATGCTAGGAAATATTGTCCTCGACGTTGTGCATGTTGTGCACAAATATAGGAATTTATCTTAACCTAGACCTTATGATATCTAGCAATGGTGTTGTGATCATGATTATGTTGATGTTTATATATGTATACATGTATGTATGTATGTTGTGTTTGACAGGGTCGTCATGGATCATGATTGTCTGATGTTGATGTTCATATGTATATATGTATGTATGTATGACATTGTCTGACAGGATCATGATTTTTGTATGCTAATGATTATATATATGTATGTATATATGTATCTATGTCACTCTATGACAGAGAATGCCATGAAATCTCAAAGAAGGCTCAAGTTGAGCTTTCCTTGTAAGTATTGGCAACCATGGGGATTGAGTCATGGTGTTTGTTGTAAATTCTTGTGCTTTTGGCCTTTTGATTTTTTGGCGCTTGATTTGTGGTCTTGATTGTGTTTGGTGAATAGATATGCCACTTTTTGGTGGTTTCATATTGTTTTTGGTTCTCATTGTCTTCTTCTTGTTCATTTTTGTTCTTGCCTTTTGTTTGAGAGTCTTGGAATTGGTTGGGAAAGAGGAAAGTTAATGGAGATTGGGAAGAGCTTCGTGGTACCCAACACGTAATGTAAGACATGAACGAAGGTTAGTGCATGAGTAAGCGTAGCAGAAGGTAAGAATATGACAGTTGGTTGGACTGGTTCGGTCCATTAGAGTAAATGGACGGTGGCAATATAGACATGAGAAAGGTGACAGGAAAGGTAATGTAAATGAGCTTAAGGTAACAAATGCCTTGGCTATGCTAGGAAATATTGTCCTCGACGTTGTGCATGTTGTGCACAAATATAGGAATTTATCTTAACCTAGACCTTATGATATCTAGCAATGGTGTTGTGATCATGATTATGTTGATGTTTATATATGTATACATGTATGTATGTATGTTGTGTTTGACAGGGTCGTCATGGATCATGATTGTCTGATGTTGATGTTCATATGTATATATGTATGTATGTATGACATTGTCTGACAGGATCATGATTTTTGTATGCTAATGATTATATATATGTATGTATATATGTATCTATGTCACTCTATGACAGGGTTTTCAAGTATCATTCTTGTGGAGGAATGATTTTTTATGCCGGTGAATGGCACAAAGAGGTTCATGGCTATAAGGAATCAAGTGGTAGAGTAGCCTTGACAGATCTATGAGGTTAGTATCACGTGGATATGATTTAATGTTATATGCTTGTATTATTTTTATGTTTATGTTATCAACAGGTAATAATGAGGGGTACATCAACAAAGTGAAAGTAGTGTGATCTGTGACATGCTAGGATAAAAATGGATAGTGGAAAGACACTAGAAGCAAGGTTTCTTGTGGGGTCAGTGTGTGGTCTATGGATGTGCAGTGCTATTGTTGTGTATATGTTGTGCATGTTGAATATTTAGTGATTGTACCTATTGTGATGTGTAATGTTTCATATGTAGTATTGTGTACCTCTGATGTTGTTATGCATGTTGTATATATGATGTTGCATATGCAATGTTAGGTATAGATGGTGCTATGTACATGTTGGATATGTTGTGTTGTGTGCATATAGTGTTTTTGTGCATGTTGGATATGCGGTGTTGTGTACGTATGGTGCTATGTACATGCTGAATGTGCAATGCTATGTATAAATGGTGTCGTTTGCATGTGGTGTTGTGTACAGGTTATACATGTGGTTTTGTGTGCAAGTGGTGCCATGTACATGTCATTCATATGGTACTATGTACATATGGTTTCGTGTACATGGTGTGCATGTGGTGTAGTGTACATGTGGTATTGTGTACACATTGTACAGGCAGTGCAACGTGCATTTGGCATTGTGTACACATTGTGCAGGTGGTGTTGTGTACATGTGATGTTGTGCACATGTTGTGCAGATAGTGTTGTGTACAAGTGGTAGTGTGTACATGTTGTGCATATGGTACTAGTATACATGTGGTATGGTGTGCATGTCATACATGCTGTGTTGTAGGCATGCGGTGCTATGTATGCGCATGGTGTAGTCGTGGTATCGTGACATATGTATTCGTTGTGTTGTACTCTGCATATGTATATGTATTGGGTTGTATTGTACAAAGGGTGTAGGTGTATGTGTTGTGTGTCAGTGTAGGCATATGTATTATGTTGTATTGTAATCTAGATGTATGTGTATGTACATGTATTATGTTGTACACCGGGTATAGGCGTATATATTTTGTTGTGTTGTACATCGGGTGTAGGTGTATGTATTGTATGGTGTTATTCGCCTTGTGTGGATGTACGTGTTTTGCATTGTGTGTATGTGTACATGGTTGAGGAGAATCCACTGGGTTCTCGTCGGGTGTGGAAACCAATCTGGCGTGTGTAAAAAAATAACACAGGTAAAAGTAAGGACTAATGAAGGATAAGTATAGATATTTTACTTTAGTTCTATTATGCATGTGATATGTGATTCTGACTTATGATGGTTACATGTGATTTATGATTATGGGTTATGGTGATTGCATGTCATTTATGATTTTTATCTATGATGGTTGAATTTTGAGCTAGCTTGATATGATATGTTTATACATGATGGTTTGATCAAACAACTAGTTTGATTGTGTGACAGGATGTGAACATGATTGCAAGTGTACCTTGTTGACGAGCTACCAATGAGGTATTGTTTGAATTTATTTCAATTTATTCTGAATCTAATGACAGTTATGTGCTTGCTACAGGAAAGCATGCAATTCCTGGTTGGGTGGTTGAAATTGATTGCAAGCATTAGTAGCAACAACAAAAGGAATTGAAAGATGCAGAAATGTGTTGGTAAAGCACTTCAAGAGTAGGGCCATTGTGGGACATTAGTTTCCAATAGTGTCCATTGATTTCCATGAGCATACTATGACCGGTATGATGGTTTTGAGGTAGGTATATGCCTCTCTTTTTTTTTAATATATCTTTCGAGGCGAGGAAGCCTTGCCAAGGGATGTAATACCCGAGATGGGGGTGCCAACGAAACTTGGAAGGTGAGTGACTGCATGGAAGGGAATGACCGAATTTCTAGAGGGAGTGTGTTGCAGAGAAGTGAAGGCTGAGGATAGATTTTTTTTTCTCATTAGCATTGCCATATGGGATCAGATGCACATTTGGAGTGTTCCCTGGAACAATGAGTCGTTAATTTTTCAATGAGAGGACAAGTGGCGTAGGATTGTAACGTTGGACATTGGATGCGGCTTTAAATTTGACAGTGGATTCTGGACTTCCTGGAAAGGAGGTGAATCCTGGTATTACTTTGAGGGTGGAGGTGTGAGCCTCTGGATTCCCTTATTGTTGATACGAGCATCGTATCCTTCTATTTGTTGGTTGAGAAAATGTGTATATGTGTATATGTGTATATTATTATAAATATTGTATCGATTTGGTTTATAAAGCTCCACAAACGGTATGGTTATTTGCTGGTTGAAGAAAATGTGCATAAGTATATGTGGTTTTGATTGTAAATACCGTATTGAGTTTTGTTATAAAGCTCCATTAAACGATATGATTATCATGTTTTAGCAGTTTATTCATTGTAAATACTACAATGAGTTGTGTTATAAAGATCCATAGGAAGTGTCTTTTGTTTTAAGTGGTTTGCTGGTTTATATAGGTGTCATTGAACACTGATGAAAATGTTCCCCCAAGGGGAGGGTTCTGTAACATCCCTGCTAAAAATACATGTAAAAATATATATAATACCACGGTCATGGGACACGTATTCCAAGCTGAATGGTGGGAAAAAACATCTTAGTGGGTGTTCATTCAGTTTATTAAGGCTAAGGAAATTGGCAAAGGCATGAGGCATTAATTGGAATTTTATTTATGAAAATAATGGAAAATATGAGAAAAGGAAGGTGAAAGGTCACATATTGCATGTGAGGAGGTGTTGTAGCCGCTACAACACCACCCAAAATTTTGGGTATATTTAAAATTTTGGGTCCCCCTATGCTCGCTTAGTCGTTAAGGTCTTTCATCGAACCTGCAGTCAGTGACATCCCAGCGACCTATTCCCAACCCCTCATGATTTGTCTTGCCATCATGATTAGATGTTGTTGCTGCAATCGAGCCATGTGAGGGAGGGATCACCCAGCATTCGTTCGAATAAGAACTTTCCGTACATTCAGCTCCCTCGCCATGGGTCATTAAGCACGTTGTTTGAATACTTCTCTTATGATCATCGGTCCCATGTATTTTGTCTAGGGGCACCACTCGCAAAGAATAACTATGAACTAATTAAGGTTATGTTGTTTATATAGGTCAATCCACCGACTGATCAATTCATCAACGATTGTCATGGCACCAAGGGGAATAAGAGTAAGCCCAATGTCAAGGTCACAGCTGTGAACCATGACACATTCATTCACATGTCCCGCTTAGGTGGATATGAGACATAAGGCCACCTTTGAAGACCAAGGTTAAGATGGATGACCAGGATGCACCCACAAGTGTGATGGAAGAGCACGTTAACATGATTTTCAGATGGAGGATGATATGGTGTGTGTTCATTCACTCAAAGGAACAAGGAAGCACTGGGCACCAGAAGAATCTTATGATAACGCCACTGATATCAAAAGACAAAGGTTTCTTACGTTATTAACAGGGATGCCATATTAAGAGTGCACATGTTGATGTTATCTAGACAATGACACAGCAATAAAGGGTTTCTTCTATTTTCCAAAATTAGATGAAATAGTTCACAGGTTCAAATGCATCTTGATAAGCATCGAAAAGGTCATCACCGTCAATTTAGTGATTAAGTATGAGTTTACATCGACAAATTAGGAGCGATCTATGAGTATGATCCAGTTTCTCCGAGTTTACTGGCCTTAATTGTTTTCAGAAATAAAGATGGACTATAGAGTTCGTCGCTTCAAATCCGACACTTTTGTCAATCCCATCATCACCCATCAAAGTACAAGTGTTAGGTTTGATGGTTCAGGTAATGGGTGCATGACAAGTTTTGGCACAATTTCAAAATCTAAACGCACCTTTGGGAAGCATCTTTGTCAAACCTAAACTACATGATGGGTGCAAATCGATGGACCTAGGCCATGGTTGTAAATATCATATAATTGAACCAAGGCGCAAAGTAATGTAGTGTCTAAAACATATAGAGTTGCGGATCGAAAGTATATCATAACACATTTCGAATGGGCCTAAATAGTTCTATGGTGGACATAGCAATCGAAAATTATGTTTAAGGAATGGGTCGAAGTGTATACAAACCATGGTGACCTGTCATAATAACTTTGGTGCGTTACAACCAAAGCGCAGAAGGGATAAAGCATACGTGTCAAGCCACCGTGAAACGAGGCAACGAAACTACGTGGCCACGTGAAATGGGCGCAAATGGCGATGACAGGTTTTCAAGCGGTCAAACTGTATGATTAAAACATGCACAATGGACGCAGATGTTTGATGGAAAAGTTTCATCTCAGACTAAACATTTGGAGCAGACGCATGTATATATATATATATATATCGGTCAACGATACGTTGGAGACATGGCGCAGGACCAATTTGCAGCATGTTAATGTGCTTCTACGCCAAAGTTAAATATGGAGCGGACACATATACATACAACGACCCAAATTTGCGTTCAAAACTTCGGAGCAGACATGCATTGTGATTGCGTTTTATAGCAAAGGTAGAGCAGATATATATGTATATTTTCAATGGTTCAACGTCATTGCATAGGAGCGGTCAACCTTACGTTTGAAACCCAACAAAGGAAACTACTTGGCCACGTGGCATGTAGCCCAACGTTCGTTGGCAGGTGTTTCAACCATAATGAAACGTTGAAGCAAGATATATAATGAGTGGTCAAGCTGCGTTTAAACGTGAATCTGGACCTTATAACAGATTTACGATGGAAATGTTGTATAACTATTATTTGGGTATAATCAAAAGGAATGTCGAACTGTATGAAGACATCAGCGCAGTTTCAAACCTATGGATAAACGCATGGAGAAAATATATACGTAGTGGTCAAAGGCTGTGTTTAAACAGGGAGCAAGATATTTTAATAAACCTGCGACAACAACGTAGTAACCATGGTGCGATGATAATCAACTGCATGGATGAAATTTTCGGCATGTTTATCTCCAAGTCTGCATGGCAACTGTCATAGAAGACCGTGCGTTTCTGAAGCTACCGATACTGAAAAGGAAAGCGAATATAGTATGCGTTACAACTAAAGCCAGCACTATAAAAGCATGCTGTGTCTGACACTGAAGGAGTTATTTCAAAGGAGCAGATAACAGCCAACTTCTGTAGCCCCGACAGCAATATTCCGAGAGAGAATCGCTCTTTAAATCTATTGCGCTAGTCCCATTTAGAAAGATGATATCAATAGTAACACTACTGACCACGTCGAGCTGTCTTTGCAGAGCTCAGTCTTCGATGATTCGTTAGGCACTTGCTGTTACTCTGTCCAAAGGATACTGAAAAAAACGGATCACACAGCCCATAGTGCGTTTTCCATTGCAGGCTCATGCAGGAATCTCTGTGAGTGGCATAGGGCCCTGAAAATTTTCGCTGCAGGCATATGTGCATGTGTAAAGCCTTTTCGATTCAGAGGAGTAGAAACCGAGTGTAATTGGCTTTGCACAATGACAGATCCGATTTCCGAAGGTGGGATCGAAGTGCCCGACCCAAAACGGGATTTCGAAGACTTCATGCTCTCGTTGTAATGCAGGTTAGATCACACACAGAGTCAGCTGCATCGGCTTTGTCATTATCACAGAATATCGATTTAGAGAGGAAAAGAAAACCGCTCATCAGAATGAGCCACAGTAAAAGAGATAAGTCGATGCATATGTTTGCATGCGAATTAAGATGAAAGAGATGGTCATGCGACTATAACGCCTCGCTGGACAGAGAAACGAAAGCAGAGTACTTGAGCGTGCAGATGATTTCCACGATAGGAGCGGAAACGCATCACTCTAGATGTTGAGATGACAAGGAGGAGGTCGCAACCGTCCAGAGGTCGCAGAGTCACCCCAAAGTGCGACCTCCCTCAGATGGAAAATGCCCACACCCATCTGAACATAGAGCTGCGTTCTTGAAACGCGTATTGGACATCTTCTTATGAGTAGCTGGCTTCGATGTAGTAAAAGGTGAAATAAACCGGAAAGGCGCCCCACATAGCACATGGAAACCCCAGCTAAATAAACAGAGAATTTCAAGCTGGATGCAACGATCAAAGTTCGTCCTCTCTTCAGCGAAGCGGGTGATATTGAACACTTAGCAGCCACATTCCGATTTACTCATGATGGTGTACCTGGAGACAATCCGAGGAAGCCTCCTACTTTTCAATACTCACTTTATCCAGGACTATGCAGGGGTCCAAGCTGATCTTTAAAATATCCTGGTTTTATGTGCCAATATACCTTTTATGCATCCACGTTTATATATTTATTACTTCCACAACATGGATAAAATATTTGTATGCATGAGGCTGATTTAACAGGTTACACATGGCTGATTTAATTCGCTTATCTGTAGGTTATATGAGAAGATGCTAATATACTATGTTGTCTCGCAGGTAATACAAGGAAACAGTAATGCCCATCCAAATTAAGAAGACTGCTAGCTCTCTCTGGAAGATGCGAAGCTGTGTTTCAAATCAAACTCAAGACCTCGTGTTATGTGGATGCTCAACATCACCGGCAGATAGAGGCTGTTGTCTCACATGGTGAAGGCTAAGGCTGGCCTCCGGAGAACAAGGTTATGATATCGCTGAAAGGGAAATGCAGAAGGAATGACCGAAAGTCTAAGGTCTCACATTTACCCAGGTCGCATTTCTTCGGTTTTTTTTTGGCTTTTTGCAACCCCGCGACCCAGCGACCTAGTCGCAAGGTCGCATCTCTCTGTTTTTCCGCCTTTTGCGACCCCGCGACCCAGCGACCTAGTCGCAAGGTCGCAAGGTCGCATCTCTCTGTTTTTGCCGCCTTTTGCGACCCTGCGACCCAGCGACCTAGTCGCAAGGTCGCAAGGTCGCATCTCTCTGTTTTTGCCGCCTTTTGCGACCCCGCGACCTAGCGACCTAGTCGCAAAGTCGCAAGGTCGCAAGGTCGCATCTCTCTGATTTTGTCGTCTTTTGCGACCCAGCGACCTAGTCGCAAGGTCGCAAGGTTGCATTCTCTCATTTTCTTACAACTTGCGACCCCGCGACGTAGCCAGGTCGCAGGTCACAACAGCAGCCAGGTTGCAAGGCAGCCCAACAGTCAGGAAGATGAAAGGTCAAGGAAGCCCTAAGGGCAGGTTTTGTTTTATAAATACTCCTTCGGGAGCTTGTAAAAGGGCTTTTTCTTTTTGAGACTCAAGAGATACATAGCATTGTATTGAAATATTATACTCTTGTGCATATGAATACAGATACTTGTTAAAACCCCTTTGTCGGATGATGTGTTTTGCTGTGACAGCACTGTGTGTATTCCGTGTATAGTTTCAGAACATCCTATGATTAATGAAACTGCACTCTCAATGGCATCATTTACGCATTATGGTTATCTGTGTTAATGATGTTCATTTTTCATCGCTTTCTTAATGAATGTTAATACCTTTGTCTATTAGCATTTCGTTTTATCTTTCAGGAAGTAAAGAGGGATTTCGCCATAAAGAACTATTTATTTCGTGGTCAGATACCTTATAAGCATAACCCCAGAGATGTGTCGCTAACTACACCTCCTTGGGCGTATATGCTTTATTTATTTTCTCGCTACGCATAGTGTGTGGACATGTTCAATGCATCAATCATGTATTCTGTATCATGTGAATAAGTGTGTTTCCGCAAGTTCAATCAGGTTCTTTTGAGACCGAAGGGGAAAGTGACTTAAGCAGTAGCCGGACCCACACCCCGGACGGGATCCCTACTCCAAACGGTTCAAGGTCTAATTGGGACTTTATACCGGGGAGATCCCCTATTGTTGGCCGGACATATTTTCCCGTCAACAGAATTGGCGCTAGAAGGAGGGCCTGAACCTCCGACCATATGGTTAACAAGAAAGGAGGCCAGATGACAAGCTGAGCCCTTAGAGTCAGCAGTTAATCTCATATCTGTAATGGCTCGTTCCCAAATCATTCTCCTGAGATGTTTGTCGGAGTTTTATGAACCTGGATACTTCATCCCCGATAAACTTATGTATCACTTGTCCCAATTAAAATTTGATGGTGAAAATGGGGTACCTATAACCCAGCACCTTTTATATTTCTATGAATTTAGTGAGTGCTACAAAATTGAAAATGAAGGTTTCATTTGTTTTCTTTTCTTCCTCACTCTCGAAGGTCGCGCTAAGAAATGGTGCTGCACTTTGCCGGAAGCTTCCATCCATTCATTTGAACAACTCGCCAGTGAATTACAACAAGATTTTCACAGGTATGATTTTCATAACGTTTTACTAAAGATAAATGACATCAAAATGGAACCTCAGGAATCTTTAGGTGAGTTCTCTATCAGATTCGTTCATTATTGGTTTGAGTTCCCTGAAAAGGATGTCGGTTGGAGGTTGTTAAGAGAACAGTTCGCGTATGCGGTTCTCGTTTCCCTTGAACCATTTCAGTTTGCAACTCGACCTGAGCCTAGTGTGCCCTATCACAACCCACAAGTCAACGACTGTTTTGACCTTGAGTCTTTCACGTACCATGTCGAATCTGAACACCCCAGTGTCTCATTATCTCTTTTGGCTCATGAAACATACCCCGAGCCCACTCGATCTCTCCCTAGACTTAGTCCTAAATCTGGTTCACATTCGAATTATGAATCAGATTCACATTCGGATGATGAATCTAGTTCACATTCGGATTATGGATCTGGTTCATATTTGGATTATGAATCTGGTTCACATTCGGATTATGAATCTGGTTCATATTTGGATTATGAATCTGGTTCAGATTCAGATGATGAATCTAGTTCACATACGGACTATGAATCGACTCCTACCCCGCATAAAGTTGATTCCCTTACAAGGTCTACCAGATCTTTGTGTCCTTTGAACGCACATGTTGAAAAGCCTTGTAGGGTTAACGCCCCTGCGACTCGATCTGTTCGTTCATTATTCCCCGGTTGGTTTCCCATTCCCGCCACACCAGTAATTTCTTTGAGACATTCAAAATTTCCTTATACTGGTATTGGCAACAATCGTAAGCACGCAGATGGTGTTTCACAATCACAGTTAAAAATCGATGAATCTTTTGGATCTAATCTTTCTCACTCGGAATCTTTAGATAGCCATAGGAGTGATTATCTGTCTGGGAAACCTCGAGATGTCTTCTTTATTAATCCATCCCAGTCAGTAACTCTAGGGGAGCCTGACATGCCAGGTACCCAACTCGACCACATCGATGGTTGTAGCGATCACTCCTTATCTGAAAATATATTCAATCATACCACCGAGGACTATCATTCGGATCGCTTGGCTGACCATATGAAGACACCAGAATTCAATGATCCGCTTTGGGAGGATTCGAGTACCCATCAGAAAATCGAAGTGCCTCAGCTTCTGCCGACCATTTCTCAAACGACGATCCCCACATACCATGCTCCTCCCAGCATAACTGCATCGAATCCACCCCACCCCGGCGAATCTAAAGAATCTGATATATCGATCTATCAATCTGTCAGCGCGCAAACATTTGACCAAATTGATACAAAGCCCACTGAAATTTTGCAACTCACCACAATCCATGGTCACATCCAATCACTTGTTGATCTTGCCCAACCATCAAAGTTGGGAAGCCCTCCGCTCGAAGGTCCGGAGTTTGTTCAAGGCAGTGAGGAATTGCAGCCTACATTGAAAGTGGATTCGGATCCTCATACCCTTGACCAAACCCAAGAGAAACTTTGAGCTAGGGTTTTCCAAACTAGGGTTTCTACGCTTGGATGCGCATGCATCTATAATTCGCCTGGCACTTGCTTATTGCTTCCATTCCATAAAACTAATGGTCCTCAACACCATGATGAGATTTCCGGTCAACTCGATGTGGATGTGCCTGCAGATAGGAAATGGCTCACCCAGCACCCGTCAGACCTAGGATTGTGCATGAATAATTACATGTCATTTATAAATGTTGAGATTCAGAAACATATTGTCGTGTATCAAGATGAGAGTGGGATTCAGCTTGCGCAATCTATTCTGGCATGTTCTTTGGCAAGTATCTATGATCGTTTTTCCGTTGCACCTGCTCCTCAGGTAAGTTTTGTTGCTACTGCACTTTTTTGGATACTAGCTCTGATCCTGATCATTATTGTTCTTGTAGGTCGGTAACTAATGCAGTGGCTGCACTAGGAAGCTGATTTTACATAACCCGACCGCATCATTGGTTAAACTAGGGTTTAGGTGTAGGCTAGCTAGGACCTGCAATAAAAAATTTTGTTTAGTTCAAAGTTAATTAGGTTTACTTGCTAAATTTTACTTCATGATTTAAAAGTCTGTTTGTTATTTTTGTTTTTAGACATCTTCGTGTTACAAGTATTTACCTTTCATTTCCTTTTCAGTTACCTGTTGTTGCATAAATAATCATTGCTTGTATTATGCCTCTGTTCTACCTGCAGCCGGCTAATCTTTCCCGCACATGGCATTGTATTGCATCTTGAGCCTCGCTTATTACATTGTGTCATACACTCTCTTTCTCACATCATTTTTTCATATCGCTTGCCACTGCATGAGCCCTCATTGCAACCCTATCACCTTGCAGTCTTGTTTTTCCCCGATTGCTTAAGCAGTAACGCCATTTTTTTGCATGAGGTTGTGGTGGCTATCTCAAGAGGCAGCTGTCTCTTAGGACCAGTCATCGAAGTCGCATTCTCAACAAGATGCCTATGAGTCTAAACTTATTATCTGGGGAGATATGAGCTAGTTGTCTATGAGAGACCTGATGAGTTGAAGTGGCCCATACCCGTAAGCCTAAGCCTTGTGCCCAGCATAGTCTTGGACGTTTTAATGAGCCGTTTTGTGCGCTGCGCCTATTGTGGTGAATCTGATGTGAAGGTTCGGTACAAGGGCAAACCCAAATTAGGATATCTTTCAGTTTCTGTAAAACAAGAAACAACCTCTCTTGCCCGTAAAATAAGTCGGGATCCCTCATCCGCCCATGAAAATAAGTGCCACGAGCACATGAAAATAAGTGTTGTAAGCACATGAAACAAATAAGGGTAAAGGATCGAGAAAGGCTTCCTGCGCAGAGAGGTAATGCAACGACTCTGTCGGGGTACTGACCAGGCTCGCTGGCAGCGGAGCAACGTTTGTGATTTCTTGAAGTGACTCCGCCGGGGTACTGTCTAGGCCTACTAGCAGCGGAGCAACACCAGAAACTTACTTTAAAAAATCCTGAAAATAATAAACCCACTGCCTTGCTCTTCACATCATCAAAAAGCTACTGGCATCTGTGAGCTTTCTCTTTGATGTGTTCTGATTAGTGAGACTTAGCTGAGGCACAAGGATTAGGCATACCTATAAAGGGAAAATGTAATACAAATGGTACCCGCGGAACTTGTTCAATATTCCCTTGCATCATTATCCGGACTCAGACTAATTGTGGTGATATTGACAGAGATGTTGGATTCTACCAGTGGTTCGCCATTTGTTGTAGCCGCTACAACACCACCCAAAATTTTGGGTATATTTAAAATTTCGGGTACCCCTATGCTCGCTTAGTCGTTAAGGTCTTTCATCGAACCTGCAGTCAGTGACATCCCAGCGACCTATTCCCAACCCCTCATGAGTTGTCTCGCCATCATGATCAGATGTTGTTCCTGCAATCGAGCCATGTGAGGGAGGGATCACCCAGCATTCGTTCGAATAAGAACTTTCCGTACATTCAGCTCCCTCGCCATGGGTCATTAAGCACGTTGTTTGAATACTTCTCTTATGATCATCGGTCCCATGTATTTTGTCTAGGGGCACCACTCGCAAAGAATAACTATGAACTAATTAAGGTTATGTTGTTTATACAGGTCAATCCACCGACTGATCAATTCATCAACGATTGTCATGGCACCAAGGAGAATAAGAATAAGCCCAATGTCAAGGTCACAGCTGTGAACCATGAAACATTCATTCACATGTCCCACTTAGGTGGATATGAGACATAAGGCCACCTTTTAAGACCAAGGTTAAGGTGGATGACCAGGATGCACCCACAAGTGTGATGGAAGAGCACGTTAACATGATTTTCAGATGGAGGATGATATGGTGTGTGTTCATTCACTCAAAGGAACAAGGAAGCACTGGGCACCAGAAGAATCTTATGATAACGCCACTAATATCAAAAGACAAAGGTTTCTTACGTTATTAACAGGGATGCCATATTAAGAGTGCACATGTTGATGTTATCCAGACAATGACACAGCAATAAAGGTTTTCTTCTCTTTTCCACAATTAGATGAAATGGTTCACAGGTTCAAATTCATCTTGATAAGAATCGAAAAGGTCATCACCGTCAATTTAGTGATTAAGTGTGAGTTTACATCGACAAATTAGGAGCGATCTATGAGTATGATCCAGTTTCTCCGAGTTTACAGGCCTTAATTGTTTTCAGAAATAACGATGGACTATAGAGTTTGTCGCTTCAAATCCGACACTTTTGTCAGTCCCATCATCACCCATCAAAGTACAAGTGTTAGGTTTGATGGTTCAGGTAATGGGTGCATGACAAGTTTTGGTGCAATTTCAAAATCTAAACGCACCTTTGGGAAGCATCTTTGTCAAACCTAAACTACATGATGGGCGCAAATCGATGGACCTAGGCCATGGTTGTAAATATCATATAATTGAACCAAGGCGCAAAGTAATGTAGTGTCTAAAACATATAGAGTTGTGGATCGAAACTATATCATAACACATTTCGAATGGGCCTAAATAGTTCTATGGTGGACATAGCAATCGAAACTTATGTTTAAGGAATGGGGCAGAGTGTATACAAACCATGGTGACCTGTCATAATAAATTTGGTGCGTTACAACCAAAGCGCAGAAGGGATAAAGCATACGTGTCAAGCCACTGTGAAACGAGGCAACGAAACTACGTGGCCATGTGAAATGGGCGCAAATGGCGATGACAAGTTTTCAAGCGATCAAACTGTATGATTAAAACACGCACAATGGACGCAGATGTTTGATGGCAAAGTTTCATCTCAGACTAAAAGTTTGGAGAAGACGCATGTATATATATATATATCAGTCAACGATACGTTGGAGACATGGCGCAGGACCAATTTGCAGCATGTTAATACGCTTCTACGCCAAATTTAAATATGGAGCAGACACATATACATACAACGACCCAAATTTGCGTTCAAAACTTTGGAGCAGACATGCATTGTGATTGTGTTTTATAGCAAAGGTAGAGCAGATATATATGTATATTTTCAATGGTTCAACGTCATTGCATAGGAGCGGTCAACCTTACGTTTGAAACCCAACACAGGAAACTACTTGGCCACGTGGCATGTAGCCCAACGTTCGTTGGCAGGTGTTTCAACCATAATGAAACGTTGAAGCAAGATATATAATGAGTGGTCAAGTTGCGTTTAAACGTGAATCTGGACCTTATAGCAGATTTACGATGGAAATGTTGTAAAAATATTATGTGGGTATAATCAAAAGGAATGTCGAACTGTATGAAGACATCAGCCCAGTTTCAAACCTATGGATAAATGCATGGAGAAAATATATACGTAGTGGTCAAAGGCTGTGTTTAAAGAGGGAGCAAGATATTTTAATAAACCTGCGACAGCAACGTAGTAACCATGGTGCGATGATAATCAATTGTATGGATGAAATTTTCGGCATGTTTATCTCCAAGTCTGCATGTCAACTGTCATAGAAGACCGTGCATTTCTGAAGCTACCGATACTGAAAAGGAAAGCAAATATAGTATGCGTTACAACTTAAGCCAGCGCTATAAAATCATGCTGCGTCTGACACTGAAGGAGTTATTTCAAAGGAGCAGATAACAGCCAACTTCTGTAGCCCCGAAGGCAATATTCCGGGAGAGAATCGCTCTTTAAATCTATTGCGCTAGTCCCATTTAGAAAGATGCTATCAATAGTAACACTACTGACCACGTCGAGCTGTCTTCGTAGAGCTCAGTCTTCGATGATTCGTTAGGCGCTTGCTGTTACTCTGTCCAAAGGATACTGAAAAAAACGGATCACACAACCCATAGTGCGTTTTCCATTGCAGGCTCATGCAGGAATCTCTGTGAGTGGCATAGGGCCCTGAAAATTTTCGCTGCAGGCATATGTGCATGTGTAAAGCCTTTTCGATTCAGAGGAGTAGAAACCGAGTCTAATTGGCTTTTCACAACGACAGATCCAATTTCCGAAGGTGGGATCGAAGTGCCCGACCCAAAATGGGATTTCGAAGACTTCATGCTCTCGTTGTAATGCAGGTTAGATCGCACACGGAGTCAGTTGCATCGGCTTTGTCATTATCACAGAATATCGATTTAGAGAGGAAAAGAAAACCGCTCATCAGAATGAGCCACAGTAAAAGAGATAGGTCGATGCATATGTTTGCATGCGAATTAAGATGAAAGAGATGGTCATGCGACTATAACGCCTCGCTGGACAGAGAAACGAAAGCAGAGTACTTGAGCGTGTAGATGATTTCCATGATAGGAGTGGAAACGCATCACTCCAGATGTTGAGACGACAAGGAGGAGGTCGCAACCATCCAGAGGTCGCAGAGTCACCCCAAAGTGCGACCTCCCTCGGATGGCAAACGTGCACACCCATCTGAACATAGAGCTACATTCTTGAAACGCGTATTGGACATCTTCTTATGAGTAGCTGGCTTCGATGTAGTAAAAGGTGAAATAAACTAGAAAGGCACCCCACATAGCATGTGGAAACCCCAGCTAAATAAACAGAGAATTTCAAGCTGGATGCAACGATCAAAGTTCGTCCTCTCTTCAGCGAAGCGGGTGATATTGAACACGTAGCAGCCACATTCCGATTTACTCATGATGGTGTACCTGGAGACAATCCGAGGAAGCCTCCTGCTTTGCAATACTCACTTTATCCAGGACTATGCAGGGGTCCAAGCTGATCTTTAAAATCTCATGGTTTTATGTGCCAATATACCTTTTATGCATCCACGTTTATATATTTATTACTTCCACAACATGCATAAAATATTTGTATGCGTGAGGCTGATTTAACAGGTTACACATGGCTGATTTAATTCGCTTATCTGTAGGTTATATGAGAAGATGTTGATCTACTATGTTGTCTCGCAGGTAATACAAGGAAACAGTAACGCCCATCCAAATTAAGAAGACTGCTAGCTCTCTCTGGAAGATGCGAAGCTGTGTTTCAAATCAAACTCAAGACCTCGTGTTATGTGGATGCTCAACATCACCGGCAGATAGAGGCTGCTGTCTCACATGGCGAAGGCTAAGGCTGGCCTCCGGAGAACAAGGTTATGATATCGCTGAAAGGGAAATGCAGAAGGAATGACCGAAAGTCTAAGGTCTCACATTTACCCAGGTCGCATTTCTTCGGTTTTTTTTTGGCCTTTTGCAACCCCGCGACCCAGCGACCTAGTTGCAAGGTCGCATCTCTATGTTTTTGCCGCCTTTTGCGACCCCGCAACCCAGCGACCTAGTCGCAAGGTCGCAAGGTCGCATCTCTCTGTTTTTGCCGCCTTTTGCAACCCTACGACCCAGCGACCTAGTTGCAAGGTCGCAAGGTCGCATCTCTCTGTTTTTGCCGCCTTTTGCGACCCCGCGACCCAGCGACCTAGTCGCAAAGTCGCAAGGTCGCAAGGTCACATCTCTCTGATTTTTCCATCTTTTGTGACCCCGCGACCCAGCGACCTAGTCGCAAGGTCGCATACCTTCGGATTTTTCCCTTTGCGACCTCGCGACCCAGCGACCTAGTCGCAAGGTCGCATTTTCTCATTTTCTTACAACTTGCGACCCCGTGACGCAGCCAGGTCGCAGGTCGTAACAGCAGCCAGGTCGCAGGTCGCAAAAGGACTGGGTCGCAAGGCAGCCCAACAGTCAGGAAGATGAAAGGTCAAGGAAGCCCTAAGGGCAGGTTTTGTTTTATAAATACTCCTTCGGGAGCTTGTAAAAGGGCTTTTTCTTTTTGAGACTCAAGAGCTACATAGCATTGTATTGAAAGATTATACTCTTGTGCATATGAATACAGATACTTGTTAAAACCCCTTTGTCAGATGATGTGTTTTGCTGTGACAGCACTGGGTGTATTCCGTGTATAGTTTCAGAACATCCTATGATTAATGAAACTGCACTCTCAATGGCATAATTTACACATTATGGTTATCTATGTTAATGATGTTCAGTTTTCATCACTTTCTTAATGAATGTTAATACCTTTGTCTATTAGCATTTCGTTTTATCTTTCAGGAAGTAAAGAGGGATTTCGCCATAAAGAACTATTTCTTTCGTGGTCAGATACCTTATAAGCATAACCCTAGAGATGTGTCACTAACTACACCTCCTCGGGCGTATATGCTTTATTTATTTTCTCGCTACGCATAGTGTGTGGACATGTTCAATGCATCAATCATGTATTCTGTATCATGTGAATAAGTGTGTTTCCGCAGGTTCAATCATGTTCTTTTGAGACTGAAGGGAAAAGTGACTTAAGCGGTAGCCGGACCCACACCCCGGACGGAACCCCTACTCCAAACGGTTCAAGGTCTAATTGGGACTTTCTACCGTGGAGATCCCCTACTGTTGGCCAAACATATTTTCCCGTCAACAGGAGGAAAATGAAGAAATATAATGGAAAATGAAGAAAATAGAGGCCTCATTAATAAAAGGGCTTCTGAGGATCAATGGGAAAGGCTTGGTCAATTCAGTTTTGGAGCTCTCATTATTCTCTCTCTCTCTCTCATACTCTTGAGCACTTAGATTATTCTTGGAGAGCTCTTGGAGAGTGTGGCATATTTGGATATTTGGATCAATAAAGAAAAGGAAGAGCAAGAAAGCATAGAGGACATCAGGATCAACATCTACAACAAGTTCTAAGTGCAGGTACCGAGTTGCATGTATGATTTCCTCACTAGTTTTGGCATGCATGGTATTGCATTTGTTTTCTTGATTATGATATGTCATGCGCATGGAGGATGGCTGGGATTGATAGTGGATTTTCCTAACCTTGCCATTTCCTAGATAACCATGTAGATAGTGGGTTTATTTCCATTGATTGTTTTATGGTTGGTTCTCATGGTTGCTTTAGTTGTTGGGTTGAGTTATTAGTTCCTAGAGCCTTGGTTGGAAAAATGCTCTAGAGCCCGGCGGACAAATGTTGGGTTGAGTTACTAGTCCTAGAGCCTTGGTTTGAAAAATGCTCTTAATCCCGATGGACAACAGTTGGGTTGAGTTACTAGTCCTGGAGCCATGGTTGGAAAAATGTGTTGGAGCTCTAGGTGGGTTGAGTTACTAGTACTGCAACCTTGGTTGGACAAATGCTCTGGAGCCCGGAAACAACTAGGGTTGAGTTACTAGTCTTGGAAGCCCTGGTTGGAAAAACGCTTTACAAGTGTTGTAACAGTTGGGGTTGAGTTACTAGTCCTAGAAGCCATAGTTGGAAAAAACGCTCTTAAGCCCTAAAGCAGCTTGGATATAGAGCAATCCATAACGGTTGTGATGTTCGACTGTGAGGTGGAATGACAGGTTGTGGATTGAGGTGGTTTGGACTCTGGAAGCCCTGGATCGATTGTGATTGATGTGTTTGATTTCATGCTTGGAATATGACACGGGGGTGATTGAATGAAGTGAGACTTGGCTCAACCAATCTATGGGTGGGTGGAACATGGAAGTCCCATCTCCGGTTGGTTTTTACATTCAGTAATGAAGAGCTCATTTCTCCGGTATTCAATATGCAAATATACTAGTTTATGTATGGATTTCATTGCTATTGTATTCATGGTATTTCTGGTGTTAGTTTTCTAGTTATAAGAAAGTATTAGATCAATGATGATGTATGGCTCTATTCATGTTTTTTCCTGTAAATTATTATCCCATGTATCTATTATAAAATTGATTGTATGATAGCTTATGATGTAGGGGAGAAATTCTTCTTAGCCATTCTCAGATAAGAAAGAGTCCCCTGTGTTTAAATCTGTTGTTTATGCATGTAGATGCTATGTTTGTGACATGTTTGACGAAATTCCTATCATGGCTTAGTGGGGTTGTATGAGTTCTGTTTGATGTGATTGCTTCCATATGTTTTTTTTAATGTTATTTACCCTCTCTTGAAGTTACAGGAATTTCTAGGCAATGATCTGGGCTCAGGGGCTGAAAATGTGGCATAGATCCTGGAGCTATAAGCAGAAAATTCATTTTTTGGGCCTTAGTCGCTACCTTGACAAGGCTAGCCTGCATCTATAGGGTCTATAGCTGCTACCTTTCCCTTACAAGCCTGTGAATCAACCTCAAAGTGGCTAAAAACCAGTTCCCCCTCAGGGAACAAGGCCCTGGAAGGTTGGGTTACCTCCTAGGGGTGTCAGTGATGCAGTGCAAGGTTTTGTTTTGGTGTTTCCGTCAGTTCCACTTCCTTAAGGTCATTTAGGAGGTTGAATATCATATTAGTAGCCTCTCGTCACATGTTTACCTCAGTTTTTCGGTTACTTGGGTAGATGTGTGAAGAGGGTGTTACAGATATGATCGAATTAGAGTAATTGTGTTTCTCCTCGAGGAGTTGTACCAACAAAGTCTTCAACTTATAGTGTAAGGTGATCGAATGGATGTATTGTGATCTTCTCCTCCTAGTGTGGTCGGGATCTAGTAGCCAATATGAGAATTATCCAATAAGTTTGGATTTAGAAAGATATTGTCTCTCCTAGTGCAAAATTCACTCCACTCTCCATATATTAAATTGGGTACTAGGGAAGGTCACAATTTAGAAAGTGGCAACAACCTCCTGGGCCTGAATCTCAACCTGAGATTGACTAGGCTAGCCATAGTTGGATTTTCCACGTTCCCCCCCTTATTTGGCACCTTCAACCTCATTGATGAGGCTTAATGATCAACACTCCAAAATGACCTTTGTACTTAATATGGGGGTGCTTAGAAATAACATTTTAAGGATAATTCCATGCAATGTTCACTAGAGCCTTCCAAAGGGTTACACTTCCAATAAGAATCATTCCAACAACCAACCACTCAAACCCCATTAGGAAGAGTCCCACGTGGATATTGGTTACATAATGGATAAGATATAACTAAGCCCAGTCCCCTAGCATAGGAACCCACCCCAAAAGAATTAAGGTCAAAAGGAGAGTCTCGACTAAAACCAAAAATAAGAATTGGGAAGAAACCTTGAGATACAGGTTGGTGACAGAAGCTTTGTATTGGAAAGCCTTAACCTTACACCCAATGCATGTGTGAAAATTTTCGGGGAATATATGAAAGCCTATAATAATGGAATCAAACCAGAAAAAACCAGACAGTTTGAATTACCTCAATGAAAGTTTTAAGCCACCATGAAACCTCTACCAAAGATGCGCATTTGAAATTCCAATATCCTCTAGGTGCAGTGAATCCTAGGTTCAAGCACTTCCCAACAACCATTTCACAGTGGCTGACCTTCCCCCCTACTAACTAAATTTGTAAGGTGATAGGGGCTGATAAAATATTTCCTCAAGAAGAAGATTTACATAGTGTAGGCACCCCGAAGTCACCCCACCATCAATTTCCACATAGTATCCTCTCACATTTAAACAAAGGTCATAATGAAAAATAGAAAATCGAAACATAGGCAGATGAGACTATTGTCCCTGCAATCATCAAAACCCTTGATCCTCTCTCCACCTCATTCCCTCCGTTAAAGGCATATGAATTAAATTGGAAAGCTAGTGCATTTAATTACAATAACCCCACATGTATTGTGCATGGGAGAGGTGTGTCATGCTACTCCCCTCCTTAATATATGTGGGAGTCAATGGTGTGGTGGGCATCACTGTCCCCTTAGATCCCTCTCACTCTGCTCATCCATCCCCATCGGGGTGTTCATATTCTATAATATTAGTTCTATTTACTTTTATAATTTTTGATGTACATATGTTTCCAAGGCTAAAGCAACTTGGATGGCTCCATTGGAAGTTTGACTATACTTAGTTTTGGTCACCTCTGTAGATTAGAATAGTTTTAGGAGTACTTTAGTTTTGTTTGTAATTTTTTTTTCACTCACCTGAATAATGTAGTTATGAAGACATTCAGGCAGGAAATAAGCCATCATCAAAATGCATTCAAGGAAGACATTTTAACTTGTTTTTCTCTTCTTTTTATCATCTTGCTCATTTTTGTTCCAACATTTCTTTCAAGTCTCATCCTTAATTTATGATTATAAGGACTTGACTAGTAAATGTTTAATGCAATTAGTTTGATCATGAAGGAAGAGTATTTTGAGGCTCTCATGTTTGAAATTTTTAGTCATAATTGTGCATATAGTTTAGGCTGGAATAAAACACTGATTAACAACATACCATGAAAGTAAAATTTATCTCGAACTTAGTGTAAAATAAAGGACATATTAATCTGTAAGGAATGTAATTTTTCGTTTCTATGTTAAGGTGTCTCTTCACACATTTGGTCTTGTTGGGATTGTTGATATTCAACAAGATGATGAGCTTAGTGAAAAGTAAGCACCTTCACTAAGTGGGGCCCGCAGGCTATTTTTAGGTGTATGTCTATTTTTAGACATGGTGAGCATATTCTATAAGTTGCAGGATGCTATTTGTAGATGGTTGGTCAAATGTGGAAAACAAATTAAATTCTATTTTTAGAATATTGGGCGAAGTCTATTTATAGATCATCGATCTAAAAATATATGCATGTCGATTATTATTAGCTCTTAATAATAATCCGACAATAAACAACAACTTATTCTCTTGGAGCACTTTATTTCAGTATACAGATTTGGAAAATCATTGGGCTGAAGGAATTATGCAATTCCTAGGGTTTATTGGTGGCTCATGCATGAGGAATTAGTTAGAATTGAAGTGGCAAAGTTATGACAGAGTTGGAAGAATAGTTTATGGAGTTTTTATTCAGTTTAACTTAGTTAAGTGAGTTAAAATCAGTTGAGCTAGTTGTATCTAGTCTAACTGAAAGAGAGACTAGTGAGAGTTAAGTGAATTAATTAGTTAATTAGTTCAGAACTAATAACTCACTAACAACTGAACAGAAACAAAAATTAACTATAGTGCATGCTAGTTCTAGTGGAGACCCAGTGGAGAGATAGGTGAAAGGGTAAGATGGACTATCCGTTGTGACTATAGTGATGCATTCAATGCATCTGAAACACATTGGAGTTGCCAATGAGGATTGCGCAATCAAGACAAGGTATATTCGAATTCATTCAGGGCTCTTCTTCAGCAGAGATTGCGCAGTGGAGGAAGGCTGTCAAGAGGCAAGAAATGTGCATGGAGATGCAAATTTCTACATGACAATGTGTAATGATTGTTGATTGTACTGAGAGCTTGTGTATTAAGCTTTGTATGAGATTATTACATGATTCCATTGATATACATAATATATGATAGTTGGGGTTTTTAGCTTTAAGCTTTCCCGTTAAACAACTGTGTTATGTGCGATTGAATTTATTCACATGTGTTTGCAATTGAGTTTTAAATTTCCGCAAGTTTAATTAGTGGAAGGATTCTATATTTTGCAAGAAGATAAATATTGTGAGATCAGGAGGATTTGGTAATACATCAATATTAATAAATTTATACATGGTATCAGAGTAGTTTTGATTACTAGAGATTGCAATTGTGAAAAATTGTTGAGTTTGTGCTAGTGGACAATTCGAATTTGCTGCAAAAAATTCTTGGCGCGACAGTTGAGTATTCATTGAAATGTATTTCAATGGGCTGCGATTGGAGTATGCCCTTGAGGGCAACTCGAATTACATAGCCTAGAAGGATAGGATGGAGGCAGTGCTGGAAGATTGATGTAGGAAAATTAGAATTTTCCTACTCTTAAAGAAGATGCAACTTTTTTAATAAAAAGTTCCCCTTTTTATAAATCCCAGAATCACTGCCTTAACTGTTTGCAAATAAGTTACCTTTGCTCTTTGGTATGTAATTTTACATTCAATTATAAACTGTGATTTTTTTCTGGATCACTTTGATATAAACTTCATTTAGAAGCAGCTGGAACGGTTCTTTTAAGAGAGAAACTTCATATACATTCATTTGAAATGAAGAAGCAATAACAATCACTATAAATTCTATGTTAAACACAATCTACCATCACAGCAAACAATCAAAACCTCATATCGACTTTCACAACACAGAATCCAACTTTTGTCGACTCTCACAGGTAAATCGGTGGCTATATATATATGGATTTGTTTTCATTTCCCAACACAGGAACAATCGATGGAAAACTCTAATTGATTACCATAGAAACATCCAACATTTATATCAACCGCCGTGCAACAAAAAATGAGGTTCTAATATTCAGATCGATTATCATAGCAGAGAACCCAATCGATTATCACTATACTTCAGCAAGACCCAACTTAATCATATCGATTACTCCAGCAAATAATCGATGACCATATGTATTCATTAATCACAGCAAAGATCCAACAATCATATCTGCTCAGCATATAATCAACAACAAATTTCAACCCAAGTGTTACCTTCAAGCGCGCTACACCTGATCATCACATTTATTGAATGGTTTTAACGCCGGCTCAGTCCTTTCAACACGGTTTTTTTATGAATGAGACACAGTTACAGTTGAACTCACGCCAGACTCTGCTCCTGAGGGTGGTCCAAGCCTGCACAGAGGCTTGTTTCCTCTACATATATTCCAGATCCATATAATTCAAAGAATCGATGACTGTTACCGTCCAATCAAACGCTGCTTCAGGCGATTTATTCACCGCTTCAACACAATCTATGCTTGATGAATGTCATCACTTCACCATGGACGCAGGTCGACCTCTTTAATCACACTCCGAATCTGCTCATCCGCATCTTCTCTACACAATACGCTATTAGTTTGACTCTGCGCCTAATACCTGCATATGTCAATCACTCGCACAAAACATATTTGAAAATCAATTATATTCAGAAATATATGGATAATATTGCATGGGCTCATAAGCGTTTGCTGCCCCTCTCTGCAATTCAATACATACTTCAAATTATCTCTCACACATTCACGCTCTTCACACCTCCAGCCTCTCTAATTTATACAAATATGAGAAACTATTCTCCTCATAATAGATTTCTTCTAGAGTTTCTCAACAAACTAATACCTCCCTATTATTTAGCATTTATCCCTATTTTGGTTCTATTCCACGCAGGGAAAGAAACCAATTCTATTATTATGCCATATTTAATTAAATATAAAACAAACTAACAATTCTCCTAAAATAAATAACAAATTTAATAAAATATATTATTTAAACTATTTCTAAGTCTAATTTATTTTTAACTAGCCACAACATGTGACCAAGATGTCACATTGCTGGCTAGATGCTTGATGCTCCTGAATCAGACTCCCGGGGAAGAAAACTGATCTTGTAGTAGTTTGGAGTTGATCCCCATTCTCTGTAGCTCTGCTGACGTCTTCTACTGGTTGTTCTTTCCACTTGGTCAAATATTGATAATGAGTCTGACTCCTGGTTTTCTTTAGCACTCTCTTTTTCCTTTTTCCTGCTTTGGGCTTTCGTCTGTTATGGTGTCTCCTTGTGGTTCTTCTTCTAGCTTTTAGTATAGGTACCAATCTGCAATACATGACGAAGTCACCTGTTTGGAATTCCTTTTTCTGCCTCTTCATATCTGCTCGTTGTTTGTCTTTGCTACTGCATTCCTGTCATCTGCTTTTGACATCTCCCTCAAATGTGCTTCTAGGATTTAGCCAATTCAAAACTACTTGGATTTTCTTCGGATTCAATTTTACTCTTCTTTAGAGACTGCATATTCCTCCAAACCTTCATTCATCAACCTGATGGTGATTTTATATAAGGCTCGAGAATCTGTACTCATGCGCCTTTCAACTTCTTTCTTTGGACTGAGTACTGTTGGCACAACACATGGATTAAGGCTTCCACTGATTAGCCATTTATCCATCAACTCTTTCACTTGTGTTCCAGATTCGGCATTTTCCTGCATTACCCTGTAGGCTACTTTATTCGACAAACTGACTCCTGGTATTAGATCATTATGGTGACTAATACTCCTGATGGGCAGTAACTCATCCATAACAATATCAGCACAATCATTCAATAAATTCTGAATTTCTTCAGGTAAATCTTCTAAATTTGTAGAGGTTAAAATTACCTTGGGTTTTCCAACACTAGCAAAATGCATCTTCTCACCCTTCTCATCTTCCTGCAACAGGACCTTCTCATTCATCAACGTAATGCTGTTTCCAAGTGCTTCTTTATCAGCTTCAACTTTCAACGGCAGTAGTGTATGCTTATTCCCATCTTTCTCCAAAGTATAAGTATTTCTTCTGCCATCATGTATGGAATTTCGGTCAAATTTCCAAGGCCTCCCTAGCAATATGTGACATACATCCATCGGCATTATATCACATAAAATGACATCCTTATAAGTACCAATCTGAAATTTAACTTGACATTGTTCAGTTACAAAAATTTGATGGCCTTTCTGAAGCCACGATACTTTATAAGGAGTGGGGTGTAATGTTCTCTCCAACTTCAACTTATCCACCATATCTGTAGAAACAAGGTTGTCAGTACTACCGCTATCAATTACCAATTTGCAACACTTACCCTTGGAATTACATATAGTTCTGAATAAAGTCTTTCTTTGAACTGGTTCTTTGGCCTCCTTAGCTTCTTCAAGTAATACCCTTTTCAACAACAAAGATTCTTCGACTTCTGGTGGTTCCTCTTTAGCTTCAAGTTGAGGAATCTCCTCCTTGGCTTCAGCAACATTCACGCTGCGCTGGTTTGTTGATCTCTGATGAGGACAATCCCATTGTACATGTCCCCATTCACCACATGCAAAGCACCAGACATCTCTTCCTCAGCCTCTGCCTCTAGGCACGAACCTTCCGTGGCCAGAATCTTCTCTTTGTGGTGCTCTATTGCTCGCACTCCCTGCCTCATTCTGAGAGTGTTGAATTTTGGATTCAAATGTCCCTCCTTCTTTTGCCGGATTCTTACCTCTATTCCTCTGGTTTTGTTTGCGCAACAATTTTTCCTCCGCCCTCAAGGCTGCTTGATAAGCATCTTCAACCGAATTCAAATTCAACAAGCTGATTTCATCCTGTATTTCATACCTCAAACCATTTATATATCTAGCTACCTTTTCTATATCGTCTTCAACATGGCCAGATCTAATACTCAGCTTATAAAATTCTTCAGTATATTCCTTGATTGTCATCCCTTTCTGTTTTAAGTTCTGCAATTGTCTAAAAAAATTTAATTGGTAATCCTTCGGCAAAAACTTACTTTTCAGCTTACTTACCATTCTGTCCCATTGCTTTATTTTGGGCTTCCTTTTTCGCTCCCTTGATAGTTGCAATTCGTCCCACCATAAAGCTGCATGGCCTTTCAATCTCGTGGCTGCAAACTTTACTTTCTTCTTGTCATCGACCTCTTCATAGTCGAAGTACTTATCTAATGAACTGATCCAGTCCATTAGCACCTCCACACTAAGACTTCCGTCATAATAAGGTACTTCTATTCTTGGTCGACTGCTGGCTTTGACTAGCATCTTCATGACCTTAGCTGCTTCATTTTCTTCCTCCACTTCTTCGTCAGTGGTCTCTTCTTCATCGGCACTGTCGACTGCACCATCCGCTGCTCTCCGTTGAGTAGTTTCCATGGTAGCCATTCTTGTGCGTAAATGCCGGATCTCATCTAGCAAAATTGCATTTGATGTAGGTCTCCCTCGACCTATCCCAGCTCCTCTTCGGGGCGGCATTTCTGCAATAATTCAAAACAGCTTAACAAGCTCTGATACCAAAAATGATGTAGGAAAATTAGAATTTTCCTACTCTTAAAGAAGATGCAAATTTTTTAATAAAAATTTCCCCTTTTTATAAATCCCAGAATCACTGCCTTAACTGTTTGCAAATAAGTTACCTTTTCTCTTTGGTATGTAATTTTACATTCAATTATAAACTGTGATTTTTTTCCGAATCACTTTGATATAAACTTCGTTTAGAAGCAGCTGGAACGGTTATTTTAAGAGAGCAAATGCATATACATTCATTTGAAATGAAGAAGCAATAACAATCACTATAAATTTTGTGTTAAACACAATCTACCATCACATCAAACAATCAAAACCTCATATCGACTTTCACAACACAGAATCCAACTTCTGTCGACTCTCACAGGTAAATCGGTGGCTATATATATATGGATTTTTTTTCATTGCCCAACACAGGAAAAATTGATGGCAAACTCTAATTGATTACCACAGCAACATCCAACATTTATATCAACTGTCGTGCAACAAAAAATGAGGTTCTAATATTCAGATTGATTATCATAGCAGAGAACCCAATCGATTATCACTATACTTCAGCAAGACCCAACTTAATCATATCGATTACTCCAGCAAATAATCGATGACCATATGTATTCATTCATCACAGCAAAGATCCAACAATCATATCTGCTCGGCGTATAATCAACAACAAATTTCAACCCAAGTGTTACCTTCAAGCGCGCTACACCTGATCATCACATTTACTGAATGGTTTTAACGCTGGCTCAGTCCTTTCAACACGGTTTTTTTATGAATGAGACACAGTTACAGTTGAACTCACGCCAGACTCTGCTCCTAAGGGCAGTCCAAGCCTGCGCAGAGGCTTGTTTCCTCTACATATATTCCAGATCCATATAATTCAAAGAATCGATGACTGTTATCGTCCAATCAAACCCTGCTTTAGGAAATTTATTCACCGCTTCAACACAATCTATGCTTGCTGAATGTCATCACTTCACCATGGACGCAGGTCGACCTCTTTAATCACACTCTGGCTCTGCTCATCTTCATCTGCTCTACACAATACGCTATCAGTTTGACTCTGTGCCTAATACCTGCATATGTCAATCACTCGCACAAAACATATTTGAAAATCAATTATATTCAGAAATATATGGATAATATTGCATGGGCTCATAAGCATTTGCTGCCCCTCTCTGCAATTCAATACATACTTCAAATCATCTCTCACACACTCACGCTCTTCACACCTCCAGCCTCTCTAATTTATACAAATATGAGAAACTATTCTCCTCAGAATAGATTTCTTCTAGAGTTTCTCAACAAACTAATACCTCCCTATTATTTAGCATTTATCCCTATTTTGGTTCTATTCCACACAGGGAAAGAAACCAATTCTATTATTATGCCATATTTAATTAAATATAAAACAAACTAACAATTCTCCTAAAATAAATAACAAATTTAATAAAACATATTATTTAAACTATTTTTAAGTCTAATTTATTTTTAACTAGCCACAACAATATTTAATTAAATATAAAACAAACTAACAATTCTCCTAAAATAAATAACAAATTTAATAAAACATATTATTTAAACTATTTCTAAGTCTAATTTATTTTTAACTAGCCACAACATGTGACCAAGATGTCACATTGCTGGCTAGGTGCTTGATGCTCCTGCATCAAAGATAATGGACTGAAGGAGTTCATCGATAGCGATGATCCTAAGCCTGCTTCTAGTGATGGTGCAGGACTTGACGCATGGCAAAATAAGGTAGAAAAGACAAGAAGAATTATGTTGGAAGGTGTGAAGGACCATATTGTGTCAAGCCTTCATAGGAAAGCCACTCCATTTGTAATGTGGAAGGCTTTGACATATCTTTTCCAAAGCAACAGCAACCAGAGGAAGTTGGCATTGAAAGATAAGCTGAGAAAAATAAAAATGGAGAAGGGCGACAGTATTCCAAAATATCTCACGAAGTTTGTCCACTATAGGGATGAACTGGTAAGTGTGGGGATTACTGTTGATGATGATGACTTGGTGAGCTTGACTTTCCTTGGGCTTCCGAAGAGTTGGCATAGCTACAAAGACTCTATCAATGGACGGGAGAAACTACCGGGTTGGGAGCGACTTTGGTCAGATCTTGTGCAGAAGGAGATAAGGCGAAGTACCAAGGATGGCTCTTCATCGAATAATGATGATGAAGAGAATTACGCTTTGGCTGCCAAAGCAAAGAAAGGTAAGGGGAAGAAATTCCCTCCAAAATCTTAGGCTAAAGGCAAGAAGCTGGATTTTTCCAAAGTGAAGTGTTTTCACTGTCACGAACATGGGCATCTCGCCACTAACTACCCACAGAAAAAGAAGAACAAGAAGGCTGCTGGAGCTACAGCTGGAGAGGCCTTAGCCTCGCAATTTGAACTTGATTTATCTTTGATCGCATGCTTGGTTTCAAGCTTAATGGGATCAATGTGGTATCTTGATAGTGGTGCGTCTTTCCATATGACGGGAGACAAGGAGTTGTTTAGTGACTTGGAGGAGAAGGATCTACAAATGCATATAGAGATGGGTGATGATGGTAGATACAGTGAGACCGACATTGGAACCATTGCCTTTGAGAGGGAGTCAGGTAAACCATTTCTGTTGAAAAATTTTATGCATGTTCCAGGTCTGAAGAAGAACTTGGTCCCGGTCACAATGTTGGAAGATAGAGGTTATGACGTTGTTTTCAGCGAGGGAAAAGCTTTCCTACGACATAAAACAACGGGTCAAACCAAGAGGATATGGATTCCAGTCAATAATCTCTACAAGCTAGAGGTAGATGGATGCACTGCAATAATGGGCAAAGAAGAAGCGGTGAGTTGGGATGAGGGCGAATTATGGCACATGAGATTGGACCATCTTCACCATGGCGCCTTGAAGATTTTGTAGCATATTTCTACTGGACTTCCCAAGGGTACTCTTGTGCAGTCAAATCAGTGCAAGGGATGTACTATGGGTAAGTTTGTGAAGACCACCTTTCATGAGAAGGAGAACCGTGCTTCGATGATCCTAGAGAGAATTCACACAGACGTGTGTGGACCTTTCTCGGTTGCTTCAACAGAAAAACATAGGTATTATGTTATATTTGTTGATGACTATTCTCGTAGATGGTGGATCTTCTTCATGTAGAAGAAGAGTGAAACATTCTCAAAGTTTTGTGAGTTTAAAGAATTGGTGGAGAAGGAGTCGGGGAAGCAAGTGAAGGCTCTACGGAGTGATAATGGTGGTGAATATATCTCGAACGAATTCAAATACTTTTGTAGCAAAGAAGGAATTCAAAGAGAAATCATAACGCCTAATAACCCACATTAGACTGGGGTCACGGAGAGGAAGAACAAAATGATACGTGGGTGTTGCACGAGCTATGCTGCATGAACAGGGCCTACCGATGCACTTGTGGGTGGAAGAATGCAACACTGCGGTTTATGTGAAAAACCGTTGTCCTCATAGAGTACTTGGCATGAGTACACCTGAAGAAGCTTTTACTGGTAAGAAGCTTGATATTTCTCATTTGAATAATTTTGGCTCATCTGTTTACATTCATGTGACAAAGGACGCTAGGAAGAAGCTAGAGCCGACTGCAGAAGTTGGGATATTTGTGGGGTACACAGAAACACCCCATAATTATCGTGTGTATCTTCCAAACAGTCGAATGATTGTGGTGCGACGGGATATAAAATTCAATGAGGTGAAGGCCATGAAGTTGTCGCTTGAGAGGGAGCTACACTTGCATGCAGAGGAGGAACTTTTTGTTCCCAAAGATGAGCCTCTAGATGTGGATCAACCACAGGAGGAGATTCATGGAGTGGAGGAGTCCACTCATGCATAACCAAACATCAGAACGGGCAGAAAGCATACCACAGAAGTTGAGAGACCAAAGCTTGATGCAGCACAGAATGTAGGAGTCCATACATCACAGCGCAGATAGAGACAGTCACCTGACCGTTTTACTGGATACATGGATCTTATGAGAAAGTGTGTCGTGACAGAGCCATCTTCTTTTGAAGAAGCAGTGCATGAGCCCACATGGGTAAATTCCATGGTGGAGTATGACTCCATTGTCAAAAACAGTGCTTGGGAGATTGTTCCAAGGCCAGTGGGTAAATCAGTTGTAGGATCAAGATGGATCTACAAGGTAAAGCAAGCTGCTGATGGGAGCGTCGAGAAGTATAAGGCAAGATTTGTTGCCTGGGGCTTCTCACAGATCGAGGGGATTGATTATGAAGAAACCTTTGCACCTGTCGCATGGTATTTTTTCATAAGGACCATCCTTGCTCTCTCAGCGCAAATGGGTTGGCACATTCATCAGATGGATGTGAAGACTGCATTCCTTAATGGGATCATTGAGGAAGAGGTGTACATTGAGCATCCTGAAGGATTTGAGATCTTCAGCAGTGAGTCGCATGTGTGCAGACTCAAAAGAGTGTTGTATGGGCTGAAGCAAGCACCACGTGCTTGGTACACAGATCGACAGCTATTTCACTGGACTTGGCTTCACCAAGAGTGAGGCGGATGCAAACCTATATCAAATTGTGGTGGAGGGTAAGCTTTCAATCATTGTTCTTTATGTTGATGATTTAATACTAATGGGTGATGAGCAGTTGATACACTCATGCAAGGAAAATCTTGCAAAGGAGTTTGAGATGAAGGATTTGGGCCTCCTTCATTATTTCCTTGGATTTTAAATATGGCAACGAGAAGGTGAACTGTTTGTGTCTCAAGGCAAGTATGCTCGAGAGATACTTGAGTAGTTTCACATGCAAGGCTGCAAGCCTATTGATACTCCTCTTCTAGGGAATTGGAGGAAAGAGGATGCTACATCGGCAAAGGTAGCAGATGCCACTATTTATCGACAGTTGGTGGGTTCGCTCATGCATTTAGTTAATACAAGACCGGACATATGCTATGCGGTGATCCAAATTTCACAAGTAATGGTTAAGCCTACTAAGCTCTTTTGGAAGCCAGGAAAACATGTCCTGAGGTATCTCAAGGGCACATATGAGTATGGCTTATGGTACAGACAGACAGATGAGGTGAAGTTGCATGGCTTCACGGATGCAAATTGGGCAGGTAGCCCAACGGACAGAAAGAGCACATCAAGAGGGGTTTTCAGTATCAAATCTATAGCAGTTTATTGGTACAGCAGGAAACAAAGATCTGTGGCACTCAGTTTAGCGGAAGCAGAATACATGGCAGCAAGTCAAGCTGCATGTGAGGCTATCTGGATGAGGAAGATCCTGGTCGGCTTGTTCCGTTCACCTTTAGATCCTACAGTGATACATTGTGATAATCAAAGTTGCATTAAACTCTTGATTAATCCTGTGTTTCATGATAGATCTAAACATATTGATATCCGGTATCATCATATCAGATATTGTGTGTAGCGGAAGATCATGTTGCTTCAATACATTCCTACGGAAGATCGAGATGCAAACATTCTGACAAAGGCGCTCAGCAGGAGCAAATTAGAATACCATATAGGCAGGATCGGGGGTGAAGGATAATCCCTATCTTGTTGAGAGGGAGTGTTGAGATTCAACAAGATGATGAGCTTAGTGAAAAGTAAGCACCTTCACTAAGTGGGGCCCGCATGCTACTTTTAGGTGTATGTCTATTTTTAGACATGGTGAGCATATTCTATAAGTTACAGGATGATATTTGTAGATGATTGATCAAATGTAGAAAATAGATGAAAGTCTATTTTTAGAATATTGGGTGAAATCTATTTATAGATCATCAATCTAAAAATAGATGCATGTCGATTATTATTAGCTCTTAATAATAATCCGACAATAAACATCAACTTATTCTCTTGGAGCACTTTATTTCAGTATACAGATTTGGAAAATCAGTGGGTTGAAGGAATTACGCAATTCCTAGGGGTTATTGGTGGCTCATGCATGAGGAATCAGTTAGAACTGAAGTGGAAAATATGTGATAGAGTTGGAAGAGTAGTTTATGGAGTTGTTATTCAATTTAACTCAGTTAAGTGAGTTAAACTTAGTTGAGCTAGTTGTATCTAGTCTAATTGAAAGATACACTAGTGAGAGTTAAGTGAATTAATTAGTTAAATAATTCACAACTAATAACTCACTAAAAACTGAACAGAAACAATAGTTAACTACAGTGCATGTCAGTTCCAGTGGAGACCCAGTGGAGAGATAGGTGAAAGGGTAAGATGGACTATCCGTTGTGACTATAGTGATGCATTCAATGCATCCGACACACATTGGAGTTGCCAATAAGGATTGCGCAGTCAAGGCAAGGTAGATTCGAATTCATTCAGGGGTCTTCTTTAGCAGGGATTGTGCAATGGAGGCAGGTTGTCAGGAGGCAAGAAATGTGCATGGAGATGCAAATTTCTGCATGACAATGTGTAATGATTTTTTATTGTATTGAGATCTTGATGTACTAAGCTTTGTATGAGATTATTACATGATTCCATTGATATACATAATATATGATAGTTGGGATTTTTAGCTTTAAGCTCTCCCGTTAAACAACTATGTTATGTGAGATTGAATTTATTCACATGTGTTTGCAATTGAGTTTTAAATTTTTGCAAGTTTAATTAGTGGAAGGATTCTGTATTTTGGAAGAAGATAAATATTGTGAGATCAGGAGGATTCAGTAATACATTAGTATTAATAAATTTTTGTAGGGATCTTGCTTTATTCTCGGCTAGTTTTTTGTACCTTTTCATTGCTTTGTTTTCTTTTCCATGGTTTCAACAATGCTATGTTTCTTTCATCATTTGCAAGATTTCTTATAGTCCTGGTCTTCAGAGTCCTTTTAAGTTATTTACAGTTTCTTGCTTTGTTTTGGATTTCATTTTATTTTGATTTCATAATGATTTCAAAGTTCTATATAGGAATCTCTCTAAGGAAATGCAAATTGGTGGCCTAGCGAATTTATACTTTATCATTATGAATGGGGTTTTCATTTATTTAAGAACATATTTATCAAGTTTACATTCTCTTGCATTGATTAGTGGCTATGGAAGAACACTAGGATATGTTTTAGATACTGTGGTTCTGTTTTATAAAAGGAAATAATTTATCTCAATCTTTCTCTTTGAATCCCACCCCTTATCCAACCACACTAAATCCTCTACATTGATAGATTAAGGGAATGAGTTTGGAGTCAGATTTATTAAGTATTACATCTATTTCCTTGAAAATGAAAACATCTCAGGTACCACCCCGCTCTCTTCACCCAATTTCACAATGCAATTCTCAACCAATCAAATCTAAAGGGTGCAACTAAATATAAGAGAGTTGAAAGCATTGAAAAGTGTGAAAATTACAAGTAAACTTGTCGAGGCTATGGACGATTATTGGTATCGGGGCTATGATTTTATGGTATTGAGATATCTTTTTTGGTGCTATGGATGCTCGCATGCAACAAATCAATGTCAAGAAAAAGGGATAAACTATGCACATAATGGATGTTTGTTTATCATAAAACTCCACAAGTCCTACCTCTTCTATTCAGTAGTATCAGAAATTGCAAAATATCTCCATGTTTCTGAATTCATTGATTAAATATTGAGTACCTAAGTCTTTAAAATTTATTTTATTTGACTTGTCTTATTTGGGACCCATAAAATTTGATGCAATGTTTCATAATATTATGAAACTTATCATTTGATCATTTATAGATTTAAGCCTCGTTATATTAATAACGAGAGATAATTTCTTCATCTCCGTGTGTTTCCATATAGATTTTGAAAATATCGACTTGGATTTCATTTAGTTTCTTATTGAGTAATTTTTGGGTTTCACAATTTGACAATTTATGACATTCCCGTCATCTTCGTCTCTTTGATATTTTTCTAGTGATATAACATTGGTCTCATTTCGCCTCCTGGATCAAAAGTTATGGTCTTTTGAAGCTTTGCATTTTTTTTCACTATTTTGATGAGGTGAAATGATGACATGGTAGCCTATGTGGTGTGTTGAAATGGTATCATTGACTTAACATAGCCCACATGGAATAAAATTTACACATGGTGCTTCCATGCCACTGCCATGTGTCACTGCATCCCTAACCAAATCCACATCCAAGCATGTTTTTCCATGTGCCATCTGGCACCTTTGCAAGGATGCTACATCAACGGGCGGGTCCTGCCACTAGGTTCACACCAGTTCTTGTTTTATCCATTTCTAATTATTGGCACAACTGACAGAAGGTGCTAACTTCAACTCTTGATGTAACACCACCTGAATTCATGCCAATTTCCACTGATTTACTTTTCAAGTTTGAGTGCAATTGACAGGAGGCATTGGGTGAAAAAATAAATATTTCCCATTCCGAGACGATAATTTTTGTGTCCTGCCATTGGGTTCTCACCTTGGTTCATTAACTTATTCTGATGCAATGAGGATTAGCACTATGGCATGAATACATTCACTCCACTTACATATACTTCACATTCCATATGATTTATGTTAATTATTGTTTAGTTTAATTTTTATTTATTGAGGTTTGACCCTGTTTTGAACTTAAAACATACACTCTACTTCACCCACTGTGCACCATACCTTACGTTAACATAACTAGATTTTATTGCCACCAAATATTGTCTTAACTACAAATTTTTAGAGCTGAGTTTATTTTTAACTAGAGTTTGTCAGACATGAGTTTCTCAACGTAATTGGAATGAGTTTATGAGTTTTTGGCACCATACGCTATCAAAATGAGTTTACGAGTTTCTGGCACCATCCCTTGAGCATGGTTTATATGTTAATTATTATACAATCCACTTATGCCACCTAAGCTCTCATGTGTCTAGCTCGAAGCTGCCTCCATGTAAGCCTCCACACTTAGGTCTTAATTTAGATATGTATTTTTGTCTCATATATATAGAGTATGGTTTATATGTTAATTATTATACACTCCATGTATGCCACCTAAGCTCTCATGTATCTAGCTTGAAGCTGCATCCACATAACCCTCTACACCGAGATCATAATTTAGATATGTATTTTTGTCTCATGTATTGAGAACATCGTTTATATGTTAATTATTATACACTCCATGTATGCCACCTAAGCTCTCACTTATCTAGCTTGAAAGTGCCTCTACGTAGGCCTCCACACTTCGGTCTTAATTTAGATATGCATTTTTTTTTCATGTATCCACCACATAAGACTCCACAATTAGGTCTTAATTTAGATATGTATTTTTGTCTCACGTATCCAGAGCATGGTTTATATGTTAATTATTATACACTCCACGTATGCCACCTAAGCTCTCATGTATCTAGCTTGAAGGTGCCTCCACGTAAGCCTCCACACTTAATTCTTAATTTAGATATGCACACTTAGTTCTTAATTTAGATATGAATTTTTGTCTCACGTATCCACCTTGAAGCCTCCACACTTAGTTCTTAAGTTGCATATGCATTTTTGTCTCACATATCCACCTTAAAGCCTCCACTCTTAGGTCTTAATTTAGATATGTCTTTTATCTCACATATCTAGAGCATGGTTTATATGTTAATTATTATACACTTCATGTATGCCACCTAAGCTCTCATGTATATAGCTCGAAGGTGCCTCCGTGAGCATGGTTTATATGTTAATTATTATACACTCCATGTCACCTAAGCTCTCATGTATCTAGTTTGAAGGTGCCTCCATGAACATGGTTTATATGTTAATTATTATACACTCCACGTAAGCCTCGACGCTTAAAGGTCTAAATTTAAATATGCATTTTATTATCCTAAGTTGAATAGGTCTAAATTTAAATATGCATTTTATTATCTTAAATTGAATGCTCGAAGGTGCCTCCACGAGCATGGTTTATATGTTAATTATTATACGCTCCACATAAGCCTCGACGCTTAAAGGTCTAAATTTAAATATGAATTTTATTATCCTAAGTTGAATAGGTCTAAATTTAAATATGCATTTTATTATCCTAAGTTGAATAGGTCTAAATTTAAATATGCATTTTATTATCCCAAGTTGAATGCTCGAAGGTGCCTCCACGAGCATGGTTTATATGTTAATTATTATACGCTCCACATAAGCCTCAATGCTTAAAGGTCTAAATTTAAATATGCATTTTATTATCCTAAGTTGAATAGGTCTAAATTTAAATATGCATTTTATTATCCTAAGTTGAATAGGTCTAAATTTAACTATGAATTTTGCTATCCTAAGTTGAATGTATTATATCAAGAGCATGGTTTATGTGTTAATTATTATGGTTTATATGTTAATTTAAATATGAATTTTATTAATTATTATGGTTTATATGTTAATTTAAATATGCATTTTATTATCCTAAGTTGAATTATTATTTCATTTAAACCTAGTTAATATGCATTTTATTATCCTAAATTGAATTATTATTTCATTTAAACCTATCCTAAGTTGAAATATGATTTCATTTAAACCTAGTTACCTCGGGCCAGATTAAAATTCTATTACACACTCATTGCATCATGGTTTCTATTATAAGTTTACACACATTATAGTATTTTCACAAAACTACATGAAAACAAAAAACTCATTTCAGCTCATGCATGTCGGATAAACTTTTTGAAATTTTAATTCACTGTTATAATGCACCTTTTAGATTAATAAACTGCTACATGACCTTGACTTTCAGAGGTCATATCCTATGCTATGGGGCATTAACTCAGGCCCATGATACCTCGTTGGAAAGTTGAGAATGAGGAGAAAAAACTTAAAACATTTATTTCAATAAATACACAAACTAAATGCCCCAAAAAAATTAGCAGAAAAAAAGTGCTACAAAATATGATCAAGTCAAGATTTCTAAGTTAATTTTTGGAAATAAAAATTGATGCCAACATGTTTCGTTGCTTTTGTCTCATTGGAATGTTATCCATTTATCAAGATTGAAATAATAGAAAATAACTTGGCTTAGATTTTGGAATTTGTTGCTAATTTACATGAATTGAGTTTTTCTTAGAATGATTAGTTTCAAACGCTATTAGAATTGAGTTCTACTTTGAGTTTTAATATTTTTTTAATGATGATTTTATAAATATTTTTGCAAAGATTTTGGTAGAGTCTCAAGATTCGTGGGTTGGAATTTCAAAAGAAAAAAATGACTCTTCGGCTCCCAAAAATATTAGAAAATGAATCTTCATTGGATGGTCTTAAAACAACTAACTCTTTTCAATTAAAACTGTAAGATTATATAATGAAGGTTGTAGAGGGGAACAAGGTTCTAATTTTTGAAGTACATAGAAGCTTTTGCAAGTGTTGTAGAATAATTTCATTAAAGGAAATTGGAAGTTTACAAAGCTGGATCAAAGGAGGTATGTTGTAGCTAGGGGGGAGCTTATGCCATCATGAGCAATCCTTTAGAATCTTTTACACTCCAAAGCCTGTAACTAGTCTTCATTTGTGTAAATTGTTGTCCAAATTAAAAGGCTAGTTAATAACCTATAAATTTATTCAATTTTGATTTCTTTTATGCTCCAGATAAGTGTATGATATTTGGCTTTGCACCGTTGTTAATTCCGTGTAATTATATGCTTGTCTAAAACTAATTGGAAGTTACCTTTCTTAGTTGATCAGATTGAGATCACAACTAAACAATGGATTCAAGGAGACCTATGTGTCATGCTATAACTATTTAGAAACATTATTACACACTTGTCTTTGCTTTGATTGTTGTTGTATCACATGAATATTTTCTTTGATACAATGGATTATATTTATCTTGAATTAATTTATTAATAATTGAATTTAAGTATGTGCGTGTGAGAATTTGATAATTGTTTATTAAATAAGCAAATATGCACATTTACCTCAATTGCTACAAATCATATGAATTGTTTATATGATTTTCCAGTCCATCATAACCTTAGATCCAAATATGATTCGCTCACCTTGCTCTTGGTTGAGAGTGGGACTAGTCCCTTTCTCGATCACATTTCATTTACATTTAGGAAATCATATTAGAAAGTTTCCCTGCAATGAGAAAACCTTTAGCGACAATTGGGCCCACATACCGGTCAAAATCACCATACCAAATGAAAAGGGTCTAATTAGGGCCCTGACCGGGTGATCTTCCTAATGTTGGCTTGAGTCAAATTCAAGCATCAACAGGGAGGTACTCCAAGGTGTTGCTCGATGTGCTCATCTTCGATCTAGGTCCTTCATGTGCTGGTGCATGTGCTCATGATAATGGAGGATATTGGCCCAATGCTCATGTTTATTTAGGATAAATCTACCTAGAAAGAACTTCATATGCCTAAAGAGGCTGACAGTCTACATGTATTGATTAAACCTGCCATGACTGTGTCTGGTGTCTAGTGCCCAATCAACCATCTCAATAAGAACTTACGTGTTCAAGAGAAGAAGTTTGTGAGATGCTCTTTCATCCTCGACAAGGGTGAGTTCTTCCTAAATGGGCGCAGGAGTGATGTCACGATAACGAGAGACTGCTTCTTCTAGGTGGTGATGCATACAAAAAATGTTGGGCTATGTGACCTCTCTTGGTAATAGGTTAATCCCCTATGAACTAGGGCTTGCTAGCAAGGCATGAGTGCATGACAAGGAGACAAAAAGAATCTGACAACAAGGAAGGGGGGATAGAGATAGGGTTGTGCATGGTGAACGCCAGGTCATTGTAACACAAAGAGGGGGGGTGACATCAATAAGATGAATGTCATAGGGAGCTACCAACCACACCCACAAATAACCGGGAGGGCGTTGATCGATGGGTGATAACAACTAGCTGCTAGAGTCCAGGGGGATGCATTGGCGAAACTTTGCGAGGGATGGGGGAGAAAATAGAGAAGGTGAACGAAATATGGGAAAAGACATAAGGAAAAGGAAAGAAAGAAGAATAGGAAGAGGCCAAAGGGTTGAGAAGACAACTAGAGGAGAATTACCGGGGGCATGTTGTAAAGACGCATAAGAGATTGTAGGAAATAGCAAGTCCCAAATTAAGAAACTTTAAAATGTGATGGCAACCTACAAAAGAGGATAACATTCAAATGAGAAGGAAAAAGCAATGGGAAAGGAAGTTTCCCCTCACATTGATATGTAGTCGAGTCTAAAACCAAGCACTTCCTTGAAGATAGTGCGTGTCCTGCTGGTGTAGGTGTTGTTGCCTATACTCGAGCACCAAGGAACTAGGTGGAGGTTGACCATGGAGGAAAATGCTACAAGCGCCTACTGTTTTCATAAGTGAGCCGCTACTAAGTTGTTGCATAGTTCAGTGGTTTCCAAGGGTGAAATATAGTCCCCGTTGGGAGCAACCACGCATAAAATAAACCAAGTGAGAAGTCCCAAGGTCATGGATAAATGCTACCCCTACTGAAGAGCATGGACAAGAATTCAATTAACATTTGAAATGCTTGAGTTTTGACTCACGACTATCTACACACAACACTATGTTATGGCTAATATGCTTCAACATAATAAATTAATAATTGTGAGGAGGTGTGCTGCCACGTCTCCCAACTCTTTGATGAAATGGGTTAACAATGGCTTCCATCCCCTTCTCTCTAAAAAAAACGCCCAATTATTTACTTTATATTCCCCCCTTTTAATATTTAATTTAATTAAACAAGATTTTATTTAAACAATTAATTTATTTTTCACTTACTAACTAACTTTCTAACGACTAGTTCTTAATAGCTAGTCTTAACGGCTAGTTTTCAATGGCTATTTCCGGGCAATGATGCATTTTCTACTATTTATTCATTGAGATCGATTAGTCTCTCCACTTTGTCCCGAAGATGAACCACATTAGCTGGTTCGAAACATCGACCTAATCTTAATGATGTGATTAATCTGAAAGTTCTTTTATCTACATTATGGATCACAAAAGTCTTAGATCTAACATAATTAAAAAATATAAATCATCGATTCTGAAATATTATTTACTTTATATTAGTTTAAATAATTAAATAATATAAATCATCGATAAAAAGCTATATCGCTCATTCTTTTATTTACTTTATATTAGTTTAAATAATTAAATAATATAAATCATCCATAAAAAGCTATATCCCCCATTCTTTTCCGCTATATAAGTATTATTATACATCATTTGATATTCAATAAATTAAATTACCCAAACAACCCTTCAACAATTTATCAATATATATTTAAATATTATAAAAAATAAATATTTACATTTTCCATCTCTTTCCAACCTCTCCATGAACTTTACAATCAAAGAATTGTCCATCCAATGGTGAGGAGGGACGGTTAGGAAATGTAAGCAATCAATCAAATCTATATATGTATGGAGTTGTCTTTAGTGTGACTTTTTGGAGTTTCAGGGGCCGGAATGGTGAAACAATTTGATGTAAATTCTTGATTTTGGTTATTTAAACTAGTTTTTTTACTCTATATATGGATTCAGCACCCTCAAACACCCCTAGGGCACTTCGATTGTGCAAATTTAGCAATCACACTTCTCTTTTCAATGAATTCCTGCCGGATTTTAAAGAAATTACACCGTAAAAAGTCACCGTAAAAGCCTTCAAAAAGTCGCACTAAAGACTACTCGTATATGTATATGTAACATTTGGGTTTCGTAGACTGGGTTTTGTCAAGTCAAAACGATATAACAATTGCGATCAGTTGAGGGCAGTTGTTGAAAATGGAAGCGGATTTGGAGAGGCCTCGCATTCGAGGTTCTTGGGATCTCCGCGATGGGGAGGTCGAGATGAGCTCGCAGTGGCCGACTGTTGATGGTCCCCTCGGAGTCACCCAGCTGGACGATTGTGTGAAGAAGGCTCGCAATTTCTTCTATGGGGGATTTTTTCTTCTTCCATGGCTCTGGTTCGTCAATTGCTTTTACTTTTGGCCCGTCCTCAGACATCGCTCTCGTTTCCCTGAAGTTCGACCATGTATGTACACACTTTCTCTAAACCCTCTGAAAAAATACACTTCCGGTATTTAAGGCATATGAAATTGCAATGATTTCTCTTTCCTGTTGTTCGAAAATGAATCTTATTGAATGTTATATTGAAACGAGCTTTTGAGCTTTACTTTTCAGACCGAACCAAATTAATTCAGTATGCCCTAAACCAAACGAAGTAGTCACCTGCTGACTTCAGGGTCTTGGTCTTTTATCGCTGATGACTTTCCTTGCCAATTGACCAATTTTTGGGAGAAACATCCCTCTGTACGCTTGTTTATTTGCGTTTTCCGAATAGTAGGCTGAGATTAATCGAAACCGATCTCTTAGTTTTCTGGGAATCGATACTACACCGGTCGCTTGTCCTTTAGAAACTACTCCATGACCACTCATTTAATAAATTAAGTACTTCCTTCCTTGCCTGATCAACCATTGGATGAATCATATGCATTCTCAGAGTAGTTTCAATTTGAAGGAAATGTGCCATTTAGCCAATCTTCTCAAGATGGGAAACATTATTGTGAAGAGGTGGATAGATAATTGTTTCTTGAGACTTATATCACTTAAATTTATGTATTCAATGCTCTATCTGTTAATAAGTTTTATGTATCTACAGCTAAATATGTTAAGAAAAGTTTGGATATTTTTCTGTCCACACCTCTACCTGCTTTGCAAATTAGAACAATTTGGAAATACCCCTGTTTCCATTAAAAAAACACATATTTCATTCACTGTTCTGTTTGCTTGCCGTGCATTTCATTTATTTCTAGCTGTTTGGGTGTGTCAATGTTTGTTTTTCATGTCTCTTGGTTAGATATGGAATTTTCCAGAAAAGAAAGAGTACAGTGGCTAAATCATTTCCGAATTGGTGCAATATGGCTCGGATTTCAAAGCCCGCTCTTCCCGGATTTTGCAGAGTTGTCCTGGAGCAATAAAAATAAACAAAGTTCAGAACGAACAACAACTTAAAATAATCAGCAACAGCAGATTAGTCACTAGTGAGACTTTGATTGGTAACAGGACATTACTTAAAAAGAACGTACATCTATTTAATTGTTCTTCAGAGATGGAGAAATGGGTTGGATCGTGGGGCTGCATTCCCCTTTGTACTTGTAATTTGTTCTCCTCTGTTACATATGCTATGTGGCTTCCTTGTTCCCTTATGTTGTATGGGCATTTGTTATTTGACAATATTGCTAATCAGACTTTGTTATTTGACTGATATTTGACTGACTGCTTAGTTTGCCCTTATGCTTGACTTGGTCTTGAAGCGGCTAGGGTAGAGCTGTATGTGGGGTTTTTTTCCCTCTACAACAGACACTGTCAAGCAGTGGTAAGTGCTAAGGAGGTTGACTTGCCTTGATCTTGTGGGATTCATCCGAACCGGCTGCCCTATCTGATTTCTTGATTTCCACCTGGACCTTTGTTCTGCTTTTGACTCTGTAGCCTAGGGAGTAGGAACTAGCCTTGCCAGATAAAGATATGTTGATGAAGTAGCCTTGCCAGATAAAGATATGTTGATGAAGTATGCTTCCAATTGATATTTCATAGGAGGAAATTGCATTTGCCTTACCATGAAAGAAGTCTCTCAAGATCCCTCTGGCTTGCTAGACTAGAAATTTTCTTGATGTTCACGTGACAATAGAATTCTCATTGTTATAGCTAATGGATATTCTGCAAGATGATGTACTACAAGCATCTATTACCCAATTGCAAGCATGTCTTAGTGCTATGTAAGAGCATGCACACTTGCTCTACCATCTTTATTTGTTGTTATCAAATGATGTAACAGGTGAAGCAAATTGTGGATTGTTATTAAATTGAAAGTCTTAGTTTAAAATTATTCTTTTTATAGATGCATTTATGTCGTTATTAAATTTATTTCCATTTTATTTGACTCAATGTTGCTGTGCATATCATTTAGAATATGTTCTATATTATATATGTATGTGGACTAATTCTCTACAACTGACTCTCGTGGCCGTTATTTTAGCAATAAAATGAAATTTAAGTGTTGTTTCTTTTCAAGTTTAACCCCTGCGCTAATTTTTTTGTCAATATGACTGCAGATGTTCTCGGGTCAGCCATTGGATTTATAGTGTATACAACGGTGATTCTATCATGGGCATTGACATTTTCCATAGGTGGTGAACAGCTCTTTGGTTCTAGTTGGAAACGTCTTGCCCTTTATAATATAGCTGATAACTTCGACCTTCTTGGTTGAACATGAATTCATCTGTTGTAAATGGCATTGGGGCTTTGATCATCTGTTGATCCTATGGTGCTCTCTTTCTAGTTGTAGCTTTTGTTTATAATTGGGTTTTGTGTATTACAACGTGGTAAATGTTGATTCTAAGTATTTAAACACAACATATTATAGTACAACAAGGAAGGGAGATTGCTTGCTTTATGAAAGGAGCTTGACAGCATTAAAATAGGATTTCGATGGAATTCAAGGAAAAGGCCTGGTAATTTCAGCCCTCTGATTGTAACTGTCATGGCCTAGCCAGATTCTCAAGGAGATTGCTATATTCTTATACATGAAATGCCAAAAGGCATGTCTAATTTTGCTTATTTAGAAGGTAGGTTAAAAGTTTTATAATAAGTTACAAGGTACAGAGATGGTTTTAAGAAGAATGGAATTTTGACCTAAAAGTGGCCCATAATTGTGTGTATTTTCATAACAAATTTTCATTGTAACAGAGCATCCATATATGTTGTGTTCATGATATGTTGATTCTAAGAGAAGAAACTAGTAATCGTCGACGTGGTTATATGATAACAATCTCCTCCTAATTTATAAGTCTAAACAACTATATCACCCAAGTAACAATAATCAGTACACAAACTAGTATCATTTGCAAGGCTTCAATTGGAAATTTGTTACAAATTATGCAAGTTAGTGCCAAAGCAACATTCCAATCTTCAATCCTTGTATAATTCCACTACAAGATATCAAACCATAATTTTGCTAAATAAGGGCCCTAGTCATGCCCAAAACCATGACTAAACCATCCATTTGGAAAAACTCATTGAAGACGATGAACCATTATTTGTTGCTATCTCTTAAATCAAATGTTTTTACCTATGTTTGAAGCTATGTAACATTTTAGCTTCTAAATACCATTGCCAAATTTTCATCAAAGCATATTGAGCTTGTCGTTTTTGAATCTTTTGTTTTCTTAACACTTTTGAGAAAGATGGATTGTTGGTGTTTGAGTGTGCTCTCATATAATCACCTGATACAATCACCAGATGAATACTATTTATTTGCAAATAGATTATTGTTCGATATTTATTTTTTGATATGGGAGTTTGCTTTATGTTGGTGGCCTTCTTTACATGTTTGAGTTCGAGTATGATTGTGGCTAAAATGCAGTACATCAAAAAAAATGCTACAACATTCTCTGAAGGCACTAATCGTGCTGTTTTCTTTATGAAATTTGCAATCTCCAAATCTCCGTAGTTGGTAACTAGAGTGCTTAAAAAATAACCTTATGTCAATTACAAATATTGTGTTTAACTTTATGTCAATTACAAAGATTGTATCTTGATTGTGAATTTCACAACTCTACACACAATAGGAAACAAGAAATTTCCCCCAAATTTCCAAATGCTTGATCTCAATTATGTGTTTTGAACCCTTTGACTATTTTGTATTCCAGCTAGGCTTGACTATTATATTCTAGTTAGGCAAGTGATCTAAATTATTGTAAACATCTACGTAAATGTCTAGCTGGAATCAAATGCATTGCATACAATCTTTTTTAATGTACTTGTTTTATTAAATCATAAACAAAAAAATAAGTTGTTGAAATTGAAAGCCAAGTTGTAGCTGAAAATATGGTTGACATTGAGGACAAAATCCCTTGCTAATATCTTGCAATGGGAGTGATCCAGTGGTCAAAATTTAGCTCAAAATGAAAGTGCCCAAAATCTTTCGAATTTGGCGTCAAGCTCAAGTGTTCGTCGTTATCAATCCAACGACACATGTTTCACCTCAATTTGATGTCGTATCATAAAGTTATGGTGTTCTAATTGTTTGGCCCAACAACTAAAAAATTAGCAGGTTTATTGACTAGGATGCTGATTGGGCAACCATATTGCTGACATCATCAGGTTGACTGGGTAGTTACGAGCCAATCATGACCTACCAAGTGGCAGCCCTGTACAGGTGCGAATTGGCTCATTTTGATTGGTTGATGTGGTGGACCAATAATGGTATGCCACGTGGCCCAACCAGAGGTCACCACGTGGCACCCCATGGTTGGCCAAAATTTGGTAAGGGTTCGGATGGCCTGGGAAGGGCATGAAACCTCGACCTTCAGTTCAGCATTCAAGTTCCTTACTAGTCCTCCTATGCCATGGTTCTTACCCCTCTATGGAACCAACAATATTTGAATTATGCATTGACGCGTTTTGGGAGGAGGAGCTGGCGATCAACCCTAACCCCCAGTGACCTGTCTCACCGCACAACCTTGACTTAAAGGAATTGTGGCTCGGGAATTTAGCCCAACCCCTGGTCACGAAGGTTCCCATAAGACTGTCGGCATCGCTGAAGTTTACTGCTCAACGGGAGCGGGGGTTAGGATTAGCCCCTAGCCCTCGGTCATTTGTCACCTGCACAGGACCAACCCCTAGCCCTCGGTCCATTGTCACCTGCACAGGACTAGCCCTTGGCCCTGCAACATGACAAACGACCCTCGACACCTTGGGCGCAACATGACCAACGACCCTCGACACCTTGGGCGCAACATGACCAACGATCTTCGACACCTTGGTCAATGGGGGGCGAATTTGTCACCTTTGTAGTAAAAAATAGGTCTGATTTGTAGCTTTGTTAGGTTGTTTATTCATTTTGTAGGACGTATAACATAAGAACTTGGTTCAGATCTTGTTTGAGCCATAACTTGGTGATTTTTTGGCTTTTTGGAGTAAAGAAGAGTCCAGATAGGGGTTTTAAACATTTTCGATAAGGGTTTTTAGACATTCAGAGACCTCTATTTTCTGATTAGAGCACATATGAAGAGACCTTTTGTAGGTTCAAGTCCATGGGTGTCATGATCAATCAATGTTTTGGCGCAGTTCTTGAAGGTTTTTTAGCATGAAGAAGGCCTGGAAGGGGTTTTCTTACCTTTCGATGTTTACTGCAGCAACTGTGACTTATTTGCGCATCTCATGTTTTTCTTTTCTCACTATGTCTTGTTGAGGAAAGCTCACTTTTTGTACTTCAATGTGGAATTATAGTACTTGTATGCTCATTTTCAGATGGAGTACATGGTCTTTGTAGGAGACATCTTTTCTTGTTGATAGTTTCATGATTGACTGTAGGTTTTCATGCTTTATAGAATGAGTGTTCTTTGCAGGAGAACGCTTCCTTGAAGGAGAAACTATCCACTTGTTTTGTCAGGAAACTTTTATGTACTCTTTTTCATTGAATAAATGGAGTGGTATAACTGTGTTAGCAAGCCCAGAGATGTAGCCTAGGAGGGGTGAACTCCACCACAAAATACTATGCTGTTGATTTTCATGAATGCTTGTATGAATTATATGATGATATGTTGCTTATGTTTTTAATTTTACATGAAAAACTAACTCATAATCCTTGAAGAGACCTTAAAAACCTGTTTTGTCATAAGACCCAGTTTTCCTTGCAAAGTGTTAGAGAACGATCATTGTTTAGGAAGAGGAATCTGTCCTCCTCATTCTAGATCAGGGAGACTGACTCTACAAACCTCCCTAGAAAAAAAAAATGTTTCCATGTTCACTTTATCTTATTCAAATGATTAACAACCAACATTTTAATAAGGGCTTTATGAGAAACATAGTGGGAAGGTGACTTTGGCCTAGATCGAATCGTAGTGGACATCTTTCTCAAACTTATTAATAAAAAATATGGCATATTCACACACTTGCCCAAAAATGTGTGTGAGAAACATAAAATGGTACATACCCATTCTGTGGTAACGCCCTTCGCAAGTGAAATGTCTCTAAATAACATTCAGGGTCTCGTGCTTGTCTTTTTTAAGCCAGGACCTTTGCACACCTAACTTCCAAGTTTTAACTCTGTGCTTGTCTATGAGGAAAAATGGAATATCAATACCTGCTAGGGTTTGGTTCTTAAACCATCAGTCTACACTGACCGTGAGGCTTGTATCCTCTGAAATTGTGTCCTCTGTGACCCGGAAGGAAATGAAAAAGATGCTAACATTTTGTCCATCGAACCCCTCTGCAAAAGCTTGAGCCACTCCATTATGATAACCATCACATCTGAAGCAAAACTCTTCCCAACTTGCTCGTCGAAATTGTTCCCAGAGTTTTAGGATGGCTTCAAGAATTTCAGGGCCTTCCATCTCTCCTCTGTGCAAACGACTTCCATTCCCCATGATTGCTAACAATAGACCACAAAATATTTGGATAATGCTAAAATGGTGGCACTGATCTTTGGAAAGAAAACAAAATGCATGAACCTTTAGTGCTTTGAAGAACTTGACTTGTTGGTTGTTCGGTTGGAATGATAATGAAATTTTTGCTTTATGTGTTAATCATCACATCCGTAGCTCACTTGTAATGAATTCATGATGACTAGAAGTTGTAGATTAGGAGATCATATTAGATGTCAACCTTTTACCTTGCACCAATCACTGAATCATGTTGTTGATGTTTTCTTTGTCAGTGCCAACTATCGCTAGATAATAGGTTGCACTAATCATTAATTTGACAATGCCTTCATTTGAAATATGGACCATATCATTGTCATTTGACTTGATAGTGATTCCATTCTTTTTTTGAACCAAATTACCATAGTGCCAATTACCATAGCTTTAAGATTGGAACCATTTGTAAAGATTATTGTATTTTCAATATTATCATTCAATTCTTCAAAGAAACTTCTCAGAAATGTCATGTGGCAAGTTGCACCAGTGTCAAGTACCCAAACATCTCTTCGTTTTTGAACAAATATTCATTTATGCCAATATTGCAATGAGCAATGACAAAATGAGTAACCTTAGGAGTTTTACATTTTTATTCGTTTTGTTTCTAATTGTGTTACATTTTTATTCCTTTTCCATCATTTGCTTATACATTATCCTTAATCATATAAAAATATAAATTATTAATATCTCTGTCACTTCTCTTCAAAAGATTACTTCATCTGATCTACTTAAGTCCTCACAAATGGATCAAACTCTTATTTATATTTTTAAAATATGATGCTATATCCATTGTTGGGGAATGAAAAGTAAAAACTACATCAACTTTGGTTGTAAATGTCTTGAACCAATGAGCTAAGGAATGCTTCCTTTGATTCTAGGGTACCAAAAAATGCAAAGGTTGTCAATGCCCAAACGAACACCCTAATTGTGGGTCCATAATATCCTTGTTAGTAGAGGTTATTTTCATTGCCAATGCTAGAAAAATTATTAAAAGCATTGAATCACAAACCCCTAAGCATCCAATTTTTCTCTTCCCACACGGTCAAAGGACAATACTATCATCATAACATCTTGGTGTAATACTTGAAGAACACATCGATCATCATGGAAACTTACATGTTAGAAACCTCTTCCACTTGTTGGCCTAAAAAACGTAACTCTTCGCTATGGCGGTGTGCCTAAATGTTGGTGTCGTCGACACATTTTACATGTACAATTGAAAGGAGGAATGGGCTAATGAGAGATAACCATATCAACATAGAGAGTGTGAACCATGTAAATGCTAATATCAAAACTCTAGAGGGTTCCTTGGCAGGGTCAATGCGTTGCTTCTCCAAAGAATCCCGTTTGTCACTCATCTTCTATAGGTCTCCAGTATCTAGTGGGATGCATTCAACGTTCATTAAAATCTTCAATATTTACAAAGGGAAGAATGGGTGCAATAACTGTTGTAAGTCGGAGATTTCGGTTTGTTGGAGTAGGCTCTATGATGCCGAGATTCATGGAAAAGGGTTTACGGATGAACTGTTCAGGAATTATCTAAAACTCACTTGGCACGGAGCTGTCAGTCAACTTGATTAATTTTTCTCCTTAAGTCATTAAAGGAGCTTGTAAAATTGTTTTTTATTTCATTTTTTAAGAAATTAAAATAAATCTTCTTATTTTCTTACCACTTTTAAAATCTTTTTTATATTGATAAAAATATTTACAATTTAAAACAAGAGCCACTTGGTGGCATGTCACTATATTTTTGCATCACTGATTTTTGTGCATATTTAGTTTTAAAATACATTGATCAGGAGACAAAAGATCAACATTTATAACAAGGATCACTAGATTAAATTTTTTTTGGATGCATGTTTCGAGTAGTTAATTGGCCCTATTAGTTGGATTCAAGGGAAAACACAATTCTATATTTAAAATTGTTGGATCAATGTATTGAATTTTTAATTGGTGTCACCAATACTCACTAGGCAAATTTTCATAATAGGAAAAAATAGGAATAATTGATATAAAAAAGTAATAAATAAAAAATGAATATTTGTTTACAAAGGAGGTCTCGATTGCACACAAATAAATTCCATTAAATTATGAGACTTGATGCAGCTTATTTAGTGCAAGTACTGTATAATATTTATGCAAAATTTGCAAAACAAGTACATGTAATCATATATGCTAGTTGCAGAATACAGGACAAAAAGGTGTATGCCTTTTCATCCTAGCCAAGGAGATGGTTGAAACCAGAGAAGTTGGCATATTGAGTTGTCTGAACCAGGTCGCACCTTGTTCATAGGCCTATTCTACTATGTTGAAAGTGTCATTAGAGGAAATTTCAACCTAAAATTGCCCTCCTAATGAAAAATAATAAAATATGAGTTACAAATTTTAGAGGGAAAAGAAGAAAACTAATTTTTTACTTGTATTTTTAGCTTATCTCCTTATAGGCTTATTCAAATTTCAAGTGTAGACACTCGTTGAATGCATAATTAAATTCCACATTGAACGAGTACCCATTATGCACACTTTTGAGAAAACCCACAATGATAAAAATTGAAGATACATTAAAAATATGTTTTGAACATTTTGATACATTAAAAAAATGTTCAAAATTTTTATCATTGTGGGTCTTTTCAAAAGTATGCCTAATGGGTACTCATTCGATATGGAATTTAATTCTGCATCCAATAAGTGTATACACTTCAAAACATTTTTTTAATGTATCTTCAATTTTTATCATTGTGGGTCTTCTCAAAAGTGTGCATAATGGGTACTCGTTCGATGTGGAATTTAATTCTGCATTCAACGAGTGTCTACACTTGAAATTTGTGTAAGCTTATAAAGAGATAAGCTAAAAATACAAGTAAAAAAATAGTTTTTCTTCTTTTCCCTCCAAAATATGTACATTACCTCTTTTTAAATTCAAAGGATTTTGATTGCTTTACATATTATGACATGAAATTACGTGAAAATTTAATGGACACTTTTAGGATGAATTTTTCTCTAATTGGGATGGTTTTTCGAGTAAGTTGCAAAACAATTAGAATTCCTTGAGACAAATATATGCAAAGACAACTCTAATAAAAAATGGTTTCAAATTGATATACAAATTCAATATTCCAAATACATGAGTACAAAAGAAATCTCTAGTATTTTTTACAACTTCTTCAAATCATAGTAATCAGTTTTGCTGGATTGCAATACCTGAAATGTTTGAATTTGGTAGCAGTATGTGAGACTTGTATCCATAAGTGATATGTGTTAGAAGCTCAAGACATAATTTGGAGCTTCCACAACCTACAGAGTGAATGCATTCAAAAAACAAGAGGTAATTACCACCAAGGGTTCATGACAATACACTGTCCAATTAGAGTGTCATCTAACAACAACGAGACATTAATTCCAAATTTTTGGTTTTTTTTGTTTGAAAACTTGCCAAACATGACCTCCAGATTCTATTACAATAAACATCTATTTGGTTGAGATTATCATCCAACATCCTTCGAAAACATATGAACTTGTACTATAGATGGCAAAAGCAAAAGTTCTTCTGGGACCACAATGTTCATGGCAGAATAACTAGAAAAATGAAATTTTATTTCAAAATAATTGGAATTTAATTGCACCTTTGACAACTGTTCAATGTTTTATAATCAAACCCTTGCTAAATTAATCAATCAAATCCAGTTTAACACTTGGGCGCAAAAGGTCCTTATAAGACTTGTATTTTATAATCAATTATGAATTTAGTGAAACATTTGTTAATAGTTAAACCAAGAATCTCATAGTTCCTAGATGCATTACATAATAAAAGTACAATTTTCATAACTTGTATTTGTATGATATCAAAATTTCTCTCATTCAAGTATTAATCTGTTTTTCATAATTTTAGTCACACTTACTCTTTCACGAGAATTTCGATTTCTCTTATACTAGATTAGTCTTCCATTTTTGTTCCTACTTTGAACATACTAGAGCATGTTGGAATATGAATGACACACAAATAAGACATAATAGAAATGGTGGGTACAACAACTCTTTGATCGACAACCTTTTAGATACCCCTTTTGCTGGTCACAATGTTGATAGATCAAGTATGCAATAGTTCCTATGGAAATGATCATTCCAGCTTGGGTTCCTTTACAAATGAACAATACCCCATGAATTACCATCCACATTTCAAAACACCAATTCAATCATTTGTTAAGAAAAACAACAACTTGCCTCAAATTCATGGCTTGATAAGGAGCAATAATCACTAGTAACACAAATAAAAATGGCAGTTCCAATTCCCCTGTTCCGGACAAATTAAGGTTGTCAAACACTATGGTTTGTGATGCAATTGAACCTATCATACTCTGCAACAGAGAATAACTATGTGGAATAAAATTTCATATGAGTTCTCGTGACTCACTAGGAATGTAGTAAAATAGGATCCACATTTGAAAACACCAATTCAATCATTTGTTAAGCAAAACAATAACTTGCCTCAAATTCATGGCTTGATAAGGTGCAATAGTCACCAACAACACAAATAAAAATGGCAGTTCTAATTCTCCTTTTCCGAACAAATTAAGGTTGTCAACCACTCCAGTTTGTGATGCAGTTAAAATCATCATACTCTGCAGCAGAGAATAACTAAGTGAAATAAAATGGCATTTGAGCTCTTGTGACTCATCGGGAATATAGTAAAATAGTCTAACAAGGAAGAGCAAAAAGGCAGTGCACAAACCGTAAGCACCTCTATAATAATGTAAATAAAGAAATCCATTGTCAGTAAAAATAAATAAATGTGGGATGAAGTTTAAAGTCTCCGTTCATTTGACTGGAGTTTGTTTAATTTTGCAATTGGGAAGAATCTGGAGCATGTTGGAATATGAATGGAACACATATAAGACACACAACATAAATGGTGGGTACAACAACTCTCTGATAAAAAGCCTTTTTAATACCTCCTGTGCTGGTTAAGTGTTGATAGATCAAGTATGTAATAGTTCCTATGGAAATGACCATTCCAGCTTGGGTTCCTCTACAAATGAACAACACCCCATGAACTACCATCCACATTTCCAAACAACAATTCAATCATTTATTAAGTAAAACAACAACTTGCCTCAAATTCATGGCTTGATAAGGAGCAATAATCACTAGTATCACAAATAAAAATGGCAGTTCCAATTCCCCCGTTCTGAGCAAACTAAGGTTGTAAACACTATGATTTGTGATACAATTGAAATTATCATACTCTGCAACAAAGAATAAATAAGTGAAATAAAATGGCATTTGAGTTCTTGTGACTCACCAGGAATGTAGTAAAATAGGATCCACATTTCTAAACACCAATTCAATCATTTGTTAACAAAAAAAAACAACTTGCGTCAAATTCATGGCTTGATAAGGAGAAATAATCACCAGCAACACAAATAAAAATGGAAGTTCCAATTCCCATGTTTCGAACAAATTAAGGTTGTTAAACACTATGGTTTGTGATGCAATTGAACTCATCATACTCTGCAACAGAGAATAACTATTTGGAATAAAATGGCAATTGAGTTCTTGTGACTCACTTGGAATGTAGTAAAATAGTCTAACAAGGAAGACCAAAAAGGAAGTGCACAAACCGTAATCACCTATGTAATAATGTAAACAAAGAAATCCATTGTCAGCAAAAATAAATAAACATGGGATGAAGTTTAAAGTCTCAGTTCATTTGACTAGAGTTTGTCTAATTTTGCAACTGGGAAGAACTTGGTTACTTCATCCAACGAATGACATCTCTAATTGTCTCTAGGACCAACAATGGAACAAGAGAAGATTCATTTATGGTTGTCTACTTTGATAACATAAAAACCTTGAAAAACCATAATTGAATCATTTTTTTCCTCAATAACTACCTGAGTCACAAAAATAAAAGTTAAATTGTGACCAAAAAATCCTGTGTAGGTCATTTTTCTGAGTACTGACCTTTGGAAACAGGAAAAAGCAAAAGAAAATAAATCTCGAGATATTTTTGTATAAAGATCTAAAGCTCAAATAAAATTCAAGTTATGTCCCCCCAAGAGAGCCTTTGAGGATTTCTTTTTTTCTTAGAGAAATATATTGACATTTGGAAACAGTAGAAAGGAAAATCTAAAAAGATAAACATATTGTTGTAGAAAGATCTAGTCAATTGATGTTTCCTATCCCAAATTAGTTAGTGTTTTGGAGGAGGCCTTGGTGTCAACACTATGCTGGAGAGAAATTGTCATTAAGAAATTTATCTTTAGAAGATTTGTGAGCTGATCTCTTGATGGGGAATTTTGTACCTATAAAACCAACCCAATATGCCACAAGACATGCTTATCCAATCATTGTTTTAGATAAAATATACACATTAGGAATGGGTGGTTGAGCATGTAAGCATGCTTACTTAAAAAAATCAACATTATGTTAGTAAGAGAGACCACTCCATTATGATTATCTTAGTAGGAGACACCGCTCCGTAGGGTTCTGAACAAGCCCTTAGTCTCAACATTATACTTGAGAGAGATTGTCATTAAGAAATTTATCTTTAGGAAAGTTCAGAGCTGATATTTAGAGATGGATTTTGTAGCTATAAAACCAACTCAAGGGACCACCAATAAGGCTTATCTAACCATTGTTTTACAAAAAGTTTACACAACAGGATTTGGTGGTTGAGTAAACAACTTATGTTAATAGGAGAGAACACTTCATTCCATTATCATAATGTTACTAGGAAACATTATAATTGTATTTTACAATTAAATAGGAATTTAGTGGAACATTTGTTAATAGTTAGACCACGAAAGGCAATATTTGTATAATAGAAAGTTACAAATGTATAATAGAATCTTATGAATGCTTTAAATGATTTCCCGCGTCACAGTCATGTTATGCATGCAACATGATGCAAAATTTTGAGCTCCGAATTTAAATACCTTTTAAAAAATGAAGAGATGAACATTAAATAAAGAAAATGCAATTATGCTCAACAATAATGTTTGAACAAGAGAAGGCAGTATTGACCTAGTGACCAAATGTTACACTTGAATCCATAAGGGATATTTTCTAGAAGCTCAAGACACATATAATTTGGAGTTCCCATAACCTACAAATAAAATCCATTAAAAAAAGAGAGCTAATTGTCACCAAGTGTTCATGACATGAGACTTTCCAATTAGAGTGTCATGTAACAAAAACCAGACATTAATTCCAATTTTTTTGGATTTTTTTTCATTTCGAAAACAAGTGAAACATTGCTTCCAGATTATATTACAAGAAACATATATTTGGCTGAAATTATCACGCACTAAGCTCCCAAAACATATGAAATTGTAGTGTAGATGGAAAAATAAAAAGTTCTTCTGCCAACACAATGTTCATGGCAGAATAACTAGAAAAATGAAATTTTATTTCAAAATATTTGGAATTCAACTGCACCTTTAACAAGTGTTGAATTTTTTATAACAAAATTCTAGCTAAATTAGTCAATCAAATCCTAGTTCAATACCTGGTGCAAAAGGCTCTTACAATACTTTTTATTTTACAATCAATTATGAATTCAATGGAACATTTGTTAATAGTTAAACCAGGAAAACCAAAATTTGTATAGTAGAAAGTTGAAAATGTATAATAGAAACTTACAAATGTTATAAATGTTTGACTTGTTTATAGTCATTTCATGTATGCAACATCCTGCAAAATATTGAGCTATGCATTTAAAGAGTTTTGAAAAAAAATGGAACAATGACCATTAAATTAAAAAAATGCAATTTTGATCATGAGCATCTGAACAAGAGAAAGCAATATTTACCTAGTGAGAAAATGTATGACTTGGATTCGTAAGGGATATCTACTTAAAGCTCTGGACACATATACTTTCGAGTTCCCAAAACCTGCAAAGCATATGCATCCAAAAAACAAGAAGTAATTACCACCAAGTTTTTTTTTAAAAACCAGTTAGAGCCTTCAGATTCTATTACAGGAAACATGTGTTTGTCTGAGATTATGATCCAACATCCTCCCAAAACATATGAACTTGTATTGTATATGGAAAAAGAAAGTTCTTCTGCCAACACAATTTTCATGGCAATAACCAGGAAAATGAAATTTTATTTCGAAATATTTGGAATTCAATTGCATGTTTGACAATTGTTCAATGTTTTATAATCAAGCCATAGCTAAATTAATCAATCAAATCCTAGTTGAACATCTGGGTAGAAAATTCCCTTACAGGACTTTGTATTTTACAATCAATTATTAATTTAGTGGAACATTTGTTAATAGTTAAACCAAGAAAACTAACATTTGTGTACTAGAAATTTACGAATGTATAGTAGAAACTTACAAATGCTTCAGATGCTGACCTGTGTGTAGTAATTTCATGCATGGAACATCTTGTAAAATATTGAGCTCCCAATTTAAATACTTAAAAAAAAGAGATGAACATCTAAAAAAAAACCCATAGTCTAACTAGACTGCTTTTTTGCCCTGAAAATCATGGAAATTCCAGTTAAATGTTAAGAAAATATGGCAATGATTTTTGTAAATCCAGGTTATAGCTATCAAACTTCAGTATTTTGGGTGCTCTAGAAGTTTTTGATGGTGCTAAATCCATTTACACCATCAAAAACATGATTCAAACATTGTTACTAGAAGATTTAAAAAAAAAATTTACCTTGATTTTGACCACTTTTGGCGGTTCAAGCAACTCCTCTGCCTCAGTAGACAACTCCAAAAAAAAGAAGAAATGATGCTCATTATCAGGGTGTGAACAAGAGAAAGAAATATTTACCTAGTGAGAAAATTCCAAACTTGAATTCACAAGGGATATCTGCTACAAACTCGAGACACATATAATTTTGATTCCGAAAACTTGCAAAGAAGATGGATTCAAAGAACAAGAATTAATTACTACACGATGTTCATGGCAAAATAGCTAGAAAAAAGGTTTTTTTTGTTTTTTTGTTTTTTTTTAATTTTTTTTTTTTTTAATAAATGGAATTCAATAAAACAAATTGATGGATGTCCAACTCGCATGCACTATTTGATATCACATGATAAAAACGGTTAATATTGAAAAGAGGAGTTGATAGCACTATAAGAAATATAACTAACCTGGTAGAAAGTGGTTAATGAATGCTTGAGACATCTATTCTTGAAACCTCAAAACACAAGGGACATGCAAATGTGTTTGAAGGAGTAGCAATTGAACTGGTGCTCCAAGAGATACTAGAGCATGGAAACCAAAAATTATAGAGCTGAAACGGAGAATAGAAATTTGAAACCCAAAAATTCAAGAAAGTGCTTTACCAGTGTGCAGTTCCTAGTAGTTGATAATTTTGCTAAACTCGGTGACAGTTTCTTGGATATGTTGCTAAACAAAAATGCTCGCCTCCTTACCAGTGAACAATTTCTCATAACTAATCATTCTGATGAAATCGTTGACAAAGTCGGCTTGGATGTGGTGTGAAACAAAAATCCTCTCGTCCTTTCTTAGGATGGCAGTGTACCCATAACCTAGCAAGTTCTAAAAAACAATTGTGCTTACCATTCATAATAATTATATTGTTATTATAAAAAATCAGTATTTGACTACAGATACTACTTATATGTTTCATTATCATTGGGCATTAAGAACTCATCATCAAAGTCTATAGCTTGAAAATACTTAAAATATTGAGGTAGCATTTGTAAGAACCACAATGGTTTCCAAAGAAAGAACATGAGTGGTTCAAGAAACTATGTATTTTCTTCATTATTTATAACTGGCAAAAAAGAGGCAAAAAAATCATTAAGCAAGATAGTCAAAGCACTTAACATCATGAAAAATACAATACTCAAGGTGATAGTGAGACTTGATGTTATTGTGAGCAGTGCAGTATAGAAGCAATAAAAGAAAGTTAGGAAAGGTAAGTGACATCCATTCCATACTAGTTCATTATATCATATATTTGCAATTGATTTCAGACATCTTAAAAAATAGACTTGTGTACAAGAAAACTCATTAACAAATGAACACAACAAGAATAATAATAATGTACTGCAAAGTTAGATTTTCAAGAGCATTTGAGATATGAAAAGAAAATCAGAAAACAAATATATGAAATTTTCTGTGAAGACATATTTCAATACAAAAGATTTAATTTTCTCCATTATTCATGATTGGAAAAAAAGGGGCAAACAAATCATTAGGTAGCACACTCAGAGCACTTAACATCATGAAAAATACAATACTCTTAGATCATAGTGAGACACATTCTTCTGAATACAAGTGCAGTATAAAAGCAGTAAAAGAAAGTTATGAAAGACAAATGACATTGATTCCTTGCTAGTTCATTATGCATATATTCGCAATTGTATATGTTTGCAATGGGATTCTAGATAACTTCAAAAAACAAAAATTGTGTGCAAGAAGGCTCATTAACAAATGGACACATCATGAACAATAACTATGTACTCGGAAGTCAAATGTTCAAGAGGATTTGAGATATGACAAGAAAAGAAGAATACAAATATGTCAATTTTCCTATCGAAACATATTTCAACACAAAAGATTTGATTTTCTCCATTATTCATGACTGGGAAAAAAGAGGCAAAAAAATCATTAGGTAGCATAGTCAAAGCACTTAATATCACGAAAAACTGAATATTCTTAGATGATAGGGAAACTCGTTATTCTTGTGAGTACAAGTGTAGTATAAAAGTAGTAAAAGAAAGTTAGAAAAGACAAATGACATCTATTCCTTGCTATTTCAGTATATCATGTATTTGCAATTGTATATTTCTCCAATGGGATGCTAGATAGCTTAAAAAAACAAAACTTATGTACAATAAAAATCACTAACAAAAGAACACAGTATGAAAAATAACTATATACTGGGAGGTTAAATTTTCAAGAGCATTTGAGATATGACAAAAAAAGTAGAGGACAAATGTTGAAGTCCAACAAGAAATTGCAGCACCTACAATAGTGTGGAACCAATGGGTCCAAGCAGCACCTACACTAGTGTGGGACCACAAGTCTTAGCAGTACCTTCACTGGTGTGGGCTAAATTTGGTGCAATGTCTATTTTAATTTTCCCTTAATTAAAATGGACAATAAAATGTAATCTTATATGATAATCACTTGTAATAGTTAACTGAGTGTGATAAACTCAATTAGATCATGAATTTCGAGTTGAGGGTAGTTAGTGAGGCATGCAGAGTAATTCTAGCTGTAACAAAGTTCGAAGTGCAGTTGATGCATTAGTTTAATGCATGAGTAATCGTTAACTCAGTTAGGTGAGTTAAATTCAATTGAGATAGTTGTAGAAATTTTAAACAATACTGTGATGTATTATTAGACTCTCATGATCTAAAAATTAAATCCACTGTTAAATACATAATCCTTCTACTTAATTCTTTGCAAAAATTAAATCGCCAATTGAAAACACATGAAGAAAAATCAATCGCACATAACAAGATGTTTTTACCAGGAAAGCTTAAAGCTAGAAACCCCAACTATCATATATTATGTATATCATGGATCATGAAAAAATCTCATACAAAGCTCTAGCTCCAAGAGCTCTCAGTACAATATACAATCATCTCACACTGTCATACAAAAATTGGTTCACACATGCACCAATTTACTACCTCTTGACAACCTGCCTCCATTGCGCAATCCCTGATGATCAAGAACCTCTGAATGTTTTCGATATGGCCAGCCTTGACTGCACAATCCTCATAAGCATCTCCAATGTTCATGTTTAGTCTCAAAATAGTCCCTATTCTCACTCCATTATTCACCAAAAACCTTCACATTACTTCCATATTACCTTCATGTCACCTTCATTCCACCTCCACATCATTACATTTACCTCATCATTGGGTTATAACTATGCTTTTCCAAAGTTTATTAATTCTTAACATTTTTAAGTGGATTTATGGTTAAACTTTAGAAAATAATATGCTTATACTTATACCTAACAATTAGAATGAGTTTGTTGACATGTGTAGGTACAAAGGAAGTTTCCAAGGCATCTTTATGTGGCACTCTATGATCAAATTCGAATTTGAGGAGATCATGGACCTCATGGAGGAGATCATGGAGGATAGGGTTATGTGTCACCATTGGTTGAGAAATATGTGGGTCAAAGGAGGAAATAGTGGATTTACATTTATGATTTTGTTATCATAGCTTTTGTATAAATAGGAGTGTTATCTCCTTCATTGGTAATCTTGAATTTTAATCTTCATTTGTAGTCTTAATCTTGATTTGTAATCTTAAGTTGGTAGTGAGAAGTTAGATTGGAGAATCATTGTAATAGTTGCAATTGCAATTTGCAATTGATGATGAATAAGATAGAGCTTCTTTGATCCTCTACATTTGAATTTTCGTTTTGTGTGCTTGTGAATCCTTGGAAGGATCCCCATTGCCTAGCAAGTACACTTTTATTTTAGTAAGCTCTTATTTTATGTTGTTTGTGAATTTCATTAGATTAAATTATTAGGTTCATATGTTTGGAATATTAATGAATGACCTTTCGTAAGAAAGTATTAATGTTTCCTTCAATGAATATGATTTGTTATTTAATGTTTGATTTCATTAGTTTAAGTTTCTGATTTATATGCTTGAGATATAAATGAATAGTCTCTTGTAAGAGAGCTTTAACATTTCATGCAATCAATCAGAATTAGGTTTAAGTGCTTTAATTTCATTAGTTTAAATAGTTTGTTGATTAATATGATTAGAAATACTAATGAACAACCTCCTATAAGGGAGCTTTGGTATTTATTCACCTAGCTTAGTTTAGTTTGTCTCTAAGTCCATATATATTGGATGATCCTCGAAGTTTACTTACCTGGATTGATAGTAAATGAAACTCTAATTTGCATCTTCATTTTAGACCAAACAGTGTGTGTGGTTGCATTGAATGCACCACTATAGTCACAATTGATAGTCAAACAGACCCTTTCACCTATCTCTCAACTGGGTCTCCACTGGATCTGACATGCATGTAGTTAACAATAGTATTTCTTCAATTGCATGTGAGATCAATCCATGTGAATTAATTTAATATTTAATTCACTGATCTCTCACTAGTGTATCTTTAGTTACAACCAGTTACAACTAGCACAACTGAGTTTAACTCACTTAACTGAGTTAAACTAAATAACAACTCACATAACTACTCTTCCAATTCCGTTACAACTTTGTATCACTCAGTTACAACGAAGTCCACTGCATGGTCCACCAACCAACCACTTCAACTCGAAATCCACTTAGCTAATTGATTTGACACTTCAGTTAACTAGTTCCAAGTGCTCATTGAAAATAGATAATTATTTATTGTCTAATTTTTGTTAAGGGCTTAACAAAAATTGACATGTATTCTAATTTTAGACATGCATTCCATGAAACAAATTTGCACATGCCTTCCAAACTTAGATGCCCATCCATCCATATAATTTTCTCAACCATCTATAAATAGATTACTGCTAAAAATAGACTTTGATTCAAATTCTAAAAATAGACATATCACCTAAAAATAGCCTGTGTGGGTCCCACCTAGTGTAGGTGCTTATTTTTTCACTAGGATAAAGGATGATGTTTCCAGATGCCAATTTCAATGTTTCTTGTTGCAATCTTCAAGACTCCGTCTCAACAAGAAAGGAATGTCTTTGCATGTGACATGGAACTCCATGCATTCGCCTTGCAACCTTTGCATGTATCACTTCCGAAACTGAATAGCCTCCAAACAACTGAATCAATATAATGCATCTGTCATCAAAGTCTTCTGACTTCTGCTTAGCTATTGCACATGTCTTTAGGAACCACTGCGCTGTTGAACTCTGCACCCATGCACTCTACACTTGCTGTCAAATTTGATCCGTGTTCTATTATCCGATACTATCCCTTTGATCTGATTACATCAATCCAACTGATCCTACTACTGCTTCTCTGTGGGCTCCTTGTAGCTAGGTTCAATTCATGAGATCCACATAATCTCAATGAATCCTGCCCAGAAATCTCTTCTTGGGATTACTCATGCATGTCACCCCACCTCTCACCTGGTGGTATAGTTGCATGAACTCCCTCTACCCATCTAGCACGAAATTTCTCTGCATGAGTGGTTACTCCCACTCCTTGATCCTCATCTTGTGGCTGCTCCACATCTTGAGGTTCACTCTTACGTGCATGCAAATCCTGCTCTCTCTAAAGCATCAATTGCAGCTTTCTCACACTTCCCAACAGTAGGAAGCTCAATAGAAATCCAATATACTTCAAGTCTATAGAGATTCTTAACTCAAATCCCAACCTTCTTGGTTTTTCCTGTTGCTTTGTGTCGCAGGAAAAAATTTCCTTCACTAAAGACAACATCATAGCCTCCATCCTCTAACATTGCGACTGAGATTAAATTTTTATTCAAACCAGGAACATGCATAACATATTTTAAATGAAAGAGTTTACCTGACATCCTCTGAAAGGTAATGATACCAATGCCGGTCACACTGTATCACCCATCGTCGCCCAACTCAATATGCGTCTGGAGATCTTTCTCCTCCAAGTCACTGAAAATTTTCTCATCTCCCACCATGTGAAAGGAAGCACCACTATCAAAGTACCACCCTGATCCAAATGCATTAGACACCATGCATGCGATCAATGAGAAGTCAAGCTCAAATCATGAGGCAAGAGCCTCACCAACTGCAGCTCCAGTAGCCATCTTTTTCTTCTTCTTATGTGGACAATTTGTGGCAATATGTCCATACTCGTGACAGAGAAAACACTTCACTTTGGACATGTTGTGCTCCTTTCCATCTTCACCGGCCTTAGATTTAGAATGCAATTTCTTCCCCTTCCCCTTCTTCGCTTTGGCATCCAAAGCACAATCCTATTCATCATCATGCATTGATGAAGAGACATATCTAGTGTTCCGTTGGAACTCCTCCTGCATTAGATCCGACCACAGTCGTTCCCAATTCGATAGTTTTTCCCGTCCGTTGACAGAGTCTTGATAACTGTGCCAATTCTTAGGAAGTACCAAGAGAGCCAAGCTAACCAAATCATCATCATCAACACTTACTCCTACACTCCCAAGCTCATCGCTACATTGGGCAAAATTTGTTAAGTATACCAGAATAGTGTCGTTCTTCTCCATCTTGATTTTTCTGAGTTTATCCTTCAACGCCAATTTCCTATGGTCGTTGCTACTTTGGAAAATATCCATCAAAGTCTTCCACATTGAAAATGGAGTGTCTTTCCCATGAAGGCTTGAGACAATATGGTCTCTCACACCTTCCAACAGAATCCTCCTCGCTCTTTCTACTTTATTTTGCCATGCGTCAAGTAATGCAACATCTGTCGAAGTGGGCTTAGGAACATAACTGTCGATGAATTCCTTCAAGCCATTATATTCAAGCACCACTTCCATCCTATCCTTCCATGCAATGTAGTTCGAGCTACCCTCGAGTGCATAATCTAACCACAAACCATTGAAAGCCATTTTTATGTTTACTCAACTGTCGCACCAAGAAATTCTTGCAGCAAATTTGAATTGTCTCCACCAACAAAATTCAGCTACTGCTTCAATATTGCAATATTTTCTGCTCTGATACCATGTAGAAATTTTAAAAAATACTGTGATGTATTACCGAACTCCCCTGATCTAACAATTAAATCCAATGTTAAATACATAATCCTTCTACTTAATTCTTTGCGGAAATTAAATCGCCAATTGCAAACACATGAAGAAAAATCAATCGCACATAACAAGATGTTTTTACCGGGAAATATTAAAGCTAAAAATGCCAACTATCATATATTATGTATATCATGGATCATGAAACAATCTCATACAAAGCTCTAGCTCCAAGAGCTCTCAGTACAATATACAATTGTCTCACACTGTCATACACAAATTGGTTCACACATGCACCAATTTACTGCCTCCTGACGACCTGCCTCCACTATGCAATCCCTAATGATCGAGAACCTTTGAATGATTTCAATATGGCCAACCTTGACTGCACAATCCTCATAAGCATCTCCAATGTGTGTGTGGTTGCATTAAATGCACCACTATAGTCACAACTGATAGTCAAACATGCCCTTTCACCTATCTCTCAACTGGGTCTCCACTGGATCTGACATGCATGTAGTTAACAATAGTATTTCTTCAATTGCATGTGAGATCACTCCATGTGAATTAATTTAATATTTAATTCACTGATCTCTCACTAGTGTATCTTTAGTTACAACTAGTTACAACTAGCACAACTGAGTTTAACCCACTTAACTGAGTTAAACTAAATAACAACTCACATAACTACTCTTCCAACTCTATTACAACTTTGTATCACTCAGTTACAACGAAGTCCACTGCATGGTCCACCAACCAATCACTTCAACTCAAAATCCACTTAGCTAACTGATTTGACACTTCAGTTAACTAGTTCCAAGTGCTCATTGAAAATAGATAATTATTTATTGTCTAATTTTTGTTAAGGGCTTTAAAAAAATCGACATGCATTCTAATTTTAGACATGCATTCCATGAAACAACTTCACACATGCATTCCAAACTTAGACGCCCATCCATCCATATAATTTGCTCAACCATCTATAAATATATTACTACTAAAAATAGACTTTGATCCAAATTCTAAAAATAGACATATCACCTAAAAATAGCCTGTGTGGGCCCCACCTAATGTAGGTGCTTATTTTTTCACTAGGATCAAGGATGATGTTTTCGGATGCCAATTTCACTATTTCTTGTTGAAATCTTCAACAATAGTTGTAAATGTTTGTTGAAATAGTGATAGATCAAGTGAATTAAATATTATATAATTGACAATCAGTGATCTAACATGTAACTGATGATTTACTATTATTAGCTACATGCATGTTAGTTCCAGTGGAGACCCAGTTGAGACAAAGGTGAAAGGGATGTTAATTATCATTTGTAGGATTATTGGGTTGCACCCATGCAACCAAACACACATTGGATTTCCCATGATCCTTGCGTAGTTTAGGAAGGCAAAAATTCCTAAAGAATAGGTATTGCATTCATCAGGAATTGCGCAAGAAAGGCAAGCTGTTTAGAGGTTGAGAATTGGTGAAGTGTTGGTCAGTTTTGTCCAGGACAGTGTGAGACAATTAGCTAAGTGTTGGAGACTCTTGTGAGAAGAGTGCATTGTAATTGTTTCATGTGTCCATGCTGAATATACAATAGAAGATATCGAGGTTTTGAGCAGCAAGCTTTCTCCTGAAAATTATCTGTGTTGTGGTTTGATTTGATTATTTCTTTGCTTCATGTGATTGGCAACTGTGTTTAATTTCCGCAATTTATTTGTAGAAGCGAATCAATATCTAGCTTTAGTAAATTGTTAGATCGGATTGAATCCATGATATACATATTACTTGTATAATTTCTACAACAAATATCTCAATTTTGCTGTGGAGACATATTTCAACACAAAATACTTCATTGAAAATGTATAGGAACCAAGAAATTGACACACATTTAGTTCTCTCTCTCTCTCTCTCTCTTTTCTTTTTCTTTGGATAACACAACTTCATAATATGCAAAAATGAAAAACTCAAGTCAATATTTTAAGAGACTAAAGAAAAAAATGACATATATATAGTGTTGTATAATAAGTTTATTGAAAATACATTATACTATTATTAGCCTAAGATATTATGATTTGACTAAAAAAACTGATGCAATTAGTTTGCATAGGTTTCAATGTATCTGAATATTCGTATTGCAGAGTGTGCATTTAGTTCTCTGCTTTTGGTTGCAGAGAACTAGTGTTTGATTCGAAAGTTCCAAAAAAAGAGAGCAATGAATAGTTGCTGGGAAAAAAAAGTCTTTCATTATAAAGTCTCCAGGAAACATTAAGAAAGGACTGAACAAAATGTTCTTGTATCTTGTAATTCAGGGACTTGCAAGAAAATAAAAAATATGAATTAGTATTTCTGGAAAAACTTGTCAATTATGGGTTAGAGAAATGCACAAGAGGGCAAAGGAAAAAAAATAAAAGAGGGAAAATATATTAACTTCCAATATGTATAACTTTGAGGCATATAAAAAGTAGTTTTTTGTTAGTTACAACTCTTTGATTTCAACGATAATGTTGTTGACTGCTAAGGTAAAAATACCTCGAATGCAAAGTTTTCTTAAATTGAAAACTGTAGATGATATGCTCTGCATGTATTGCTAAAAGCTTATTTAAGCTATAACTTGACAATGTTTTTTTTAGCTCTAGCATTTGTAACATACAATCAACTTTGCAACCATCTGTTTCCAATGTGCATTCAACATTATACTCTTCACTAAATATTGTTCTATAATTACAAAATGTGCATCTATTTGTATTTGAATGGATAAGTTGTTTGCATTTATTGCAAACTCTTTGGAAAGGAAGAGAGATTTTTTTTAGACTTTTAATACTCCTTGTATCTGTTATGTGATTTTTTTTTTTATGATTAGCATGTAATATTCTTTGTCAAAATTGCAAGGTTTTATATACTAGAGCAAAACCATTGATTATTGAACAAAGAAGGAATTAGGAAAGAGACTTGTGTTCTTGATTTAAGAAAATATAACAGATGTGTTCTTGCAAACTCATCATTCAATGGATCAATAAATGTCGTTGATCCAGAGTGCAATTGTTGACTTCCTTTCGATCATTTCTAACAATGTTTTTGAACAGGTAGAGTGGAGTTCTTGAACAATTATAACAACAAAATTACAATTGAATTATCATTATTGCTACCACTAAACCAACTACATATGCATAATTTGAGACAAGAATATTGTGTATAGTTGTGTCTGGAGCCAAATTTTTTTTTTTTTTTTGCAAATTTATTCAATTGGTTCAACTGTCGTTCTTTCGTGTAACACAACAAAACATCTTGCATCTCCTCATTCATAAAATCCTTTGTTTCTAATTGTAAAGTCTTTGATGCGAACACTGTTTCCAATAGTAAACATGTCTTCGAAATGATTTATTAGATTGTTGCTCATGTTCATTGTAATAGTTATCTAACCATGGGTATCAACCAAATCAACATGGATTAATCAGGCTTTTGCAGGAGGTGGAGATTTTACTCAGTGCTGGGCCATAGACAATCAAAATATCACCTTAAAAAAAAATTTCATGTGCTCCTGAGCACATTTCGATGATTGAGGAGGGAGCTTGTTGCATTTTTTTTTATCTGCATATATCAAAAATGAGAACAATGTGCTTGAAAACACATGGTGATTGAGTGAATACAAACTTGTCATTTTTTCATCTACACCACGGTGCTTTGAGGATCATGCATCATATTTCTACAAGGCTTCCAAAGGGTACACTTGGGCAGAGAGACATGCAAGGGTTTTACTATGGGGAAGTATACGAAGGCCACCTTTCATGAGAAGGAAAACGGATCAGCGAAAATCCTTGAGAGAGTTCACTCAGACGTGTGTGGACCATTCTCAACAGTTTCCACAGCAAGCATAGGTATTATGTGATTTTTGTTGATGATTTTTCTAGAAAGTGTTTTATTTTCTTCATGCTGAAGAAAGATCAGATGTTCTCCAAGATTTTTGAGTTCAAAGCACTGGTAGATAAAGATACAGGGAAGAAGGTGAAGGATCTAAGGAGAGATAATGGTGGTGAGTATATCTCTAATGAATTCAAGAACTTTTGCGCCAAAGAAGGAATTTGGAGAGAATTGATTGCACCTCATAACCCACAACGGAATGGGGTTGCAAAAAGAAAGAGTAGAACAATTGTGGGAGTAGCACAAGCTATGTTACATGATCAGGGCTTGCCGTTGCATCTGTGGGCAGAGGCATCCAACACAACGGTATTTGTGCAGAACCATAGTCCTCATCGGATACTTGGCATGAGTACACCATGGGAGGCTTTTTAAGGTAAGAAACCGAATGTTTCATATTTTTTTGGCTCATCTTTCTATTTCCATGTGACCAAAGATGCTAGGAAGAAAATAGAACCAACAACAGAGGTTGGGATATTTTTTGGGTACACTGATACTCCCCACAACTATCGAGTGTATTTTCTGGCACACATGATGACAATTGTCAGGAGAGATGTGAAATTTGAAGAGGAGAAAGCCATGTGATTGTCCCTTGAGAGGGATCTTGACTTGCATGCAGAAGAGGAACTCTTAGTTCCAAAAGATGAACCTCAGGATGGAGATCAACCACAAGAAGAGGAACATAGAGTGGCAGAAACCACTCATGCAGAGCCATCCACTAGAAATGGTAGGAAGCACACCAGAGAGGCTACCATATTGATGCTAGATGCGACATAGAATGTAGGTGTACCTACATCACAGTGCAGGTAGAAAAGGTCCCCATACAAGTATACTGGATACATGGCTCTTATGAGCGAATGTATTGTGATAGAACCATCCTCTTTTGAGGAAGAAGTGCAACAACCAGTATGGGTTGATGCCATGGTTGAGGAGTATGAATCCATTATTAGAAGCAGTGAATGGAAAGTGCTCCCAAGACCAGTGGGGAAGTCAGTGATTGGATCCAGGTGGATCTATAAGGTGAAGCAATCAACAAATGGAGTGTGGAGAAATATAAGGCTAGATTTGTGGCCATAGGATTCTCACAGGTGGAGGGGATGACTATGAGGAGAATTTTGCACCAGTTGCAAGGTACTCATCGATTAGATCCATCCTTGCACTCTCAGCGCAGATGGGATGGAAGATACATCAGATGGATGTAAAGACAACATTTATCAATGGATTTATTAAAGAAGAAGTGTTCATTGAGCAGCCAAAATATCTTGAGACCTTTGACCGGGAGTCACATATGTGCAGACTCAAGAGGGAATTGTATGGGTTGAAGTAAGCACCTCCTGCTTGGTACACCAAGTTCGACAACTATTTCACTGGGTCCTGCTTCACAAAGAGTGAAGTGGATGTGAACCTATATCATATTGTGGTTGATAGTAAGCTTTTGAGTATTGTACTTTATGTAGATGATATGATACTAATAGGTGATGAGAAACTCATAACTTCTTGCAAAGAGGATCCTGCAAGAGAGTTTGAGATGAAGGACATGGGGCTCTTGCACTATTTACTTGGCTTGGAAATATGGAAAAGAGACGGGGAGCTATTTGTATCTTAGGGAAAGTATGCCAAGGAGATTCTGAGGAAGTTCCAAATGGAGGGAAACAAACCCGTGGAGACTCATTTTGCAGGAAACTAGAGGAAGGAGGATGCTACTTCAGGTGTGGTAGTGGATGCTACTATTTATAGACAGCTTGTTAGTTCACTTATGTATTTGGTGAACACACGACCAGACATATGCTATGTAGTTAACCAGCTTAGTCAAGCTATGGTTAAGCCTACCAAGCTCTTTTGGAAGGTGGGGAAGCATGTTTTGAGATATCTCAGGGGAACTACAAAGTATGGATTATGGTTCAAACAGAAAAAGGGAGTGAAGCTTCAAGGCTTCACCGATGCAGATTGGGCAGGCATTACATCAGACATGAAGAGCACATCAGGGGGAATCTTCAGCCTAGGATCAACATTAGTTTCTTGGTACAACAAGAAACAAATATAATTTTCACTCAGTTCAGCCAAGGTAGAGTACATGGAACTAGTTAGGTTGCATGCAAGGCCATCTGGATGAGGAAGATACTTGTTGGTTTGTTTGGTCATTAGATGGATCTGAAGGTGATAAATTGTGATACTAGAGTTGCATAAAACTCTTGTTAATCCGGTATTCCATGATAGGTCCAAGAATATTGATATCTAGTGCCATCATCTCAGAGATTGTGTTTAGAGGCGCATTATGTTGTTGCAGTACATTCCCATAGAGGATCAGGATGTAGACATCTTGACGAAGGCACTGGAAAAGAGCAAATTCGATTACCACATAGGCAGGATCAAGGTAGCTGATAATCCCTTTCTTGTAGAGAGGGAGTCTTGAACTTCAACAAGAAAATGTGGGCGTCTAATTTATTTTTCCCTTAAATAAATTGGACAATAAATTGTAATTTAATCTCATAATAACTTGTATCAATTAACTAAGTCACGGAGACTTATTTAGCTCATTAATTTCAAGTTGAGGGCCTAAGATGAGGCATGTAGAGTGATTCTATTATTTTGGGGGTCTTTTTGTAGTCAATGCACTAGTGTGGTGTGAGTGTAATAAGTTAACTCAAATTAATTGAGTTAAAATCAGTTTAAATAGTTCTAATTGAGTGATGAGTTAATGAGAGGTCCAGTGAATGAAATTGATTTAATTCACAAGTAGTGGTCAATCAGATAACTGATGATTCACTATTAATAGTTTCATGCATGTCAGTTCTGATGAAGACCTAGTTGAGATAAATGTTAAAGGGAAGATAACTATCAGTTGTATTATTAGAAAATTTCCCTAGTGCATTTATAAAGTCATAGGAAGCCCATGATGGATTGCGTAATCAAGGAAGGTTGGAATTCCTATTTAATAGGGATTTATTTCTCTAGGAATTGCGTGAGTAGGGCAAGCTGAAGGAAGGCTTATAATTTCATCCTAATTAATGCTGGAATGCAACATAATAATTATATATCCATATATACAAAGAACTGAAATTTGTTTACAGACATAATGGAAATAAACTAGCTAGGGTGCTGGTAGCTTATCTCTGAGAAGAGATGTGGCAGCTACATGCCTTTGAATTGTGTTACAACGAGGCTCAAGGGCCTATTTATTATTAAGAAACTATGGAAAACCCTAAAAATCCAAAAACCTAACCCTAGGAGATGAAGCGCCAAAACTATGGGCCCCATTTGGGTAAATTGGTACATCAACTTCCCAGGGACGTAATTTTGGCATACGATCTTCGTTTGATGCGCACAATACCAAGTTAGAAATATATATCTAAGGAATACAACTTTTTATGTGAGCAACATCTAAGGAACTGTTGAGATTCAACAAGATGATGATCCTAGTGAAAATTAAGCAAATTCACTAGGTGGGGCCTGCAGGCTATTTTTAGGTGTATGTCTATTTTTAGAATGGTGAGCATATTCTAAAATTAGTAGGATGCTGATTCTAGATGGTTGAGAAAATTATATCTTTAGATGAATTTCTATTTTTAGAAGATGGGCGAAGTCTATTTATAGATCACTAATCTAAAAACAGAATGCATGTCGATTATTATTAGCCCTTAATAATAATCAGACAATAAATAGTAACTTATTCTCTTGGAGAACTTGATTTCAGTAAACATATGTGGCACATCAATGGGCTGAAGGAATTACACAATTCCTAGGGTGGTTGGTGACTCATGCATGGAGGATTTTGTTATAACTGATTGTGGCAAGTTGTAACAAAGTTGGAAGAGTAGTTATGGGAGTTGTTATTTAGTTTAACTTTGTTAAGTGAGTTAAACTCACTTGTGCTAGTTGTAACTAAAGATACACTAGTGAAAGATGAGTGAATTAATTATTTAATTAATTCACAAGTATTTTCTTACTTGCAACTGAAGAAATACAACAGGTAACTACTTGCATGTCAGATCCAGTGGAGATCTAGTGGAGAGATAGGTGAAAGGGTGTGTTTGAATATCAGCTGTGACTATAGTGATGCATTCAATGCATCTACACAGACATTGGAGATGCTAATGAGGATTGCGCAGTCAAGGCAAGGCAAGGTCGAATTCATTCAGGGATCTTCTTCAATAGGGATTGCATAGTGGAGGCAGGCTGTCAGGAGGCGAGAAATTGGTGCATAGATATGCAAATTTCTGCATGACAGTGTGTGACGATTGTATATTGTATTGAGAGCTCTATGACCTGATATTTGTATGAGATTATTACATGTTCCATTGATATACATAATATATGATAGTTGGGGTTTTTAGCTTTAAGGTTTCCCAGTAAAACATCTTGTTATGTGCGCTTGATTTTTATTCATATATTTTGCAATTGGCGATTTAATTTCCACAAAGAATTAAGTGGAAGGATTATGTATTTAACATAAGATTAAATTTTTAGATCAGGAGAATTTTGAAATACATTATTGTGTTTATAAATTTCTATAGGAACTTCCATGTTTCTCCTGATTTTCCCAAAAAACGTCGTTTAGGGCCTCAAAACTGCTAAAAATAGTAAATTGTGCTACAATTAAGGAAACTGAAAAATTGAAAGAAACAATGGTGGGGCCCCAAATGGAATAGGTGGGTGGAAAAAAATATCCACTGGGATCATTCCTCCCCCATTAGGAAGCAATGGTCCCCATTGCGTTGAGTTCCTCCATGAGATGAGGAAACTTCTTATGAACTTGGTCCCTCGTGAACCACTTGCGTTGGTGCATGAGTTGGCTAGCTTTGAAAACTAGATACAGATGGATCTTCTGCTGGAAAGGGTTCTTGATTTGCATGTCCATGATACGATTCATGGTGGCCTTTTCCATGTATTCTGGGTTTAACTCTGTTGGTGTGAGTTTTTCTGCAATGTCGGAGGCATCCAATAGAGGTGGGAATTAGGGTCGAAGGCAATCCACATTGAACACTAGGTGCAGACCAAGTAATGGTGGAATAATGAGTTCAAAGGAATTGTCCCCTACAAAATTGGTGATGGTGTACGACCCATATCAGAGCCGATGAAGCTTGTGGTGGGGTCCAGTAAGGCACTCCTTCTTCAAATGTAGCCACACTTTGTCACCCACTTGGAATATGTGTGGAACCCGATGTTGATCATGTCGTTGCTTGTACTTAGCATTGGATCTGTCCAATATGTCATGAACCTGTTGGCGGATGTGCTGAATGTGCTCAATGAAGTTTTTCGCTTTGTCATATTTAGACTGGACATGAGCCCAATAGCCTAAGTAGTCGCAAATGGCATGGCTACTTCAATGTGACATAGTGGTTGGATTCCAAGCCCACCTGAAAGGGGTTGTGGCCAGTTGAGCTGTGGAGAGCCTGATTATAACTATGTGGTACATAGGGAAGGCTCTCATCTCATGTGCGTGGATGCGTTGAATTATACATGCGAAAAATGTGTACAATCATCCTGTTGACGACCTCTATCTGGCCATCAGTTTGGGGATGGAAGGCTATGAACTTGGTGAGCATGGTGTCCAACATTGACTAGAGGGTGGACCAAAATGTGCTGAGGAACCTGCTGTCCTGATATGAGATGATAGTATCTCGATTTGGAAATGGCACAAGCAGTGCAAGATTTGATGTACTTACTGAAATCCTGTCAAAGGTTCGGCTAATAAAAATACTTCTGCAGTACTGCCAATGTTTTCTCGACCCAAAAATTCCCAACAACCCGACTAAAGTGCGCTTCCAAAACCATCTTGGCACGCTCTCTTGAAGGAACACAAAGGTGTCCTAGGTGACATAACAGTGCATCTTGGAGGTGAATTTTTGGAACTTGCATACCCTCTAAGAGTGTCTTGTATGTGTGGTGGAATTATTGATCACTCTTGTAGAGAAGTGGCCAATTAGAAGTCTCATGCTCACAAGAGTTGAGAACGGTGGTTAGCGCCATGATCGGCGGTCGGCTGAGGCAGTCTACAACATTGTTGGTGTTGTCTTTCTTGTACTTTATGTTCAAATGAAACTGTTGCAGATATGTGGACCACTTCTGATGGCGATCGTTCTGTAACTTCCCTTGTGTCTGTATGAACTGTAGGGGTTAGTGGTATGTGTGGATGACCGTTTCCTTCCCAAAAATGTAATGCTTCCATTGTCGGCAAGCCCGCATAATGGAATACATTTATTTTCATAAGTGGGATACTTGTGAACTATGTCGGATAATGTTTCATTGTGATATTTCATTGGATGCCCCCACTGAGTAAGAACTGTCCCAATAGCATATTCAGAGGCATCTGTCTTGATCTAAAATGGTTGTTGCAAGTTTGGTAATATGAGAATTGGGGTAGAGAATACATGATGTTTCAATCCTATGAACGCCTTCTATTGAGATTCCTACCAAAATAAATTTTCTTTCGCTCCTCCCTTGGTGACTTGACTCAAGGGCCAAGTGATATGAGAGAATCCCAACACAAACTTGTAGTAAGAATTAGCAAGACCTAGAAAGCTGCGAAGCTCTGTTAGAGTGGTTGGGGCTGACCAATCCCGAATGACTTGGATATCGGTTGGATCCACATGCACCCCCCTCTCATCAATAATGTATCCCAGATACTGAACCTGGGTCATGCCAAAAGTGCACTTCTCCAAATTGGCACACAACTTGTGTTGCCATAGTGTTTGGAGGACCCGTCGGATGTGGTGGAGGTGCTCTTCGCAAGTCTGGCTAAAGATCAAGATGTCATCCAAGTACACTACTACAAATGAGTTGGTGAATGGCTGCAAGATTTCTTCCATGAGCCTCATGAAGGTTGCGGGAGAATTCGTCAACCCAAAAGTCATAACTAGCCATTCAAAAAGGCCCTCCTTGTCTTTGAAGGCAATCTTCCACACATGGGAGGGTTCGATTGGTACTTGGTGATACCCGGACTTCAAGTCGATCTTGCTGAAATATTTCACCCCTTTGAGTTGGTCCAGAAGGTCATCAATCCATGGGATCAGGTACCTATTTCGGACAGTGATATTTTTCAACGCCTGATAGTCAATACAGAGTCTCCAAGTACCATCCTTCTTCTGCACCAACACAATTGGGCTCCCACAGGGTGATGAAATTGGCTGGATTTGACCTTTCTGCAATAGCTCCTTAATTTGCCTCTTTGTTTCATCATTTTACAGAACAGAGCGTCGATAGATCAATCCATTGGGCACCGGTGCACCAGAGGTCAGTTCGATGGGGTGCTTGACCTGACAGTGCAGAGGAACCCCTGTGAATGAGGTGAATATGTCCCCATACTCCTCCATGACCTTGTCCATTTGTTGTTGTCATGCGAAGGAGCCCTGTTTAGAGGTCGTGGCCACAATATTCTTCTTTCCATGAGGGCAAATCATCAGGAAAAAAAATTTCCCGGTTTTGGAAATGAGCTTACTGTATTTTTTTGTAGTAACCAAAGAGATAGTGGTAGGCGGTGGTACCTCTAGTATCCTGTACAAATTATTTCCCAAAGCAACCAACGCGAGGCTGGGACTCATACACAACATGTTGATTCCACAAGTATGGTTGCCCTAATAATAAATCACAAACATCAAGAGGAGAAATTTCACATAATACCTCATATGTGAAGGGCTTGATGCTGTAGGCAAGGCGACACTACTGGCTGACGTGGAGATCCCGTCCTTGGTGAAGCTACTCGATGGTGTATGGATGTGGGTGTGCTGTGGTCAGCAAGCCCAACTTATTCATGAACTCTGCTGAAATGAGGTTCTTTTGGCTCCCACTTCCGATAATGAACTATAGCAGGGAGCACTTTACCCACATATAGTAGTGGAAGAGATGCTCGTCCTCCTCTGGATCTTCCGGTTCCTCCTTTTGGATCTTCATGGTGGCAACAGTGGTGTTGGGCTCTGCATCAATAATATGCTTCCCTTTTCCATTCCCCTTGTCGAGTTCTGATTCAGAGTCAAAACATGCATCTGATTCAGAAGGCTTCATCTCGGCCACCAGTGACTGCTTGGCCCGAGACTCACTTGTGTTGTGAGTGGATCTCTTATGGAAATCACACCACTTTCCCATGTCCTTCTTTGGCCTCGTGGTGTTGTTCTTTGCTTGTGGCTTTGGAAGGTTGTCTTGGGATGCCATGCCTTGGCTTTATTCTTTGTTCTGCAGTTTGGGGGCACCTTTCCCTTGATTTTTATTCGCATATCCAAAGTATTGCTTCTCTTATTTGAATTTTTGCTCAATCTTGGCAACATACCGGTATGCCATACCAATCGAGGATATGTCGAGGAATTCCATTTTCTCTTGAATGCATCTGTGTAGAAAACTACGGTACTTCAACACCAAATGTTTATCTGAATATTTGATACCCAAATTTGTGCGCAGGGTATGGAACAGATTCGCCAGCTCATGCACATATTGATCCCTTTGATGTCGCAATGTAGTCCATTGTATGTACTTGTCCTCATAGGTCCCCACTAGATAATATGTTCCTTGATGGCATCTCAGAAATAGTTCCAAGTGAGTATGACCGAGGACAGAGAGGGTTCCCCCTCATCCTTTTTCTCATAATAGGTTTCCCACTAGTCCTTGACATGGGGGGCAGCTTTGAGGAGTGCAAAAATAATCTTCTCCCGGTTGAAAACGTCATGAATCGAGAAATATACTTCTAATAGATTCAATCATCTATCTACGGTGTCTACATATATTTGGCCCTAAAATATGGGAATGTCAAAGTTTACTTATACCTTAAATGGATTTACGTCTCTAGATTGGCTTTTGGAATGCGCCGTCGGTGGGCAGTCGTTGAAGGATATGGGCAAAGTTATCCATCATCGCGTTCCTTTGTTTTTCGAGGGCCTCCTTGAGCAATATTTTAATAGGATCTCCTACTCCCTCATCTTTCTTTTCATACCCCATGGGCGGCCGTCGGGGTTTGCGAGGCTGATCTTGCAACGATTCAACTAGATCGAGCCCTAACTCCTTATACCCTAACCTTGTTGGGAACATGCAAATAAGGATCGAGAAAGAGAAGATTGATTTGATACCACTGATATGAATTTATGCAGGAACACAATAGAATACACATATAACCATATATAAAAAGATGCAGCGAAAATAACACTTCATTTCATTAATATCAAAGAACTGAAATTTATTTATAGACAAAATGGAAAAAAACTAGCTAGGGCGCTGGTAGATTATATCTGAGAAGAGATGTGGTGGCTACATGCCTCTTAAATATGTTACAATGAGGCTTGAGGGCCTATTTATTATTGATAAACAATGGAAAAACCTAAACATCCAAAAACCTAACCCTAGGAGATGAAGTGCCAAAACTATGGGCCCCGTTTGGGTAAATTGGTATATCAACTTCTCGGGGACGTAACTTTGGCATACGATCTCCGTTTGACGTGAAAAATGCTTGGTTAGAAAGATCTATCCGAGGAATACAACTTTGATGTGAGAAATGTTGAAGGAAATTCTATGTTGGTATCGGTTTTCCCAAAAAAACGTCGTTTAGGGCCTCAAAACGACTCCAAAAGTTCAGTACCCGAAAAACTGCTAAAAATAGTAGATTGTGCTACAATTAAGGACACTAAAAAAATGAAAGAAAAAATAGTGGGGCCCCAAGTGGAATAGGTAGGTGGCCACCAATATCCACCTAGATTAGAATTGGCTATGTGTTTGTCCAATTTTTCCTAGATCAACGGGAGACAATTAGCAGTGTTGGAGAATCTCATGAGAGATTAAGCATTGTATTGTTTCATGATTCCTTGACTTATTATACAATAGAGATAGAGGGGTTTTGAGCAGTTAATTTCCCTAAGAATATCTTGGGTTGTGCGATTGATTTAATTATTTATGTTACTTACATGTGATTGAGTGATCGTGTTTTATATTCCGCAAATATTGTATAAGGATTCAATATTTTGTTTTAGTACATTACATGATTAGATTGAATCCATTGGTATAATTTCTACATCGTATTAGAGATTCTATAATTTATACAAATGAATTTATCCACACATTGCAAGGATTTATTTTGAGCAATACGATAGGGCGAGTAATAGAAGAGCGCAGGAGAAATATGCATTCTTGTTTTCTAATTCCAAGTTCTACTAGAAATATGTTAAATGTTATGTCTCTTGAATATTATTTTTTTTGTAAAAGGAAATAAAGTTTTTTTTGAATTTCTTTATTTCCATTGTTTTTAGTGGAAAAAGGCTGTAAGATACAAGTTTCAACAATTGGTGGGAAAGGAAAACCAAACCTATAGGTAGAATTTTTATGTTTCTTACAAGTTTTTGTAGGGTGGTGAGTTTAAACATGAATCATTTGATTTGACAACATTCTTGAATTACAAGTCAAATAAAAATCAATAAAATATATGACTTCAGTGTCAGGCGAATGTTGCTATATTGGTGCATTTTGAACCCAAATAAATCCATGGTCATGTTATGTTCCTTTGCTTTGGAACTCTGTGATAAAAAATAATATTGCACCTGACCAAATAATTCATTGTTTTTTGTAATCAAAGTTCGTAGTGATGAGATTCTATGTCTATAATATCGATTGCAAATTACTAGTTGACGTCTGATCAACATGTCAAGCCATTCATCAGTAAATTTTCTCTCATGGTTTGTTAAAATGTCAGTTTTTTGTTTTTTTAATGCATTTATCAATGGATCCCAAAGTTGCTCAACACTAGTGAATGTAACAATGAAGTTTGGCGGGCCAAGTTGTCATATCATTGCAAATATATATTTTCGCATATATTAAAAGTAGTCATGGGATGTGCAATGATCCTTAAACATTGATATGCAATTGGAAATTGCAATATTATTTGAAGATTCTTTTGATTCTTGACATCTTTGGAAAACAATTTTTGTCCTTTCAATTCCCCCTTGCGAATAGAAATCCAGGTTGATCTAGCTACTTGGTTTATTGATATGCAGACTTCATTAAAAAATAAATTTCTAATGTGTGATGAGAAGTCACTAGACTTATGCAATAGTTCCCATTGTGCAATTTTTTGGTAGGAGTAACACTTGGTAACATCCACATGTTGACTTGATCCATAAATTTTTTTGGGAGGTTAAGTTCTTTAGAGAACTCATCTTGAAAAATTCCAAGGGGATGGAACCCTTCAGAAGGCGCAATTTGTATTATTCTTGAATCAAGGTCATGGATAAGGTGGGCCTATGAGTAACCATGTACAAGTGTTTCGATTTCTAGCTCTACACTGCATCATCTACAGTTGGTGACTCTGTTCCATTTATTTTTGCACTATTTCTCTCATGATTCTGCCTATTTTGTTCAAAGTGTTTTTTCCATTCTTCATTGATTACTATCTGTTCCCTCTTGTATAGAGAAATGTTGCACGAGTCTTGCAATGCAGACATAAATTTTATGGGCTGAATATTTCTAGACAAATAAGCATTTTTGTACTCCATTTTTCTCTTTACTATAACTGAACTATCATATAATCATTAATATCTCTAGGAAAAATTGTTTGAACTCTATCCAAATTCGCAGGGACATTTATAATTGTTCCTATTAGCCCAATTTGTGATCTTTTGTAACCAAGTTGTCTTATTTGTGTGAAGGCCAATCGTGGTGCTACTAATATTTCTTCTAAATGTGTCAATTGGGCAACAAATATTAATTTTTGGTTTCATTGAATATACAAATGAGATGAAAATGTAGGAACTTTTTCATTGAGCATTGCATTATAAATAAATTTGCGAATTTCTTCATCTTGTTTGACAGATTTGGAGTTGATTGTAGGCATGAGACAACAAATAGTTGATAATGTAATTTTGTCAACAGGTCACATGTCCTTTCTAAAATATAATCTGTCACAAATAATAAAGTTACCAATCAAAGAAGAACTATTACATCTAAAAAATATATAAAAATATAAAATATAAAAGTACAAAAAAAAAAAAACCAATTTAAAAAAAAATTGAGTTGGGCCACCCAGGGTGCAGCTTGGGTGACCCAATTTTTTTATTTTTAGTTTTTCATATTAGTTTATTTATTAATTTTTTTTAATTTTTAAATAATTTTGTTTGTTTTTTTAATTTTGATTTTATAAATTTATTTCTTTTATAATTTTCTTTAAATTTTTTCAAATGTTTGTATTTTTTTAAATATATATATATATATGTTTAATTATTACTTTTTATTTATGGTTTTTCATTAGAAAATAAAATAACCACACTCGAAATTGAACTCCAATAAATGAAAAGTAAAATTCAAGAAATATAACATAGTAAACAAACAATGGTCGAAGAAAATGACACCTTGAAAAGTGAGATTAAAAATCTAAAAGAACAACTACATAATAAATCAGCTCTAAATAACACATAAAATAACTTAGATATTAAACCCATCAAAGAGGAAATTAATAAATTAATTGTTCTCGACCATGTGCACCACAAACAAGCCTTAAATCTTATAGTTGCGAGAATAGAAGAACAAAACACTGAAAACACATTAGAAATGGTTAAAGAACAATTAAAAACAAAATCTCAAATTGAAACAACCTATCTCACAAAACCAATAAGGGTCGGAAAGATACTTGAGCATAAACAAATACTCATTTGTGTTAAGGTCAGTTGTCATGAACAGAAATTGGATATACTGAGGAAATCCCCAAGCCTAAAAGGAACATCAATCTTTATAAATGAAGATCTCATTCCAGAAGACCAAGCTGAACTTAGGAAAGAAGTCCAAAAGGTCAAGGATGCAAGAAAGGCCGGGAAATGGGCAATTGTTAGGAATAGGAAAGCTATTATTAGAGACAAAGTCTCAAGCACAAGTGATAAATAGGGATTTTCTTCACTCCAGATCCTCTTCTAGAACTGTCGTGGCTTTCCATGGTGTAAAATTCCTATGTTAAGTTGGATCCCAAGTGATATTGACCTTATTTTCTTAGTTGAAACATGGGAGCATGATGAATCTAGGGTCCCTCACCTCGACGATTTCGCTCTTTGGTCTGATTGGAATAAGAAATCCTCTCGGAGGGGTTTTGGTGGTATAGCCTACTATATAAGGAACAATTTTTCATCTCACATCTAACTTCATAAAATCGACCCCTTCAATCAATACATTTGGATCGAAATATCTGATTCTACCACCAATAGGATCTTTCTTTCAATCTGCTATTTTGCTCCTATCAACTCTACATCCTATAAGAAAAAAAACTTGGATGAGAATTGTCCTTACAATTCTTTAGAAAAAGACATATTCAACCAGAGAAATGACGGTAATATCCTTTTACTGGGAGACTTTAATGCTAGAACTGCTACTAACCAAGCCATTAAATTAGGCAACAACTCTAACCCTGACCCCTTGTGGCTTGAATAATACAGTAACTTAGCTAATAAATTCAAGAGAAAATATGAAGACATTATCGAGAACTTATTCAGCACTGAGCTCCTCAAACTTTGTAGTTCCCAGGACCTAATTATTTTTAATGGTATTAACAAGTGGCCCCTCTCCAGTCAGATGACATGTTTCCATGCGTTGGGTAGTAGTGTCGTGGATTATGCAATTTCTGACATCCTCTTCCTCAACCATATTACAAACTTTGAGCTTCTTAATGGATTCAAGCCTGACTCTGACCACATACATCTGTCTCTATCCCTCAATCTTGCTATGCATACCACCCACATGCAAGAGACCAATGAAAGAAAAAGATACATTCACTTCGATAGAAGTAAAACCAACCTCTTCATAAGGGATTTAGGCCCCATGAATTATAATAATAACATTGAACAAATTTATTACCATTTCACTACTATCCTTTCGAACACCATTAACAAGTTTTCTAATGGGATTTCATTTAAGCAGTCTAATAGAAATTCCAGTCTATGGCATGACAAAGATTGCAAAATTTTCAGGAAAGCGATTAGAGACGCTCCTAATGAAATCATTAAGCTACAGAATATCAATATATACAAAAATATCATCAAGAGGAAGAAAATATCATATATTAATAAAATACAGGATTATCTTCTCCACCTTTCTAAAGTAGAGCCCAAAATATTTTGGCGGAATGTTCTTGTCCGTAAAACCAAAGATAACCATTCTATCCCCTTAGAAAACTGGAACAACTACCTTAAGAAGTTGTATGACTCTTCAGACACTATGGGAACCACCTTAATCACTCCAATTAAGGAGAATCTATTCTTTCTTGATGAAATTGAGTTTGGTATTAATAATCTCAGTAATGGGAAAGCTAAAGATATTAAAGGATACCAAGCTAAGATCCTTAAAATGGGGAGATCTATCCTCATTCGTTATCTCCACATGCTTCTCAATTTGGCTGTAACCACGCTGTAACGCATGGCTTCCCCCAACTTTGGATGCAAAGCCTTATTGTACCTATATTTAAAAACGGGGACAAGAGTATTCCATCTAAATACAAGACCATTATGTTTAGCCATATCTTAGCCAAGATTTATGGGCTCATTTTGGAGAAGAATCTTAGCCTTTGGCTTGAAAGCCAGGGAAAAAGAGCTAGAGGAAAAGCTGGTTTCAAGAGACATCACTCAACTATTGACCATCTGGTCACTATTAGAATCATTGCGGAGGAATGTCGCAATAGTAAAACTGACATATTCTATTTCTTTTTGGACTTTAGAAAAGCTTTCAACATGTTCCTCGAGATAAACTTTGGGAGAGACTTAAAGAGATCATGGTCCCTCCCGAGCTAAGAATTGTTGTAATCCGTCTCTAGGAGACCGTCACTGCCAAGCTTAAGACCAACGAGGGGTGGTCTAAATACATTAAATTAAATATTGGAGTTAATCAAGGGTGTCCCCTATCCCCTACCGTTTTTGGCATATACATCGAGTAGCTAGAGAAGGGTTTGGAATCTGCAGGGTGAAAGGGCACCGAGCTTGCTGGTGTTCTCATTACTCTTCTCCTCTATGCTGATGATATTGTTCTTCTTGAAAAAATCCATGATGGCCCTAACAGACAACTCCAGATTCTTCATGACTACTGCTCCAAGATGGATATGACAGTTAATATCGACAAGACTAAAGTCATGATCATTAAATCCAAAAAGACCACCCATGGTAGTTTCGTGTATAATAACCAGTGCTTAGAGTAGGTTCTTCTAATAAGTATTTGGGCATTGAATTCCCTCATCATCTCAAATATAATTATAGCATCGAGAAAATGATTATTGGGGGCTGGAAAAATTATTATGAGCTTGGAAACAATTGTATGTCGGCCGACCTTTACATTTGGAGTAAAAACAGGTTCTTATTTGAGACCCTTTTCACCCCTGTTGTCTTATACGAATGTGAATTTTGGGGTTGCCATATATAAAGAGAGTCATGGAGGAAGATTGAGATGATTCAAAAGCAATTCATAACCTACAACCTTAAGATCAAAGGAAATAATCCTTGTCTTATCCTCTTGATCGAATCTGTTTTGTCCCCCATTGAAAGTACAACTATGTTTAGATATCTGATGTATAAGAAGAAGCTTAAAAACATGGAATAAAAAATTCTCCCTAAAATTGCTTCTAACTATAGTCAAAACTCTCACCTTTACCTCAAGCGCGGGTGGCATAAAGATGCCCAGTCCTAGCTCAACCATTGGGGAATTAAGGAGGAGATTAGTATGGGAAGAAAAGATAATATCAAAAATAATATTACCTCCAAGTTTAAGGACAAGATGTGGGAGGATCAGGAGCTGGAGGGTAAAAGGAAGCTAAGATTCTATAAGGAAGTGATCAACCCCACCCTTGATAATCAGAATTATCTCTTTTTGTTGTCCAACAATAAGAAAAAAATGAACATCGCTAAGATAATAGCTAATTCCCATGAGCTTCAGAGTGAGACCGGGCGGTGGTCTATTCCCAAGACACCTTGGAATGATAGAATCTTTCAGATTTTCGATTCTAAGCAGGTGGAAGATGAAAATCACTTCCTTTTAGACTTTCCGGCTCTTACTTACATTCACTCTCAATTCCCTACCATCTTCTACACTTCCAATCTTCTTGACCTATTAAGCCAACCTACCTATAGCGATCTTGGATAACTTATTTCCCTTCTCCTTGACCATAGAAACAAGATTTCGAAGAATCAAACTTAGATTATTTCTCCTCTCTTAAGGTCCGATAGACCACATTGGTCTTAATGGATAGCAACCGTCATCATCATCATCATTATTATTTTAAATAGTTTTTTAAAATATTTATATATTAAATGTTTATATATATATAATTTTATAAATTTTTTTTTTATTAATTTTGTTTTTTTAATGATTTTTTTTATTATTATTTTAATTATTATTTTTGGATTTTTTTATGTCTATTTTAAAAGTTTTTAATGTGTTTTTTTTTAATGTTTTTAAATATGTTTTTTATTTTTATTTTTTAATGGTTTTTTATTTTTAATTATTATTATTATTAGTTTATATTTTTCACTTCTTTAATTTATTTTTAATGTTTTATTTTTATTTTATAGTTTTGATGATTATTTTTTTTCTTTTTCAATTTATTTATTTTTTGTGTTATTTTTTTTAAAATTTTTAAATTGTTTCGATGTTTTTTTTTCTTGGGTTTGGGGTTGCAACATCTCTAGAGAATCCTGGAGAAATATTGAGCAAATCCAGAAGCATTTTATAACTTATAACCTTAAAATTAAAAGCAATACACCCTATCCTATTCTGCTTATAGAAGTGGGTGTTTCCCCTATCAAGAGCCTAGCTATGACTAGGCTTTTGTTGTACAAGCACAAGCTCAATAGCATAGGAGACCATAGACTTCCTAAGCTAGCTTTAAATTCCAGCCAAAATCACCTAAGGCTTAAACGAGGTCGGTATAAAGACACCAAGGCCTGGTTAAACCATTGGGAGATTGACGAGAATGTTGCATTGCAAAACATTAATAACATTAAAAAAATTGTTACTTCTAAGTTCAAAGAAAAAATGTGGTATGAGAAAGATCTAGCAGCTAAAAGAAAATTAAGATATTATAAGGAGGTCATCAACCCCACCTTGGAAGATCAAAAGTATCTCTCTATTTTAACTAGCTCAAAGAAGAAAATTAATATAGCCAAGATTAGAATGAACTCTCATGAGCTCCATAGTGAAACAGGTCATTGGACAATTCCTAAAATACCATGGATGGAAAGGATTTTCCATCTCTGTGAGAATATGAACATCGAGGATGAAAATCACTTCCTGTTAGAGTGCCCCGAGTACAACCACATTAGAGCTCAATTTCATAATCTTTGTTACAATACTAACCTTCCTAGCCTTTTAAGATGTCAAAATTATAGTGAGCTCAGGAGGCTTCTCTCCAAGCTTTTTGAGCATAGGAATAAAACCTTAAATCAAACTAAATAACTCTTTTCTTTAGGTACGATAGACCAAAGATTGGTACGAGTGAACGTTTGTCACTTTTTATTTTAGCTATTTTATATTAAAATTTAATATCAATTGAATTGTCTTAAATATAAAATTTAAGACAAAAATAGAGTGAGACAAAAATAATTTGAGACAAAATTTTCTATTTAAGACAAAAACAATTTGAGACAAAAATATTTAAGACAAAAACAATTTGAGACAAAAAATTTAAGACAAAAAAATTTAAGACAAAAGTATTTTAAGACAAAATTTATATTTAAGACAAAACGAATTTGAGACAAAAATATTTTAAGACAAAACTTTATATTTAAGACAAAAGCAGTTTGAGACAAATATATTTTAAGACAAAAATTTAGATTTAAGACAAAAGCACTTTGAGACAAAAATATTTAAGACATAACTATATATTTAAGACAATGGCGACTTAAGACAATGACAATTAAGACAAAACCCATTTAAGATAGTTAGCAATTAAGACAAAATCATTAGCATTGGGAAGTTTGCATTGAAATATCATGAGTGGATAGTGGATAAAATTATATTTTTTATTTTTGAAAATCGATATTCAAACCACATGAAATTTAATCATGTCATATTTATTTCTTTTATATTATATTTTTATTATTTCATTAAACCACATTCTAAAAATTTAATAAATAAATAGATAAAAAAATATTATTTTTAGGTTGGCAACTCAAGGGGATTTGAACTTTGAATCTCGTGTTTTAACCATAACTGTTCCAACACTAATATTCTTGGGAATATTATGTTTTTTCCTGCTAACTGCTCCAAATACAACCTCTAAGAACTAGTAGGGTCCAAGAAAAAAATCTACAAGTTCCCCAAATTCGATCTACATTTCATGGACAACCACATTTCCCCCAAATGTCCTCCACATATTTTCCTTGGTGTATTGGAGTTTGAAAAATACATAGGATGCCACAAGTAATCCTAATCATAAGACTCAACTTTCCTAATGACTAGGAGACCTTAAAAATAATAAAACATCTTAATTTATGCCTAAAATTACTAAAATTTCCTATCCCAAACATGAAATTAGAAATTCTACAAAATTATAGGGCAACAAGGAAACCAACTTCCTCTTCCAAAAATCTCTAAGACCTTATGGAGGACAAATACAAATTTTGAAATAAGTTGTTGAAATTATGCTCTTGCATCAACATCTACCAATGTATCCTTGTAGGCCACCCCCTTTAACAATAGATGTAATACCAATGTCCTTTACCAGCTAGAAGGAACTCCTTACATAATTCTCTCTTAGATCCCCTTAACCCATTGCAATGATTGTCTTTGATGTTTACCTAGTTGCAAGCACATTAAGAAGCAATGTAGCATAATGCTGGTTGAGGATTTCGATAAGTATGTGATTTTGTTGACATCTTGTGACTATCTCATATGTGAATATCTAAAATCTTGGATGTATATTGTCGCCCTGACACTATAACATGACTTAGTATTGCCTATCATACCATGTCACTCCCTCCTCGAGACACCTAGAACTCGCTAACACTCCCTGTCACACACTCTTATTCATTCATTTATGAATTTTGACCTAGTGCGCCTTTGTCATGTTTTCCTGGCACTCCCTAACACTCCTTAGCACGCATTGGCACACCTAGGCACTTGGAAAAACTTTGTATGCTTCCTTAGCACTCTAACATGCCTTGGCACTTCCTAGAATACCGTGTCACTCCCTTCTTAACACACCTGGAACTGGCTTATACTTCATTTCCATGCATTTTAAACTAGTGCTCCTTTGCGTTTTGTTGACACTTGGCCCTCACACTCCCTAGCATGTGTTCATGCCACACCCTGGCACCTGCCACATCTTGGCATGCCTATCATGCCTTGGAACTGCCTAACATGTGTTAGTACTTCTAGGAATTCCCTGACACACCTTGGTATTCGTTAGCTTTCATGTCATCATAGATAACCTTGCTTTTTTTGTGACTTGGGAACCCAACCAAGTCATTGGAAAATCGATGTTGTGCATAGCCCAAAGTTTCCCTTTGTTTAAAACTACTTTTTCCAACCCTTTATGTAACCATAGGCTTACCTCCTACAAGTCTTATTCTGACCTTCTCCTAACACACTTTATCCTTGAGACACTTGGAATTCGTTAACACTACTTGGCACACACTCTTATTCGTTCATTTCCATGCATTTTGACCTAATTCTCCCTTGCAATGTCCTAGCACTCCCTAACAGTCCTCAACATCCATTGACACTTTCTGGCATGTGTTAGCATGCCTTTTCATTCCTTGGCACTCATTGACACTCCTTAGTTATCATGCCCTCACAATTACCCTTACTTTTTTTGAACTTGGGAACCCACCCAAGTCTTGCCTTGAATATAACAACTTGACCAAGTTACGGTTACTACAACTAGATTGTGCCTTGTTCACCTAAGAAATTACTATAACCCCTCACCCATTTAACCCCCTAAACACTAAACCCCTAACCCATTTAACCCCTTAAACCCTTAACCCCTAACCCCTTAAACCCTAATTCCCGACCCCTAACCCATTCAACCCCCTAAACCCCTAAAACCCTAACCCATTTAACCCCCAAACCCTAACCCCTAAAATACTTAACTGCTAAATCCCCTAACCCCCTAAACCTCTTAACCCCTAAACCTCTAACCCCTTCTTGTATTATATGGTTTCAAACCCTTCTTGTCTCCTTCAAGGGGGTTTCTGGAGGTCTTAAAAAAGACGTCCTTTTGCTAATCAAATGGATTTTTTCTTTCACACATGTATGGAAACGTACTTTCCAAATCATATTGTAATAGATTCATAAGGCGATGTTATTGGTATTAACTACACCTTATTTGGAGACATCATTTTTATTGTAGGGGTTGGTACCTTTCTATTGGATGTGGTTGGCGATGTGAAGACTACTCAACCTCTAGTAAAGATTCATACTAACTCTAACAAGCTTATGGATGCTTTTTTACAAAGGGATACCCCTCTAAGCTTAACTCATTGGATTCTTTGTTTGTTCATGCTAATTATTGTTCTCAACTTTCCTTCTCCAAGGGGCTAAGACTATTTGCTTCATTTATTTTACATGGCCCGATGAAAGAAGAAGAATGGAGTTTGTCTCCACATCTTTTCCATTTCACTAAGTTACAAAAAAGAGTCAAATTCTATAGCCAATAGACTAATAGTCTCTTGATACACCTTTAGTGAGCTATGCATAGCTCTCACCTATCACTGTAGCTCAATGAAATGACATCTAATAGCTCCAAGACACCATTATAAATGGAGTAGTTGTGAAGTTGTTGTTAAATGATTGCCCCTAAATGTTCAATTCTCATGAATTTTGGGGGAGGGGGGTCTTTTGGTGTATTGATCGGGGCGAGGGGACATAAGGGTAGCATGGATGGGTAGAAGTGAGAGGTTCAAGCATGGTTTACTAAGATCTACAATCCTAACATTAGAGAATGAGAAGGAGCCTTAGGGCCTTATGGCATAGGGGCTAAGGAACCTATAGGTAAGGTAATGAGAGAAATTGATAGGGGAACCCCCAATAGTTGTGACAAGGGGATTAGGGGCCACATTATCACAACCCATACACACTTAACCCATAACCACTAATGTCCCTATCCCTTTAACCTCGAAGCCATAATCCCTTAATCCATATACCCATAACTCATAACAAATTAACCCCTTGATCCCTTAAACCCAAAGCCATTAACCCCTTAACCCCTAACCACTATCTTAGAATCCTTGAACCCCATAAACCCTAATCCCATATCCTCTTAAAGCTTGACCCTTAACCCATAACCCCTAACCCCTAAACTCATTAACCCCTAACCCCTTAACCTTCTAACACCTAAATAACATAACCCTTAGGCAATTGACCCCTAAATCCCCTGACATGTAAGCCCTTGATGGTTAATATTAACCCCTAAATCCCTTAACCACTAATCCATTAACCTCTAACCCTTAAACCCCCTAACCTTCAAATCCCATAAGCCCTAACCCTTTACCCTTTACCGTTAACCCCTTGCTCCTAAACCCTTAAACCCATTAACTCCTAGAACCCATTACACTTTATCCCAAACCATAGGTGCTCCAACGCTAATATTCTTGGGCATATTATGCTTTTATCTGCTAACCGCTCCAAATACAGCCTCTAAGAACTAGTAGGGTCCAAGGAAAAGAGCTAAAAGTTCCCCAAATCCGATCTACATTTGATGGACAATCGCATTTCCCCCAAATGTCCTCCACATATTTGCCTTGGTGTATTGGAGTTTGAAAAATACATAGGATGCCACAAGTAATCCTAATCATAAGACTCAACTTTCCTAATGACTAGGAGGCCTTAAAAATAGAAATAAAAACATCTTAACTTATTCCTAAAATTACTAAAATTTCCTATCCCAAATATGAAGTTAGAAATTCTACAAAATTATAGGGCAACAAGGAAACCAACTTCCTCTTCTATAAATCTCTAAGACCTCATGGAGGACAAGTACAAATTTTGAAATAAATTGTTGAAATTATGCTCTTGCATCAGTAGCTACCAATGTATCCTTGTAGGCCACCACCTTTAACGATAGTAATACCAATGGACTTTACCTAGAAGGAACTCCTTACATAATTCTCTCTTAGATCCCCTTAACCCATTGTAATGATTGTCATTGATGCCTACCTAGTTGAAAGCGCATTAAGAAGCAATGTAGCATATTCCTGGTTGAGGATTTCGATAAGTATGTGATTTTGCTGATATGTTGTGACTGTCCTGTATGTGAATATATAAAATCATTTTTTTTGTACCAGTTTAATGATTGATTTTCATGAATTTTAAACTAGTGCTCCCTTGTGTTTCCTTGACACTTGGCCCTCACACTCCCTAGCATGTATTCATGCCACACCCTAGCACCTGCCACATCTTGGCATGCCTATCATGCCTTGGAACTGCCTAACATGTGTTAGTACTTTTAGGAATTCCCTGACACACTTTGGTATTCCTTAGCTTTCATGCCGTCATAGATAACCTTACTTTTGTTTGCGACTTGGGAACCCAACCAAGTCATTGGAAAATAAATGTTGTGCCCAACCCAAAGTTTCCCTTTGTTTGAAACTACTTTGTGCAACCCTTTATGTAACCATAGGCTTACCTCCTACAAGTCTTATTCTGGCCTTCCCCTAACACACTTTATACTTGAGACACTTGGATTTCATTGACACTACTTGGCACACACTCTTATTCGTTCATTTCCATGCATTTTTGACCTAGTTCTCCCTTGCAATGTCCTGGCACTCCCTAACACTCCTCAACATCCATTGACACTTTCTAGCATGTGTTAGCATGCCTTTTCATTCCTTGGCACACACTGACACTCCTTAGTTCTCATGCCCTCACAATCACCCTTACTTTTTTGGAACTTGGGATCCCAACCAAGTCTTGCCTTGACTATAACAACTTGACCAAGTTATTGTTACTACAACTATATTATGTATTGTTTACCTAATAAATGGCTATAACCCCTCACCCATTTAACCCCCTAAACCCTAAACCCCTAACCCATTTAACCCCTTAAACCCTAAACCTCTAAACCTTTAACCCCTAACCCCTTAAACCCTAATTCCCGACCCTAACCCATTTAACCCATTAAACCCCTAAAAACCTAACCCATTTAACCCCCAAACCCTAACCCCGAAAACCTAACCCCTAACCCCTTTAACCCCTAACCGCTAAAATCCTTAACTACTAAATCCCCTAACCCCCTAAACCTTTAAACCCCTAACCCATTTAACAACCTAAACATCTAACCCCTTAACCCCTTAACCCCTAACCCCTAAAATCCTTAACTACTAAATCCCCTAACCCCCTAAACCTCTAAACCCCTAAACCCATTTAACCTCGTAAACCCTAAACATCTAACCCTTAACCCCTTAAGCCCTAATTCCCAACCCCTAACCCATCTAACCCCTTAAACCCATAAAACCCTAACCCATTTAACCCCCAAAACCCTAAACCTCTAAACCCTTTAACCCCTAAACCACTAACACCTAAATCCCTAACCCCTTAACCCCTAAATTGTTAATGCTTAACCATTAACCCATTAACCCCTCACCCCTAACCCATAAAATCCTTAACTTCTAAGAACTAGTAGGGTCCAAGGAAAAGAGCTACAAGTTCCCCAAATCCGATCTACATTTGATGGACAATCACATTTCCCCCAAATGTCCTCCACATATTTGCCTTGGTGTATTGGAGTTTGAAAAATACATAGGATGCCACAAGTAATCCTAATCATAAGACTCAACTTTCCTAATGACTAGGAGGCCTTAAAAATAGAAATAAAAACATCTTAACTTATGCCTAAATTTACTAAAATTTCCTATCCCAAATATGAAGTTAGAAATTATACAAAATTATAGGGCAACAAGGAAACTCATCCCTTAAATACTAACCCGAACCCGAATCCCTAATCCCTTAAATACTAACTCATTATGCCCCTAACCCCTAAATGCGCCTAAATCCGCTAACCCTTAAGCCCCCAATCCCTAACCCCTTAACCACTAACACATTATTCCCCTAAACTTAAACCTCTAACCCCTAAGCCCCTATTCCCCTAACCCCTTATTATACTAGGCTCGTGGTGCTTTCTTGAGGCCATACAAGGATTTTACCGCTTACATGCTTTATGTTCCTAACCCTTCACAAAAAATCCTTCTGGTTGGGGCACAAAAACATTCTCTTTCATATCTCCATTCAAGAAAGCAATTTTTACATCCATTTGATGGAATTTCCAACTTTTTGAGTTTCTAGGGCAAAGAATGTCCATATGGTATCCCATTTTGCTATGGGGGAAAAAGTATTCTCATAATAGACCCCTTCTTTTTGTGTAAAAACTTTTGCCACAAGCCTAGATTTATTCTTTTCAAATGAGCCATCTGTTTTATAATTTTTTTTGAAAAATGTTAGCACTTAATTTAGCAAGGGTCGTAGAAGGGGTTCCAAAGGGACTAATACTAGATCAAGTGGAAACAATGGGACAAGGACCCATTGTCACCTCATTCAATTTCCCCTGCTCTTTATGCACTTTCACTGATGGGAGGAGTCTCGGTACAGGGAAATTACTAGAATGATGAGACCAATAATGATGCACAATGTGATTTCTAATGCCCATTCAAAGAAGAGGATTAGATAATAGGTTCCCTACTTTAGAAGCAAAATAAGGACTCTCAAAGAAAGGCTCGAGGGAAAGATGACCTCGGGTTTAGGAATATTAAAAAATGATGAATGCCTAAGATCAAAACTTCCAAAATCCCTCTCTTGTGATTGACGTGTTTACACCTCCTCAAGACACCTAGAACTCGCTAACACTCCCTGTCACACACTCTTATTCAATCATTTATGCATTTTGACCTAGTGCTCTGTTATGTTTTCCTGGCACTCCCTAACACTCCTTAGCACACATTGTCACACCTTGGCACTTGGAACATCTTTGTATGCTTCCCTAGCACTCTAACATGCCTTGGCATTTCCCAGAATACCATGTCACTCCCTTCTTAGCACACCTGGAACTGGCTGATACTCCATCTCCATGCATTTGAAACTAGTGCTCCGGCCTTGTGTTTCCCTGACACTTGGCCATCACACTCCCTAGCATGTTTTTATTGCATCCATACAAACAACAACCTAAACCATGGCAGATGATCACTTCATAATAAATCCATACTTGTTTGACATATCAAGCTGATCAAGAAGTTTACTCGTTGCCTCTCAATCAACTAGTTAAGTTATGTATGCTTGTAATTGTAAATGGATCTTCCAACTTGCACAAGCTCTACTTGTAATTTATTAAATCCATTATAGGAAAACACCTTATTATGGAAGCATACCTGGTTTAAATCTCTACCCCTCTAACCCCCCTTCAACCCACCAATAATATGTGGATGACACTCTTCTTATGGGCTCTCCCTCGGTCAAAGAAGCCCTTTCCTTCCACAATATTCTTGTTGATTTTTCCCAGGCCTTTGGCACCTCCATCAATAAAGCCAAATCAAAACTCTTCTTCCTCATTACCTCCTAGACCATTCAACTCAACAAGAGACCCAGACCCAGACCCAGAAAAATCTGCATACCTAAAAAAGATGGGGGGCTTGGTCTCAGAGACCCAGACTTGTTGGGAAAAGTTATGGGCGCCAAAAACTGGTGGAGATGGATCACCAGCCCCAACACCTCTTGGGAAAAACTCTGGAAGGAAAAATATGCCCCATATCACAACCTGAAGTCTCTAATCAGGCTCTCTGGAAACCTCAAAGGTTTCTCGGTCTAGAACCAAGCTTGGGTGAATAGAGGAATGGTCCAAAACCAGAGTGTTGACATTGTTAGCTGTACAGCTGAAATTTACATCCATCGATTATGATGTCACTTGATACTGAAGGAAACTGGGGCGGCGACATGATATTAATCGATGCGATGGTACATGCAACTATTGAGGCAAAGAGTCATGGCCCACCTGACTAAATTTGTGACCCAACCAACTAGGAACAACCTTTCCAACATCCTAGCCCTATGGAACCTCCCCAAATTCCCTAACCCTCTGTGCCCAAGCCCTAATTTCCACCCATAGTGTTTTCAAACCATGTGCTCAGATCGTCAAGTAGCTAACACCTCTCTTAGCCTCCTTAGAGAATCTTTAGTATCCAAACTCTTTCAACTTTATTCCTCTCCTCTCTCCCCAAAACTTCAACAAACCCAAACAATAAGAATTAATACATGATAAATAATCAAATGATTTTAGTTATTTAATCAAAGTAAAGAGTCATGAGAGGGCCAAAATTAATTTAATATTAAATTACTCATAAGGCTATAGTTAAAAAAATTATCAAGCTTAATCAATATTAATGCTAATCATAATCTTAACCATTAATAAATGCTTTAGTATAATAAACCATAGAATACTAACATATCCATGTGAGTTATGTATATGTAGATAACATACACATACCTTGGATGTATAGTAATAATATCAACAAGAAATTACCAAGCAATCAATCTTCTAGTAGGTAGGATAATAACTAATCATAACATAAAATGGTTGGGGAGTGGGTGTTACAAATGGCTCCCTTATATTAATCATATATATCTTATATATTATTAATATGTGTCTATTACTTAGTAAATGAACTATTGTTCATTTCATTTTTCAAAGAATATTTTTCTCTCACTCACCAATGTATTAAACGTTGTAAGGGTAGCTGGTACATTTTCAATACCATATATTTACTCCCCTGCTTTGTCTTCAAATAAAACACAATAGTAACTAGAAACTAAAATACCAACTAGTAACCCTAAAAGAATCAATAAAATTTTATATCACGAGCTCTATGAATTCTTTTGTAAGTTATATTTTTATCGTAAATTGTGTTATTGAAATTTATATATATATCTTTATTTTTGTGGAGGTTATGCAGGCATACATCACTAATTTATTCAAATTACATCTTAGTAGTGGGTGTTGAAGATCAAAAGTTTTAGTTGTTGTGAATTTTTTTCCATCTCACAAAAAAGAAACAATTCCAATTCGAATAAAATCTCTATCATCTTGCTCCTTGAATTTATAAATAGTACCTACCAATATTTTATGGCTCCACCTGCAAATGTTCTTATGCCTTACTCCACTTGTTTGTATTTTTTTCCTAATTTACTTGCTTGCATTTACTATTTTTTCCACTTGCTTGGATTTATAAATATTACCAGCATGAGATGTCTTCTTTATGCCTACATGATATAAAGATACAACAACTCACACTAGAGATACAAATTGATTCAATGCAAATTTGATTTCTTATTATCAAAACTTCGAAATTGAATAAATAATATTCAATTTAAACCTTCATTTTTGTTTGGGGAGGCTTGTGTGGGTACGTGGTTATGTAGGTCATGAGTAGAATTCCTCACAGAGTGGATAAAATCCCCAACCTTGGAGCATCTTTCTGGCCTTCCAAGATTGGTACTTTGGCATGTATGGTTACATGGGAATATAACCATCTCTAATAATAAAATCCAAATATTTGATAGACGGTGCATAAAACAACTACGATAATGAAGGAATTCAACATAGAAGGTTTAAAGAAGAAAATCAAAATTCCAATTGGACCTAGAATAGATACTTCAAAGGCTTGGGCCTTCTTTGATGGAGCCAAAAATCATGCTAGGGCGATTTGTGGAGCGGTAGCTACATTTCACTTGAACAAGAATCACACTTCCCTTCTTAGCCTGGGATTGGGGCTTATAAATACTAATAAAATAGAATTAATTGGGATTTAGATTTTCCTTGACTTTGCAATATCCAGGTAGGTGAACTGCTTACAAATATTTGACAATTCTCAAGTGGTTTTTGATTGGTTCTTAGGGATTGACACATTACATAGTTTGGCCATAAAACTGTGTCAACAAAGAATTCGACAATTACAAGAATTTTTTGAGCTAGAGGTATCACATATCCACAAAGAAAACAACGTTGAAGTGGATAGAAGATCAAAGGAAACATTACTCCAAACTGTAGGACATTTGGTGATTACAGAAAAAGTCATTGATGTCCTTAGGGTGAATGCCAACAACATTTTTCTGAATTGAAGTTGTATTGGGAACTTGCATGTTTTTTTATGTTGGACTATTTTATGCTCCTAATTGTTAGAATGCCATAGTTTTGACAGACATGTCCAAGAAGTTGTATTGGAATAGTAATATTGTATACTTTGATTTCAATGAAATAGTGAGTATACAATTTTTTCATGGGATTGACACATTACATAGTTTGGCCATAAAACTGTGTCAACAAAGAATTCGACAATTACAAGAATTTTTTGAGCTAGAGGTATCACATATCCACAAAGAAAACAACGTTGAAGTGGATAGAAGATCAAAGGAAACATTACTCCAAACTGTAGGACATTTGGTGATTACAGAAAAAGTCATTGATGTCCTTAGGGTGAATGCCAACAACATTTTTCTGAATTGAAGTTGTATTGGGAACTTGCATGTTTTTTTATGTTGGACTATTTTATGCTCCTAATTGTTAGAATGCCATAGTTTTCACAGACATGTCCAAGAAGTTGTATTGGAATAGTAATATTGTATACTTTGATTTCAATGAAATAGTGAGTATACAATTTTTTCATGGGATGAAAAAAAAAATTGCTACAAGTTCTTTTTGTGTTACCATATATAAACATTTTCAATATTAAACATTATTCCTTCACAATTTGATTTTTATAACTTGTTAGCTTATGAAAACCAAAGACATAATTTTTTTTGTCTTCAATCGTTAAAACAAACTAGTCAATCTTTTTATAATTTTTTTAATCAAACTTAAAAATAAAAATTAATTTCAATGACTTATAATTATTATATTATTTTTATAATCATTCATCAAAGGTTCATAAACTTTTTTTAAATATTTATCTAATTTTAATTATATATTTTAATGTCCCCGGTGACGGTGAGAAGCGGGAGGGGTATCATGGTGGGATCCTTGCCCACCACTTAGGGCAATACGAAGATGCTATGCATTGAAATATGGGGGTGGTGCGACCACCCCCGTGCATGCGATGGATTTATTTTACCAACCTAGAAATCATGTTAAGGATGTTGTCTATTAAACGAATGTGTCAGCTAAGGACTCATTTAGGGGGTATTTTTTGTTACAGACGAGGTTAATTGTTGTGTGATCATGATTGGGTTAATTATTGGGGTTGAGAAGATGGTGTGTATGTTGCAAGAGTCTTAGTCGAGGGACGATTTCTGGTTGAGTAGAGGTTTTGGGTTTCACGCTTTAGAACATTCATTCCTACTGGCGCCCAAAAGTAATTTGTGGGCCTCTCTTAGATGCAAAGATGCGGCGTGATTACTTGGGTTCTTTTGACCCCATCAGTCCGGCGGGAGAGCCCATAAGCAGTGTTTACCATGGATAGCGTTCGAATCGCTGAACAAGAGATAAAAATCAATCGTCCGTGGCTATCATATAATTTTATCATTTTTAACCCCACGTTGGCGACCAAGAATATATGTATTTAAACTTTGGATATGTTTCAACGGTATGACCAATATATGTTTAATTAATTGTAGCGGATCACTATCACTTTAGTATGTCACCTAATAAATTTTTCTGACAATAATTAAAATCAAGTAATAGGTTCATTATAAAAGAAAACACGAATGGTTTCTAATTTGTTTACATCAAAATATTTTGGCATTAATTCCTTAACAATGTTTCATGATTTCACTTTTAAAAGACTAATAGAAAGGCTTGTTTAAAGCTTAAAATTTTCTTGCAAACCTATGTTCGGATTCATTTTGATTCAAGTTGTATTTAGCTACAAAGGATAGTACATTGCATGTTAGTGGAAAACTATTTTAGTGTTTTATGATTATACAAAGATGGGTGTTGAAAGTAAGGACAACAAATCAAAACCACAAGTGAAACTTCATTAAAATAAAGTTCTAGTGGAAAACTATGTTTAGATCCTAACCTTAGCTACAAATTCCAAATGCAAAAGAAATTTATATAAATAAAAAGAATAACTAATGACCTTAAGTCATACAACGAACCCAAAATATAAGACAACTTATAAAGAGAAGAACATATAATGAACAACGAGTAGATACTTTCAAACCAAGTTTTTTTGTGTAAGATTAACAAACATGAAGTAAGAAACCCAGAATATTCAAGTTTATCCATAACCTCTATATTCAAATACCTTGCATTAAAAGCTTTTCTCAAACCTTCTACGACAACCTTCACGACATCCTATAATACAAATGAAATTTATATACAGTCTGGAATTTTTATGTCAAGTTTCCAAACACATATTCCGTGTCAAAGTTAGAGGCATATCTACAAAAATTTGATTCGAAGAAAAAAATTGTGTTTGTTCGATGCAGTTTAATCTGCCTTTTGTCAACACGCTCGGCGCACTGTGTGGCGTGCGTGTCCACATCATTTGTTGATTTCCTGCAGGGTCGGTCCAACTGGAGAGTAGGCTGAATTGGTGTGGTCGCGGAGCTCTCACCATAACCCACAAAGGAAGATTAATAAAGGAAAGCTCAAAGCTTTCCCTCACAAATGAAGCCGTCCACATCGCACGTCCGCGTGTCACCCAAGACATCCCACATGTACCTCTTCACAAAGCGGTTAATCTCTGCGTGTCGGCACAAGGTCAGCCACTGTGCTGCATTGGGAGAAGCATGGAGCTGTGATTCCCCATGTGGAGAGCGGAAATATTATTTGGCGCCACCCCAGCGGAAGTGGGTACAACGTACTAAGCTTCAAGGTTTAGTTTGGAGTTAGGCTTATATAACCGGTTAACATCTGATCAACAAGGTGTTCACAAGTTGAGCATCCCACACTTCTTTCCTGGAAGCCCCAGACTTATGTATTTAAGCTTTTTCTCGCTTTTCTTTCCTTGCTTGCATGTATGTTGGATATGTTGGAAATATCTCTCAAATTTTTTCATTGCTGCATCTTTTTCTGACTAGGTTGAGTGAAACAGAGATTTCATATTCATAGAAACAATTAAGTAGGGTATTTCAAAAAAATAAAGTAAAATTGTGTCAGCTTTTCATTAAAAACAATGCTCACATCCAAATTTTGAGATGTGTTCTAACAAGGATTTTTTGTAAACATGTTCAATAGCAAACGATCATATTGTGGATATGTTTATTGATATGCAAGTAATGCAACAGGAACAATGGTAATGCGTTGAACGCAAGGTCAAAATTCAGTTAAGCCTCCGTTCGTATTATGGATTCTATGAAGTACAACATGAAGTTACAACTATATATCTTGGCATAACATGAAGTTGACAGGTTGACGAAAATAGTGGCAACTTATTCTTGATGATAGATATTGTAACGAGATTGCTCCAATCAAACTTAATGTCCTCGTCTTACTTTCTTGCCAAAAGGCCATATGAGATTTACAAGACCTTGCCCAACGCTCGGGTTATTTTTTCTAGCTATTATATGACATTGCATGCCATATCATTGAAAATACATCAACTTAACTTAGAACATCTCTCTAATAATTACCATGTAAGTGGTTCAAGGATAGAGTACTAACCCTTGGTGAAAAGTATCTTAGTCTTTGTGATGTATCAACCCCATCTCAATCATTAGATTCTTTCCATCACCTTAAGCTCTCTTGTTGAATAATATTTAGGTGATCTATACATAGGGAAGCCTCTGTAAATAATTTGCCACTAAATAGCCAGAGAAAGGTCACATATGGATACCTATTAACTTTGCTACCACAAGGTTTGATCCGTCTAGTGGGGCTTTGGACTAGGCACTCTAACACATTAATCATTTGATTCACCTCTTTACACATGAAATCTTTGTCCCTTTCACTCACTTGCACTAAAATGATAGCTTAGGATTTAGTCTAGAGATTTCCTTAGGTAAGAAACTATTTCCTAACCTAAAAGTACAGAACAAAGTTGTTATAACAAAGTAAGTGCACTTTGCCTATTGGAGAAGTTAGGACTTTTTCTTCCTTCAGGGGAGAATTTGAGATATAACAAAACCTTCACCTGCAAACCAAAATCATTATCACATGTTAAATTTTATCTACCTATTATAAGGTGGGAGTGAATTCAAGGAGTCAGGAGACCTATTTAATGATGTTTATGTATATCCTCTTTGATCCCATTTCTAGTAGTAGTGATAAGTTTGATGAGTAATCATGTTCATCAATGATTTAAAGGTGTTGCCTGACCATGCTGCTTGGTAGCATGGTTTTGGACCTCAGGCGTATTTAGAGGATCATTGATTGTGTATTTGCTAATATGTACCGCACTCTATGCTATTTGATATATTGACCCTTGTATGGTATACATAGATGAACAAATCTTTTTATATTTGATCTCTAATGGTTGGAATCATAGTTTGGAATCTTGAAAAAAAAATCATTTAAATTAATCATTTTATGTATTTTTTAAAAAGTATTCATCATATTTTATATATTGGTTCAAAACTCAGCTTTGACAGTATCTCGTTCAAAAACCAATTCCACACTATAAAACATTGAATGAACACATATATGTGACCAATGTTGACCACCTTGTTTATTTCTACACATTGGGTCTGATGTATTCAAAGAGCTCGAGATTGATAGTCATACAAACATGCAGAACAATGGTAGCGTGTTTTTGGACTTCAAAGGCTATTTAGAGACTCATTAATAGTATTTTGTCGCTAATATGTAGCATCACCATTTTGATATATTCACCTTTACATGGTAGCAGATGATAACCTTTATATGAGTTTGGTTCTGAATTTTGAGAAAAAAAAAATTCCATTTAAAATTAATTATTTTATGTATTTTTTTTTAAAAGTGATTCATTAAAATGGATTTTGATTTCCAAACCCAGCTAGATAGTGGTTGGTTCAAAACCGATTCCGTACTCTAAAACATTGAAACAAGACACATATTTGACAATGTTGACCACCTTGTTTATTTCTGGCATACATCGAAGCCGATGTGGCCTCGGGATGAGCTAAACAAATATGGTAATCCAATCAATGGTTATTAGAACAATGACCAATTTTCTTGAACCACTTTTCAAGGTAGATAATGCACCATTGAAGAATAAAATGTAAAACAGAATTTTAAATATATTCCATTGTTGAAGCACAATATAAAGAAGCCTATTTTAGCGAATAATTTTAGAAACAGCTTTATGGAATTTAGACTTCCTATTAAAAAAGAAATGTAACACAAAGATAAAGCCTGCTCTTTGGCGCTATGATACAAATGATCTCAAAAGATATGTCCTTAGCCTTTGTTTCACTTGTTCGTATATTTCAATTTGATAAAAGAACCTAATTTTAAAAGGTTAAAATTTGTTCATGCTTAGCAAAAACCACCGTTTTTGGTTTTTGACTAAAAAAATTAAAATAAATTGGGATAAACCATGGCACGTGTAGCCCGCACTAACAATCGATCAATCTTGTAAGAGTATTCGCAGGCCACCTAGCGTCACGCGTAACATATTTAATATCATATCTTATATTTGACAAACTTTTACTGTTCAAGAGCATTATGCCTCAACGGAATAATTTAAAACAATAAGAGGAAGAATGCCAATAAAGCTAGAACATCGTAGGGGTTACCAAAGTAAATCGGGGAAAATTATGTTAAATGCTAAAATGCCAAGCCCAAGAGAATTGGTCATGTTCACCAAAAGGCTTAAAAAGAAGATACCTGGTTAAATAGCCTCCATGATAGAGCTGAAATTCCTGAGTAAAAGCAGAGTAAAATCGTCTGTATTTTGTAAAAGCTAAAATAGCCTGTACTTTCTTATTTAAATTGTTTTTTTACCCAGATATGTAGATTCACACCATAAAAATCCTTAAATACTTTTGATTATTGTGTACAATATCTGTCCAACCTTTAGCTGCTGAAATTTCTGCTTCCGATTTTAAAGAATGTATCAGTAAAATGTAGGGAGAAATTAGATCCCAAAAACCACATAAAGTAATCTTCAAAAATCACCACTTCAAAAACAATTTGATTATAATATTCCTAATATAAAGTTATTATATCTGCTGGTGTACAATAATCCGGTTTGGTTTTCCCCTTGTGGATTTGCTCAGTTATTGGACACAAATTCTCTCCTCTCATTTAGTTCTTTAATGCTTATTGTGCATTTGGTTTATGTTCTATATCTACAATTGTTTAACCAATATTGTAGTAAAGAAGGAACAAGCATTGTTTCAGCACATATCATCATAATTTCAACAAATCATACTCAATTGGAAACATTGTATAAATGATTTAGGGTTGATGGACTTGGAACCACAAGACTAGAGGTTCCCTCTCGCACTGTGCGCATTAATATCCTTAGAGAATCACCCACAAAGAATAAGGTAATGATGAATCAGAGAGATCCTAGTATAGTGGATAAACATGATGACATGTAGCAATTTAATGGGAAGTGATGATTTTGGGACTTGTGAAGATTTAGAACTCGACGTGAGCCACTGTATACTGTACCCAATGCCATGTTTCTATATTCACCCTCACCTGCTACATGCTACATATACATGAGAAAACCTTCACATGTTTATGTCTTAATGGCGGTATTTCTCCAAGGAAAATCTTAGAAACCCAAGGGATGCTTCCCCAAATTCATGGATGGCATCCTAGTAAACGTTTTGGCATAGACCAGAGTATTCTCAGACAAGTGGATTCAAATTTCAAACTAGAGGCTCGCTAGCACAAAAACTAGCCAAATGCCCAGTAAAATTGGCAACTAGTTGACCCAACACGTTAGGCTATCTAATGTTTGGACTTTCATATTGATGTACATGAAAATCATTTTAATTAAATTCTGGCATATTTATGTAATTTTTAACAATCAACTCTTCAAACCTATCTTCCAAACATTTTTTGTCCGATTTCTCCCAAATTAATTCCAGCTATGCTCCCGTACTAACCTATCAACATGATAATTTATATTATTGATCTAATTGTGCAACTAGAGTCGATTTTGGATGTTATCAAAACCCTATCCATACCCAATTAGCCACTTAATAGCAACCACATATACAAATTTTAACATAATTGTGAGAAAACTAGAGATTATTGTGTGATGCTTGCCTCGCTCAATCCTAGTCTAGCGTTATATTTGCAACCAATTTATTATGAAACTATTCTTTACAACAAGAATGCAAATGAACATGTTTTTTATTAAATGGGTCAACCTTGTATAGTATAAATGTTTCATAAACGATATAGAAATACGTATATTTGCAACCAATTTATTGAATTCATTCTTTGATGCAACAAGAATGCAAATGAACATGTTTTTATTAAATGGGTCAAATCTTTTATAGTATAAATGTGTTTCATAAACGATATAGAAATACCCAAGTTTAAAGTATAATAGGATTGGAAGCCACATATGCTTCAAAATGTAGCGCCTACAAATGGTACCCTCTTCTCACATGGTTAAATGATGTTACCAGATGAAGTATTCAGGATTCAATAATAATTAAATTGTTGTTTGAGTTCTATACAATCACATGACTTAAATTGGAACCACTCCTATTATTACCCAAAGAATAAGTAGGCCTCGTACTTTGAAAACTCAAAAACACTCGACAAGAAAATACTAAAAGAATACTTCGATAGTAAACATTCACAAACTAGTGCTTACACAGACACACCAACCCTTCAAGAGTTTGACAAGATTCTGACCAAGTTCGGTCAAAACAAGCAACCTCGGTTCATTTCTCTGCAGTTAAATCAGTATCTCTTTACCTGCTTGTCCTTCGTGTATAGCCATGGCACCTCCACATTTTGTATGTGACTTGTTGCATTGTTCAGTACCACTGACCTACCTGCTTGTCGCTTCGAATATTAGCAAAATTATCTGGCCTTTATTGTTTCAATGATTCTAACATCTATGGTGTTCTGTTCCATTAAGGAAGCTGTGCATACACAAGATTTGGTTTTCCGTAGACTCGTTTTGTTATCCGCTTATGACTTTAAGATCTAACACAGATCCGTGTTTTGAACAAGTGCTAGCATAAGGTTGTTGGTGCTTAGAGTTTGCCAAACTATTGAATAGTAAATATATAATACAAGATGCTAAATAATGGATTGTTGCATCACAATACTATGATTAGAATGGCCTTCGAGGAACTTCCATAAACATGCCAGGATATTTAAATATATTGGCACTTTCTGCCCCACTGCTTAGGGAGATGCTCTCACAATCTAAGTGTACTTCCGTCACTTCCATCTTTTTGCGTCCCATTGACCATCTTTGCCACTAGCGCACATTATTATTCAACACTCGACAAATAAAATACGTTAAAAGAATACTTTATAGGCAAATATTCACAAACTAGTGCTATATTGCAGACACACCAACCCTTCGTGAGTTTGACAAGATTTGACCAAGCCCTGTCAAAACAAGCAACCTCGGTTCATTTCAGAGCAATTAGCATTCTTTATCGGGCTTGTCCTTCGTAAGTAGCCATGGCACCTCCACATTTTGTATGTGACTTGTCGTATTGTTCAGTACCACCGACCCACTGCTTTTGGTCGCTCTAATATTAGTAAAATTATCTTATCTTTTTATTGTTTCAATGATTCTAACATCTGTTGGTGTTCGTGTTCCATTAAGGAAGCCAAAAAGTACATAAGATTTGCTTTCCGTAGACTCGTTTACATCCTCGCTTTATGATCAAAAGATTCAATATAGATCTGTGTTTGGAACAAGTGCGATAAAGATAAGGTTGTTGGTGCTTAGAGTTTGCCAAACTATTGAATAGTATACAATTACGTTATGCTAAATAATGGATTGTTGCATCATAACACCATGATTAGAATGGCCTTCGAGAACTTTCCATAAACATGCCATATGATATTTAAAAAATATATTGGTACCACTTTCCACTGCTTTAGGAGATGCTCTGGGCAATCCAAGTGTACTTCCCGTCATCGATTCGGTGTAGCCTCCTGAATACTATCTGGCTACTAGCGTACATTGCTGTTCAAATTAATTTTAATTCAGAATGGTGCGAAACAATAATCATTTACCTGTGCCTGGCTGCCATTTGTTCTCTCGTCTTAAGCATTTCCATATGTTAATCGTACACCATTTGCGTGTAGGTGAGTTGCCATTAGACGACACAAGAATGAAACCAATCCGTATACAAGTTTGGTTCAACGTATCACCCCTCATGCATCCATGATTCACAAAATCAACAATTTGTTGATACTACAAGATGGACACTGAAGGCTTTTAAAGGTGAAAATGACAACAAGGCCCCGAGTCTCAAGAGACCGGAATAATGCAGACAACTGTGTAAAGTACCCAGAGAAAAACTATATTTCCCTTCACTCAATTAGGTTTTCTTAGCACTACAAGCTAAAACTAAAGCTTAACTACAATGCCAAAAGTCAAATCTGAACCCTGTGGGAGAATATGTTCTAATTTCAACAATCACATACATTTAAGTACTAAATTTTTTTCTAAGAGATGCATGTGAAGCATTAGCAATAATCCAGCATTACCATCACATTAATACCCAGCACTTCTCCCCAACATCGTCATTATGTAAAACTATACAAGGTTTAGTTAAACTCGAATTACCTATAAACAATATTATTTCCTCACATACAACTTCATACCTCAAATCTTCAACACAATTACACAAAAAATTACTTTGTTACTAAATAACTTGTAATCTTCAGTATTACCGTAATTTCAAACCCACTTTGAAATTGGTGATGATAAAATTAAACCCCATTGTCTCTTTCTCCGACTTTTTCTTTTACCTTTATGCTCGTTTGTTTTAACTTGTTCTTGTTAACTTACTGTTTTAACTGTCTGCCTAGAAATCCTTGCTATTAGGTATGTTTGAAATTTATAAATGTGTGAGATCAAGCAGCTTAGTACCACATTTGTGCACATACTTAAAACCATGTTGACTTCCAATGAATAGCTATTATGTGCTTGCAATCATGATATCATGCCACCAACAATACCTTTGAATCCGATCAAATAGTGATAAGATAAACAAGACTGCCAATTTACCTGTAGTGTTGCATCCATCAGCTTTGAGTCTTTAAGAGTCGATAACTTTACATTCATTTCAATAGGAGTTGTTGCAACATTTATCATCAACAATGCTTAAACACGTTTAAATTTCAATATTTTCTATATACTTAACTTGGAAAATCTAAACACATTGGAGTTTACTATTTCCGTAATCTTTAGCAGAAGTTCATCTTTTTTTATCACTTCCATCATTCTTGAAGTTGGATTCAATTTGAAATGATGCCACCAACATATAAGACGCGTAAACAATATTTCATCCTTCACCTTTGCTTTTTGACAATCGCACAGTGCTTCTGCAAACACTTATCCCTTATCGTCATCAATGCTTGCATACAAGGCTCTATGAGCCTGCCCTCAAATTATGGTCATCTTTATTCATTTAGTAGATTGCCTTTAGCCTAGTTAAAGATGCGTTTAGATAATTTTTCCTTGTCGTGATAAATACTCAAGACAACATCTGTATTAAAGCAACTTACGAAGATCATGGCAAGTGCAAAATATCTTAAACTAGGCTAAAGCAATCCACACGTACATGTATAAGTCCTTGATGGTACATTATCATCTTCATTTCATTTGAGGTCAACTGAGGAAAGAAGAAGATTGTGATAAGATGTACGGCTAGGCACAAAAATATATAATTATGACCCGTAAATTACCCTTTATGGATATGGCAATTGATATCATTTATTAGTTGTTTCCATGAATGCCTTACAAAGACAACAAGTAATTATTCCATCTGTTTCTTTGATTTCTGGGCTTTGAGGAAGGGTAACATTTACAAATGACAATGTTTTCAAAGCATCTCTCCTTTGGGCATTGTCATCGACCTGGGCAGTTTTTTATAGTTTTTTATTTGTATGTAAATGTCTTCCACTTCCATGGTAGTATTTTCTTCCTCCAATGAGTTTAAGCCTTACTTGAAGTCCTTGGCTATTCATTGGTTGGCTGGGTTCTAGTCTTCTCATTCTAGTGGTTCAGTGATTTTCATGCTCATCACAATCCAAGGGGAGTACTTAGAAACCATCTCATCCATCCAAGTAACCATTATCAATATGCCACTTAGCAGACCAACAAACTAATGTGCTACTTATGACCAACAAGTCAGATCATGAGCTATCTAGATTCTGTCAAGCAACAAAAGTATTATCTTCTACATCAATTGATTTCCTCATACGTATTAAAGACATAACAGTCATCAACTTTCTTCCATCAATGTTCCAACTCCAATCAACATCATTATAGCTATATTTTGTAGGGTGATAATTTTCAGTTTTGGGAGAAAATTGAGGATAGGCTTTGTTGTTCTCTGTCCAAATTGTTTAAAATATTGGGCAATGCTGACACTATAATTACATATTCTAAGCCATTAGAATTTCCTGCTAGTAATAATGCAACTCATCTAGATCCTTCATCTCAAAACAAAATAACACTTGATTTTTGGTTGCTGGAAAACTTTGTGGCTCTCTATGAATATTAGCCACTAAATCACAATGTAACCACAATAATTTGATTTGTATAAGCTTCATTGAGGTGACTTAGGAATGCCTTAGCTCATCACGTCCCATTTCCTATTAGCATACCTTTATTATTCATTGTCTCCATTTCCGCATTTTGTGAATTTACAACTGTAACAAAATAGTAAAAGGTTTTTTGCATATGTTGTCACATATTTCGTAGGGTTGTTTGTGAAGGAACCCAATCACCGCCCACACATTTTTTCTTTACAGATTTTTGTTAAGGTCATTTTTTTAGTATACAAATGGCAAAGTACTGGTAAGGTATTGTGTTTTTGGTATTTGTAGTATTTATGTTGTTGATTTAGTTAGAGTTCCGTTTATTTTAGAAATAACTTTAAAACGATACCTCAAAAGTTTGTTTGTGACCAAAGTGAGCTGTTGAACACTTTGAGAGATTCTGGCTCTATGGGTTGGGATGTATTTTCGTGCTCACTCAACACTAAAAAATTAAATATTCATAGATTCACTCCTCAGGTTTATTCAATATTGTCAAAGGTTCCCTAAAAAGCACTATTAACTGTTAAAAGTTGGGCAAATTTTATCGAGCATAGTACATGGTGTATCTGTGAAAAGAAAGACATCATCATATCCTAATACCCTATGAATTCAAAAATAAGACCTGCTCTGTGATGATGAATACTTCTATGAAATGACATATTACAAAATGCAAAATGTGCCAAAATAGGAAACTAAAGAAGTGGGACATGTTGGTATCCATAGATTTGGACCATGGAGTTTATATAGAAGAGGAATGGCATCTATCATTAAATTGAGTTTTTCTTATAACAAATAAATATGCACATTATTTAATACATTATTATTGATCATTTGAATTGATTTTTTTTTTTGATGAAAAATGCCCGGTTCCCAATATTCCCGAAGAACCAAGTGATTAGCATTACATAATGACTGTCACATGAACACAAAAACATATTTATGATGAAACCACTTTGGCGTATAAAACGAGGTCGGTGTCAATGAACTTATCCATATTCTCTACACATCTTTTGGATAGGCTATTGATTCACCGCTCAATTGGCTAGGACGCCTCTTTTTGCAAATGCTAAATCTTCTATATTACGTACACTTTTGTGTTGTTGTTGAACTTGAAGGTTACACATGGATTGACAAACACATGCTTTACTCGATATATTAAGGTTATTTTGATATTCCTATAAATTAATGTTTGATGTCTTAAAAGTTTTGAATATTGTGTATACTTATAAAAACAATTATTTGCAATATGCGTACTTTTACAAACAAAATACTTCCAAAGGACAATAAGTTGCTCCTCATTCTCATAGAGAAGCATTCTAAATAATGAAAGACACGGAATGGAGTACAAGACATATGATGCATGTCCAAATGACCATATATTGTACCATGTGAGAGAATGCAAATTTTGTTAAATAAATGCCCAAAGTGTGTCACACAAGAGATACCGTCAAGATCAAGTATCCAAGGACACTTATAGTACTACGACACATTCCACTAAAGCCAAGGTTTGAGAGAATGTTCAAGTGCAAGGAGTTGGCAAAATATATGGATTATCATGCACAAGGAGAAGCCAAGATGGTGTCATGCGTATGGTTGCGATAGTAAATATTGAAAGATATTGAGGGAAAATGGCCATACTTAAGAAATGAGCCAAGGAATGCAAAGAATTTCTAGTAATGGATGTGTCAATCCTTTGGAGATTCTAGAACAATTTATTCTATTTTGGGCTGTTAATTATAAACAACAATCTTTCCCTGATGGCAATGAAAAAGGAACATGCAATGTTAACTCTTACTTTATATTGGTACTAGAACATATGAATGCAATGTTTCTGAATTTTATATAAAAATATTTAACTAGCTAATCCTAATAAAGAACATTTTGTTTACTTAGGAAAATATCAAGTAAAGGATATGTATGTATACATGGAGCCTCATCGTATTTGTGCCTGTGAATTATGGAATGGTGTAAATATGTATGATGTATCAAGACCGTCAATGATAAACTTCTGGGCAATTTATCCGGACTATTCATGACGCCTCTGGGTTTCTATTTGTTGTGTATATTTATACATAATGGCTATAAATTACATTTATAATTATTGTCTTCATTTTAGTATTTATCAAATTTTAAGCTACACCTTATTTTAGGGCTACAAACAAAGGGGAAAACATGGCTGTCCACCAAGGTGGGCCAAAATTGTTGCATATGCAATCAAAGGACCTCAATAAACCGTATGATACATAGACACCCTTACCACAAAATCATCGCTATTTAGCAGCATAAACATAAGTTCAATGGAAAGGGAAGGAAATGAGGAAGCCAATAAAGATGTGAACCCCTAGGTGGAAAGCAATGGCGTAAGCAAAAAGGCGATGTGTTTTCCCCCGTGAATGAAAAGACTTTCATTTTCACAAATTAGAATATTATGAGAACCTGCCAATAGCTCACTCATTAAGTGCTATGCACATTTCGGAAAATGCAAGTAGTGCTTGTGAAACATCTAATGAACCAATATTGAAGCACAAATAAAGTTAAGAAAGGACCTTTCGAGTTGTTAACATCATGCCAAACATGGTTGCATGAAGACAACTCATATGTTCATGCGTTCCATGATTTTTACATCAAATGAGAAAGAAAACATCATTTTCCCTTTGGCTATGTGAAAATAAGATTTCTTTCTATTTTGAAAGTATATTAAAAAACTTATTCACAAGAGATGGACTTATTTTGTGCCTAAAAACACATGATTGGCACAATTGGATAAAGGTAACGTTGTTTACGGTTAGATTTGTTGGAACTTAATTCGAAATTGTATATCCTAGTGATAATAGCAAGCTTCATGCATATTTCACATGGTTATTTGTTAATGGTCATGCTAGTATTGTGATAATATCATTCCACATATCAGTTCATGTATATTTTAATAAGAGCATTGTTAATGGTCATGCAAAGAGTGTTGCCTGTGTTAGTCACCAAGCATTGACCATGATGTCACTTTGACTATTTCTGCAATTATGCAAATATCTCGAGGTATTTAATCAATCACATACTCTTCCATGAATGTTATCATTTGAAGGGGCATCAGTTATGCCTTTATATGAGTTATTACTTTTTAGTTTACTAGAAATCACAAGTCCTTATTGTAATACATGGTAATACTATGTGTGTCTCATTCAAAGAGACAAGCACTGCAGTGAATTGCCATTGAAGAGGAATGTTTGTTTTGATGTGTGATATTCAAATGTGCTTCCTCTGGGCTTTGTTCTCAAGAGCACTACCCTACACTTAGCAGAAGAGATTGAACAATGTGGTCCTATTCATATTCGAACAATGTGTGGCTCGTGGAGAGATATATGAAAGCTGAAAACAATTTGTGAGGCAAGGTTTCCACCGTAAGGGTCCATAGTTGAGGGGCACATGGTTTTTCAGGAAACAGTTCATTTAGTGAGTACTACTCAATTACATATTTAGCTCCGCATTACAGAATTATAACCAATCTCAATCATTTAAGGAGAAAATTAGAGGTGAAGGACTTCAAAGAGGATAAAAGGTAAACAAAATGTTAGTAGTAGTTTTTTTTATCTTAAATTTTTATAATAATACATAATATAATTAATTATTAACTATTGAACAACATTTTTCATTGTAGATGCTAAGGAGTGGGAGGCATTACATTTGTATGTTGCATACAATTCTCACTTTATGTTGGAATGATGGAGAAGTACCTAACAAAAGAAATTAGAAGATGAAATGTATGGACCAATATATATAATACACATGGTGAAAAAACATTAATCGAGATTATTCTGCCTACAAAGAAAGTATGTATAGATGCTCACATGGAATTAAGCAAAGACCAATATTGAAAATGAGGAAACAAAAGGGTTAATATATACAACAACAATTGAATTTCATTAAATATCTATAAATGGGGAGGTGATATATATTAATATGTTGCATATTGAATAAATTGTCGTTAAACTTTTATATCCTTGAATCTAATTAGTTAATATTTTTATGAATTTAGGTAAGATATTACAAAAGAATGTGGAATTTTATTACCATTATTGCATCGAAAAGTTGATGAAAAGAGACAAACTTATGATTGTAAATGGTGATCATTTGAGGTGGAATGTCGTTCACATGCAAATGATAAGATAACCAATCACAAGCATTGGCCAACATGGGAGTGTTGGAGGATATTAGAGCTTATTTTATGCTCAAGAAAGTTATTTTTCGTGTTGAATGGTACAAGTTTATCAAGTGGGAGAAGAAAAACTATCTTACCTCCACAACAATGATTCCATATGATCACATCTAGGTTTGAAGCCACTTTCCAACCTTATGTAAGCTTCCAAATCAATGCACCAAAATTTTTTCTGTTCCAAATTGAACAACCCAATGGCTTCTAATGGATGACGAGGACCAAGGGGACGAAGAGTAACATTTGTTCCGTAAGAGGACCATGATTACTTGAAGATGAAAGCTCCTCCAAGGACACAGACACACAGATGGAGATGATAAAGATGTTTAATGATGCATACAGACGTAAGACGCAAGATCATGATGGCTTCATCGAAGTGCTCAAGGACACACCAACCACAGTGACACTTAAGTATGAAGATGATGAATTTATTGATTTTAATTTCATCCGTAGTTGCAAAGACTATGAAAAATGATGGTATTAATTTCTATTTGTTGATTTAGGTCCATTAATGATGGGTATTTATACCCAAGGAGAAATCTCATGTGAGGATGAAAATTTTTGATCACTATGTTTATTTTAAGATATTTGTAAGGATTCACTACAGCCATATTGAGTTTCTAATTGTAATGGACATTAAGTACTTGAATGTTTAAGGTTTTAATTGAAAAGCACATATATATTTGGTGGAGGTAAAAATTCTAATCTACCACACTTCAACTTCTTAATTGAATTTTTGAACACCTTTAATTTACAAGAAGTTGTCACCTAGGCAAGAGAAACATAATATCGTAAACCTAAAAAAAAACTTTGCATATTGAGTATTGCTTTATGTTTTCTTTTTTTTATGTATTGAAACATATTGAAATTATTATGTTATTTTTCATGTGCTAGTGAATTCTAATTTTGTCATTAATGTGGACTAACATATGTTCTCAAATCAATATTTTCTTATTTTTTATGTTGTTATGTGTTTTTTTAGCTATTTTAACTGGGATTCAATGATGTTAACCCAGACGCAGTGGCAAAACACAATAATGCACAGGGCAAGACATGAACAAGGATGATACAAGGAGGTGTTTGAAATAAGTATTTTATAGGTTCAATTATCTTATGTTCTTTATTATATTATGCTAATTCTATATTTTTGGAATGCGGGCAATTTCTAAAGTCATTCAAACCCTATCACACCTCAATACATCTAAACTTATGCTAGTGTAAAGCTTGATCAATATTTTCATTTTTTTTTCCTAGAGAAAAAAAGCGTAATTTTATTACCTTGTTGAGTACAAAATTGCAAATGAGAGTCAGCATGTACTATGTGTTCAATGAAGACAAACCCATAGAGTTTGTATACAAAAAAGTATTTACGCAGAAGAACAAGTATTCGTCTCCGAATCCAAATCGTCTTAACCATATTCGACGGAGAAATCAACAGCCAAATTTTAAAATGTTGTTGCTAACTTTTAAAACAAATTTTTTAAAAGAAAACATAAAAGAAACTCAAGTAGCACTACCAATAAGAAGTAGCACTTAAGCACACTTAGCCACAATCAAAGCCTATACCCACAAAGGACCAAGTGGTTGCTTCCAATATTTAAAATGCCTCACAAGTTAATTTCAGAATAGCATTGTGTTTGTTTAATTAAGGGAGGGACATACACCCATAACAGGATAAATAAGCAATCGCCTGTAATAAGTCGTGTATGTTTAAATAAAAAGGACCAGCCCCAACGTAGTGTTCCTTCAGCATGAAGACCAGTATAAAACCCATATGGCCACCATCTCAAAGAAAGTTTTGATACCATTTCAAGTCGCTCTAAAAATAAACACAAGAAAACACTACCACAAGACATAAGGTGTTCCATAGTTAAGCAAAAGTCAGCCACAAGAAAGCATAAACATGACGTCGCATCCTCGATAAAAATAGTTACATATATGTACCACCACAAAATAAAACCGCCACTAGATCACATCCTTACGATGTAAGATAAGCCACCATAGTAGCAATAGAACCTGTCAACAAGAACACAACTACTGACCTGCTACCCTTATATAATAATATGATCATTTTTGTGCATTAAATTAACTTATTTCATTCTTTATATATTTATTAATATTTAAAGCTTTGCTAATGCATTTTGTTGAAGTGCAGGATTCAATTATGTCGCCAACACATCAAATGTTGCCATGGCAGTATTGTTTATGCTCTAATGCATCCAATGTTATGCAAAATTTAAGGTTCAACAACATGTCGATCATAATAAAAGGTTCAAAGAACGTTGCTATCTACTATTAATAAATTAAATAAGAATTCGTAACACCGCCTAGAAAAGATTTCTAATGATCTTCATAGCCAATCATAGCTCAGGATACCTATAAGACCTATGGATGCACCAACATAAAAACACATCATAAAAGCTGAAACAGCACCGTCATTGTCAATGTGTGTCACTTAAATGTGTGACCAGCTCGTCGTAGCAGCCTCCCCTTCAGCAGAAAACCAAGCAATAAAATGTGTTGCGTAGCCACCATCACAAAAATGAGAAATCGCCACCAAAGTAAGCACCGTGATTTTTAGATGTCAAACTCAACTTTTACTGATTATGTTATTTGTTTGTACTTTTACTTCAGTTATGAGCTCTTGCTTCAATTTGCATGTCACCATGAGTTGCCTTCACTAAGATGCATTCAACCATGGAAAATGTCTTTTCATTCTTTAATTTTTTCTTGTTATTCATCTACATATCCTTTATATGAAAACCTATGCTTCAAACATGTCATCTGATTTTATTTTTTCCTTCTTTACACAAATTAATAAAAATCACATTTATATATGTCATTATTATGAAGACCAAACTTAGTTTACATATTTCAACTTTATTCATCTTTTATTCCATCTTATTATTTATATTTGTGCCTTGCAGATATTTCTAGGGTGACTCCAGAGTACACTGTATCTAATAAATAATCCATCAAATGTGGGTTCAAGTAGAATTCTCCTACTCAAGATCTAGCTGAAGTTTCTTTTTTAGGAGTCTCACAGATTCACAATCAAGAATGTTAAGGCTCCTACTAGATACCCTCGAAAATGTTTAACCGTACAAGAAATGGTTGAACAAATTCATTATGGAAATGCTAACATATGCAATAAGCCTATTTAAAATGACAGTGTAAAATTATTTTAATTTTTTTATAATTTCCATTGTTATGTTTAGGATAAATTAATTAAAGATGGCGTAGTTTCATATTTGGGTTGTATTTTTAATCGTTCCAAAATTTCTTTGTAAATGCAGGAAATAAGTGAGAAAGGCTTGATGTAACGAGGGTGGGAATCTACCTAACCCTCTGTGACTACAACAATATTCGGTGACCACAAAAGGAATGCAGAAGTTACAATCTTTCTCACCCAAGGAAATGTCTGCTAAGAAAATGAAGTTGAAATTTTATCACTTTATTTTTTGTCATGGGTCGGTCAATTGTTCTGGGTAACACCATCCAAATGGATTGGAGGAAGCAAACCAATGCTAAAAAAGAAGAACTATTTAAAGATGTTGTAATAGAACTGGAAACTCGGATTTGATAAAGAAATTATTCTAGATATTGGGCATGTAAATACATTCACCCAAAAAGAGACAATTTAAGGTCAAAGTTAGCAAAAATTTGATGGTCCACGTCCACTGACTGCTGTACCAAGTGACGTGATGAACTTATGAAAGATGGCAAGTTTAAAAGGAAGTGCATGAACCAAACTATAGGCCATCTCATCACAGGTGAAGTATCAGATAAACGTGTGCTAAACCCAAGCTAGGGGTCAAGTATTGGATCTCACAAATTAGGCTCTGTGATAACAAAATATTCGTGCAGTGTTATATAATATTTTCATCTATTATATTTTCTATTTTAGAGAAAGAATGTATTTCACTGAGTTAAGTGTATCTGTCATTATAGCTTATAAATATGATTATCTTTTGTTAATGGAAAATTACCTAATTTCAAGAAGCTCAGAGAAGAATTAAATATGCTTTTATTACATTCTGCTTCCCAAGGTCTACTACAACACATGATAGATCGAGGGGAAAAACGAACCATCGTGTTATGAATCCGAGAAGAAGTTGTTTGCAATATCTTATGAAGTGTGCAATAATTCTAATTGAAGGTATAATGTTATTTTTAACAAGTTAAATTGTGTTGTGTATAGGAATCCCAACAATCTAAATCACTGTGTGAAACATCCGGGAGTGAGCATGAGGACGATATATGTTAACATGATGAATCGTTTGTCGGTTGCTAACCTACCAATTGTTGGTTCTAATCCCTAAAAGAAAACTATTGTTGAATTTCAGCAAATGGGAGACAAAATAATGAGGAGGGTGTTGAATGATGGGAGAAATCCACACCCACAATTATAGTAGCACCCTCTTTAGAAAGAGGACACAAAAAAGGGGATTGATATGTACAGTCAAAATAAACATATTTTTAAACTTGAAAGATCCCGGGAGCAACAGATGGAAACACCTCTCGAATATTATCACAAGTCTTTCTATGTAGGATTGCTTCTATAGACATAACTTCACCGTACCACAAGATTTTCTTTTTTGTTACCCCAGATAAAATTCATTATTAGGAAGATATGTTTTGTATTTGTTATTTATATTTAATTTTATGCAGGAAGTGATAGTGATACATTAGAAGTTGGGTCCTGTGCTTTTAATTTTCAATGTTTGAACTGGCCCATTGCAAGTTTTCTCTTATTTTTTCGAGGGCTGTAGAATTTACGGTAGATATCCTGATCGTAGAAGTAGTCAAGAGAACTTTGTGTAAGAATTTTTTTATGGGATTTATTGGAAATAGTGAAACCTTTGAAACATAGAAAACAGAATAGGCTCACAAGAGCAATATATCGTTGTCAGCAGCACAAAACAAAGGACAAGGCAAACAAATGGCACTGGTGAGACAAGAGGGATTAGGATTAGCGATTACGCCTATGATGAGGCCGTAGTGCCCTTTAAAGAAAGAAATTGAGTGATGATCCCAGCCTCCTTGCAAAGAGGTCTTCATCGATTGATAATTTTTAACAGATACCCAATGATAAGTAGTTCAATATATGATTGATGCTTTTTTGTTATGTTGAAAGCATGTATGTTTTCTGTCACATGTTTCGATTCATTTAATCATGGCCTTGCAAGATTTTTGTAGTCTTGAGATTTAGGTAAAGCAATTTGTTGGTTTATCATATAAAGATATTTGCTTGTATAATGAGTTCATCAGCTCTTTAGTAGTGATTTTATCTTTGTGGTGGAAGTTATGAGGAACAATATAATGGAATACATTTTCAGGGAGTGCTACTTGCTGCACTGAAATTTTTTCAAGACTGCTAATTTAATTGGTGAATTTTAGTGTCAGCTAATGAACTGGTTGAGTTTTTGGTTCGTAGCAATACTTGGGAGTTCATATTTCTTGTTTTCATTCATGATTAGCACAATTTTCGTATTAACTTTGCTCATTTTCTATTTCATCAATGGTTTGCATCATCATGCTTAACCCAGTGCTATGTATCGTAGTGGTTTGTTTTTCTTTTTTGTCTTCATAGGCAATTCTGTGTTGGGTTCTATGCTTGCAAGGATCTCATATATATATATATATATATATATATAATCATCTTCAGATCTCAAATAAGTGTGCCTTTTGTTTACATGCTTGGGTGTTCATCATAAGTTTGTTTGGTCTACACCCTTGGTCGAACGTCCAAGCTTTTAATGTCCATAACCACCCAGCGGACATATACCCCACATGTGTATTCTATACTCATTTCTGGTCCCACAAGCACACCTTATCATGTCTGTTTATACACTTTGAATGGCCATGACTTCATAAAATAAGCGGTTTTCGCCGTGTTCCATGTGTACCGATATTTTGTTGTAAATTGTTACATAAATTTCATTCTTCTACACCGGACCAACGAGTGATGTTTACATATATATGAAACTTATGTACCCACATTTGTGGATGCCGTATATCGATTGTACTTTATATTTGAGAAAGTGTTTGAGTGACGTAAGCAATCGATGGGTATTGTTCATTATCCTACAAAATAAGTGGTTGCCGCACGTTATTAATGTGTGGAAATGCAACAGAGATGCTCATTATGTTGTTTACTTTCATATGGCAAGACCAATGTGTGGTCAATTATTCTTCCGTTGGGGTCCTGTTTCTTTCCAATTCATCAAAAGCCACACATCTTTGTGAGAATAGCCAACTAAAAAAGAACAACAAATGGAGGAAGGGCGGGGATATTTTTTAGTTTCTTGCTCAATAACCAAATCAAGTCCGGAACTACCTAGATATTTATTCATGGATACAATAACCATGTAAAAGTATTGCTATATGATGTAGGTTGTTTCTGGAATAAACTCCTGCGCCTTTCATGATGGCTTCAATTATGTCTCATGCTACCCTTGGTTTCAACAATCTATGGGTATATAGTGAAGCAAATCCGTATCAACATTACAACCATCTAGAGTCAAAGCAGTGATCATCATGCTCATAGCTGAAAGCCATATTTGTTCTTCCAATTAAGGAACACAGTGTAAATCTGTTTGAAGAAGGCCGTGCACAAATTACTTAACAAATTGTGTCTATAACATTGGCACAAGTCTCCGTGCTTCAATGAAACTATACAATCATTTAACATTTACTTTGTGTTACATAAATGTATGAAGAAGATGAGGAAGAAACCATCCAGATGTGCATAAGTTCTAGTTGTCCTGCCCTCGCACTCGACCGTTATTATCTCCCCCGTTTTTGCAAGATATTGTCGAGAGACTATCGTAGGCATACAATTCTTCAAAGGTTAAACGATTTCACCGAATTTTATATTTCCCATTGTTCGTTAAGATTGATATTTGGACTGTGATTTACGGAATCATGGGAAATATCTCAGGAACTTATTTTATACATCATACTTAATTAGAAAGGCCAAATGAAAGACACGGCGCTCGTATTATTCGTTCAAAAAACAAACTTGTGAGCACTGTGTTATAGGCTAAAATATTTTTGTTAGTGGGGTGTAATATTAAACAGTGTAACCTTAACAACCCGTTAGTGCTGCTTCTTTATTTACCACATGAGAACGATGTCATGTTTTTTTTCCTTATTTTCCTTATTATTTTGAAAATTTGAAGTGCTTAATACATCTGGCTTTTATGGTGGTATATCTCAATGTGGCTACATGGTTTCCGCTGCTGCATTGCCATGTCGTGGCATGATCTCATATATATGAATTTGACCTTGGTATATTAATAATTTTATTGAATAGATTCTGAATATCAACTATTGTCTTTATATCCTTTTACATACTGGTTTAGTTCATTTCTGTGAACCATGACCTTGATTTTTATCCTTGAAATCGTTGTTCTGCTCACACTCTGACCAACAATGTACCATGTGACTTCAGATTTTATCCTGGAAACTATTGCCTGCCCACACTCTGCCTCCCACACACCATAATTTATCTTTTCATTCCGGAAACTGCCTGTTTGTTGTTCTCCATTTAATAACATATGTGACCTTATGGCAGAGGAGTCTCGTCAAACATTACCATGTGTAGATGTGATGTACCTCCATAGCAATGCATATTATATATTAGAAATTGGCTTCTTCATCATGCCCTTAGTGTAGCCACAGGAATATACACTGGCTGATTCATTCACCGATTGTAACAATCTCAAAGGTAAGAGAATGGTATGCTTATTTTTGTAAGCGTGTATTTAAATAATATAAGCCACCGTTTTTATTTATACTTGAATATGAATACTTTAAAATAGATGAACATCAAACTTATGTCATTTAGTGTCATTGTGTTACTTTTGTTGTCAGCATCAAAATTTTTTCCGTTATATCCACCTTTCACATCGTTCATCACCCACATCTACTAGTTCTTGACAAACCAAGAATGTTTAAAAAATGTAAAATTGAAGTGGTTTTTCACCATTTTATCTTTCTAAAGAGTTTAAATATGATTCAAAATTTTAATTTTACAACAATGGACAAATTTATATACGTGAGATTATTTTTTAAGGGAGATGTTCAATTTGTTCATATAATGACTGTACAATGCATTCTGCCTCCTATTAATAATATAAATGATGTGTATACACATTTGCATGAAAACCATAGCTAGTAGAGAAAATGTGTGATTTCATGTTGTTCACCATCCTCGAGATTAACAATAAACAATAAAATGATTTTTGTTAGGTTTATATGATTTTGCAATATACATGTTACAGATTTGCTTTACATATTTTTTAACCGCTTCCGTATGGAATTGAAGAAACTTCTAGAAGTCCCACCAGCTCCTGCAGAATTTACATATTTGTAAACCTATTAGCAAAGTATGTGTATGTGATTTGCACCACCACAAACCTCTTAAACTAATGTTTATAATTATGGAACTTTAATTTCCATTTGTGAAATATTTTAATGGTATTATTTTCTGGAGGTACTAAGGATATTTTGCTTTAAGAGACCTGTTCGTCCATCTGACATTTAATTTTAGCATCCCTAGATTTAATAACTGAATGAATAATTTTAATTAATTTTTTCTCCAAATCCTTAGCATACTTAATTTTATAATCTCATCTATTTTTATGTGAGGCTGTTTAATTTCTTTGTGAAAGGGGTCACAGACATGAGGTTCAACATTCCACTGATGAATTTTGGTTCATAATTTGAACAAATAAAGGATAATTATTAATACATCATTTATGAGCTACCATCACATCCTTTGTCAAGTCTGCTTATGTCTCTTAGCCTGGGAGGTTTTTATTGCATCTCTGAAACCTCATATAACTGTGATGTTTTTGCTACATCAATAATCCAGACACCCAATATGCCCATTAAAAACATATTCACAGTGCGATGACAAGAGTGAAAATTGTGAGTGTGCATTGAGAATGAGTTTAATAATTACTGTAAGAATGTTATTTTCACAACTATAGACTTGAATAAAATTGTTTTATTCAATTTTGTCCATCAGACCTTGAATATTTTGTAAATTTACAGATCACTCAGTATAGATCAAAGTATAGTAATATGATCAGAACAAAACCACCAAGATTAAAACAGAGCAGCAATGTACTAGTTAGCGATGTGTACTATCCAAATTCCAAGTGTGATGCAGAAAAGGACTCATGTATTCACAATTGACCTGACTTAACAGTTGACAACTGCTTAGAAAGAATGTGACAGATGGTGAGGGGATGCAGACCCAAGAGCATCTCCACCGCGGGCCTGCTCTGATATCTGCATGGCGGTAGAAAGCCCTTGAGTCCTTCAACAACAAACCAATCGATCACATCTCATTATTCGAACACGTGTTCTCTCACACCCTGCCAATGAACAATCTCTTTCCCCCGACCCAATCGTTAGGGATCAGCCTTCTGGAAGCTATTCAGATCATATCCGTCCGTCAGTCATATGAGCAGATATAATTGCCTTATAACGACGAGTCCAGTGAGGCTAATGGGAACTCGAGTCTGAATACCCTCTCGCTGTTTCTCAACTCCATATCGTCTTTGTAATATATACACTTACCGTATCTTCTCGTGTATAGGTTCAAACCTTCTTTCAAAGTTGAGAGCCCCGCTAAAGAGTATGGTGATTGAGGGGAACTTTGAGAATGGTGTCTTTTATTCTGTGAATATATATATATATATATATATATATATATATATATATATGCGTTGGATGTAGACAGCCAGCACTCTCCTTAATTAATTCAATTGGGTTGGGGCATGTGCACGCACTCTGTGTCATGATTGCACCTTTGATTGGAGATCAGTAAGGGTTTTTTACAAAGCACATATGAATCTATTTAATATCACAATTACACATTTATAGACCCTATGAACATGCTTACAATTTTATTATTCTATAAATCTTCATCAGAAGCATACTATAAGGAAGATTTATCCTCCAAATTATATGTTGCATGGCTGCTTAGAGTGTTAAAGGTTTTTTTTTTTTTTTTAAATTAATGTTGAAGATTTTTCCAGTTGCAAAATATATTAGGTATATACCAGAAATAGTTTATATTTAAAATAAAGCATAAATAAGAACAGCCTTTTCCTAATATATCTAATCATTTGAGGTAATTTAGTGATTCACTTTTTACAAAGTTGTATGATGTGCAGTGCCATTTTTTTATAAGAGTGGGAGTTCTGTCAAAGAATAGAGGTATGGGATTAGAATTAAGATTATATGATAAGTTGACAGTGGTGTATTTAAACTTGGCTTGGAGAAATCCCATAATAAGCTCCTCTATTACTAGTTTGTGTACAATTACCTTTAGTGAGTGTGCACCACTGTTCAAGACCATTCTAATATTTATCACTTGTGACCTTTTAGCAGATCCTCTAGATTTTAACAGAATCTGACTCTAGGGCTAATTTTAATTTGGAATTTTTTCCGTAAACTCAGTATACTTCTAATTTTGATAATTCCACCTGCATTATGTGATTGGTTTAACTTCTTTGCGTATGCCTACCGTACGTGTAGGTTCAATATCCCATCGATGAATTTTTGCAAAGTTGAAAGCAAGGTATGTTTATTGCACGCCTCGATTCATTTAATCATGGCCTTTGCAAGATTTTGTAGTGTTGAGATTTAGTAAAATAAATTTTGTTACTGTTTTCTAAAGATATTTGCCTAAAGTAATGAGTTCATTGGTTTCCTTTCAAAAGGTGATTTTTATCTTGTGGGTGGCCAAGAGTAAACAATATAATGAACATATCTTCAGAGTGCTACACCACAGAATTGAACTCCTTTATGTGACCTTAATTTAATTGTGAATTTCATGTTTGTCAAATGAACTGTTTAGCTTGGTTTAGAGTAATACTTTGGGAGTTCATATTTTGCTCTTTGTTCAAGCATTTAGTGTCAATTTTAGTATTAACTTTGCCTATTTTCTATTTCACTAATGGTTTAAAAGTGATCATGTCAATTCCATATGCTGTCATAACGAGGGTTTGTCTTTTTCTTTTTATTCCTGCAGAGACAACTTGTGTTGGCCTTATTTTGCAGATCTCATATATATATATATATATATATATATATATATATATATATATATATATATATATATATATATATATATATATATATATATATAACTGTCCCTAGATCCCTACACAAGGTTTTTGCTTATAGTTTGCATGTTCACTATAAGTTTGCTTGTTCAGCACCTCTTGCCCATGTCAAGTTTGTCACCCAGTAACCAAATTTGTATGTATACACCTGGTTACGTGTATTTTATACTCACTGGGTCCCACACACCTTGTATTGCAATTGTTTACACACTGTAATTATGGTCATGATTTCATGAAAAATATTATGTTTTTTGTCGTGTTCCACAAAGAGACATTTTGTTGTAAATTGTTTGCTGCATAAATTTCATTCCACACCCATCTATCTATGAGTGAACATATATGTTGAATTATGGGTACCCATATTTGTGATGTTGATATCGATTAATTGAAAACATATTTGAGAAAGTGTTCAGTATTTTCTATGAATTTATGTAACTTTATTGTTCATTATCCTAAGAAGCATAATGCTCAATGCCATTGTGAAATGGCAATGAGATGCCTGTCATGTTGTTTGCACCTTAAGGCAAGACCAATGTGGCCGAAGTATTCTCCTTCGTTAAATCGTTCTTTCCATCTATCAAATGGCACATTCTTTGTGAGAACAGCCAACTCGAAAAAAGAAATAACTTGCTCTGGACACAAAGTGATATTTTTTTAGTTTTTGTTTAATAACCCTAAATCAAGTCCTAACTACTCTAGATATTTATTCATGGAGGGGCTAACCATGTAAACATATTGCTACATGATGTAGGTTGTTTTGAACAAATCAGCCTTTCAGCAGATGGCTTCTCACTATGGTCCACATTTTTGCTCTTAAAACACCCAGGTACAGTAGTGAAGCAAATCGTATCAACATTACAACTATCTAGAGTCACAGTATCATCATGTCATAGCTGAAAATGCATATTTGTTCTTCCATCAATACACATGTGCAATCGTTTGAAGAAAAGTTAAAAGCAAATTAATTTAATAAATTGTAACTATGTAATTAAGATGTCCCAAAGCTCATTGGCACCATACACAATTCATTAACATACTGTAGTTATGTTAAAATGTATGCAGAAGATGAGGAAGAACCATCCATAGGATGCATAAATTTTCTATTGTCCTGCTCGTACTGACCGTTATTATCTCTCGCTTCTCAAGATATTGTCAATCATTGAGGTGAATATTAATTTCTTTCAAAGGTTAAACTAATTTTTCTCTAAAATTTCTTCTTTAGAATACTCAGACTGCATAACCGCCACATCCATCCATTGCTAGAGATCAGTACCTACATTCATTATTTCTCTGTGTTTTGCGGTACCAATAATGTTTGGGAAAACGTTTTTAGTACATCGCATAAATCGCCACATCTATCCTTGTTAGACATCGTTCGTCACCCATATTCATTGTCTCTCAGTATTAAACCAAGAATGTTTGGGAAATGCAGGTCTGGAAGTGGTTTCTCTACTCTACTTTGATCTCGGAAAGAGCTTTCTGAATATGATTCAAAATTAATTCCTTACACAACTTGGGACAACCTTATATGATGCTATAGAGATTGATGAAAGGGAGCCACCCAACTTGTTCCTGGGCACGATCAGGACAATGCATTCTACTTCTCCTATTAATAACATGTATTTACGCATGGTCAAAATTTCCGCATGAAAACTATAGAAGAGAAAGGTAAGGCATCGGTGCTACCGATCCTCACATCACACAACAAACAATAAATGAGATTTCTCATGGGGTTTTATACTTGGGTAACATAAGGTTGCTTATGTTACTTGCTTATATTTTTAAATCAGCTTTTCCTCCTTGTGATGGAATTGGAAGAAACTAGAAGTCCCTAATTTCAGCTCGTAACCTGGAGTATATTTTAAACCCAAGCAGGGCAAAAGTATTGCAATTCGAGCCAACGGCAAACCCCAATTAATGGTTTAGTAATTATGAACTTGGACTTATTTTTGTGAAATATTCTCACCGCTTGTTTTTTGATGGGGTACTGCTTTGAAGATATTTTGCTTTAAGAGACCTGCTCCTTCTGCCTTATTCTAATATTTATCACTTGCAGACCTTTAGCAGATCCTCTTAGATTTAATAATCTATTTCTTAGGCTAATTTTTAATTTGAATTCTTTTTCTTAAACCCTATATACTTCTAATTTATAATTGTACCCGCCTGCATATTGGTTTCACTTCTTCTTTACGCGCTAACAAGATGGTGGTGTTCAATATCTGATTGATGAATTTTTACAGTTGAAAGAAGGTATGTTGTCGTTACCGCTTCTCCGATTCATTTAATCATGGCCTTGCAAGATTTTTGTAGTCTTGAGATTTAGGTAAAACAAATTTTGTTGCTTTTAGCCGCAAAGATATTTACCATAATGAGTTCACTGCCTCCTATGTAGTGATTTTTTTCAATAATAAAAGGCCTCTCCCAATCTTAAAGTTACATAGATATCTAATCTTCAATATTTTAGGCAGCGGAAGCTCAAGAATCATTAGAGGAAGAAACACTTCTCCATGTTGAAAGGGATGTTGGGTCTGAGTTATCTGAGTCATTAACGGGCAAAAATGTAAGAGCCTCCTTTACTTATGTTGTCCTTTTTGAGAGTTTGTTGCTTATGTTTATGCATATTGAAACTAGACAGATTATGTATTTTGTGCAGTTAGAAGATGCTGTTGAGAACGAAATGGAAACTTTCAAGGAACAGTGGGAAGGTACTCTTAAACATTTGTTTGGAGGATGAGAGTGCAGTTTGAAGATGCTGTTGAGAACGAAATGGAAACTCTCAAGGAACAATGGGAAAGTACTCTTGATAGTTTGGAGGATGAGAGTTTAGTTTTGCTGAATTAAACATTGGGGAATTGGGAATTGGCACTCTTCGGGCCACTGCACACTGCTCTCTATGCAAGGGTGTTGGACTCTTCAGGCAGCAGCACCCAGATTTGGACAAGAATCAGACCAAGCTTGATTCCTTTCCTCTCCCAAATGTAAGAAAACTAGAATATATGTGGATAATCCTCTGTCAACAGAACATCCTTATGACAGCACTGGAATTAAGTGTAAATTGGGCAATCAATTGTACATTTGGATGCATATACATTTTTTCTATTTTTTGTTATCAAGGAAGCCAATTCCAATTATACAAAGGTGTTGAAATGGTGGAGCTAACCACTGGATATGAATTTATTTTTCCAGCATTTAATGTGATTCAACCTTTTCGATTTATATGTCAGAGATTAAACTCTCTTTGTAAGATGGAGAAATATTGTACATTTTTCTTTTACCTCATAATAGTCATGAAATTAAGTTCCAAATTATGAGGATCTTGTATGTTCAAATTCAATGGCATGAATTTATTTTCAGCGAATATAAGTGTGATGCCTTATTATTTTCAAGGTTGCTTTCCAGAATTGTTAAGTTTTGGGAAATTGTTTATTAACTTAGATTTAAAATGACTGCTGTTAGCTTTAAAAAAATGGAATTTATTTTTTCTTTCCATAAAAAACAGATTTTAAGGTAATTAAAATCACTATTTGGAAACTTGAAATGTTGAAACCACCTTAAAATAACATTTAAAATGATTTGTTTATTTTTTTTTAAATATTTTTTCATATCGTCTCTAGAGAGACAATAATTTGAATTATGGACATATAGTCTCTATAGAGACAATACATTTTTGATCTCAGCTATTGTCCATAAGGATACAAATGTTATTGTCTCTAGAAGGACAAAAATGAAATTGTCTCTACAGAGACAAATTGTAGACAAATGAAATTGTCTCTAGAGAGACAATAACGACTATGTCTTTATAGAGACAATAATAGTATGTGTTCTATATTGTCTTTATAGAGACAATTTTTTGAGACACTAATTTTGAGACAGTAATTTTGAGACAATTGTTTGAGACATTAATCCTGAGACATTAAATTTGAGACACCCGCTTAAAGACAATATTTAAGACAATACACAATTTTCTTTTTGTCTCTAATTAAGACAATTCATTGTAAAATTGTCTTAACTATTGTCTTAAAACACCCCGACACTCTGCATCCAATACTTCCTTCTGACCTTCTCAAAAATACACACAATCACTCCATATAAAAATGCTCTCTAAATCTTTCATACAGAATCGCACTATGTTTTTACATACTCTCCATTTTAAGAAAAATACACAGCAACAACTTTTTTATTTTTTCCTTGGAGCCTTTTTTTTTAATACAAACTCTTTTTTTTTTTTTAACATGAAACTATTTTTATATGGCACAACATACCTTTTAAAAAAAAATTAAAACAGACTTTTGAACTTTTATATATATATATATTATAAACTTTAAAGTTTATAATATATATGTATATTAACCTTATACATATGTTAAAGGCAAAAGGTTAGTCACGACGTTTAAAAAAAACATAAGGGAAATGTTAAAAACAAGAGGTTGAACTTTAATGCGTCTGCCGCATAAATTAAAACCTTAAATTAAGGTTTTCAACTTTTGCCGTGGAATTCAACCTGGAAATTAAACTCAAATATAAACTTTATCGCGTAACAAATCTCCTTGACATCATCAAAGACCAAACCCGCGCGATTGGCCTCCCATTGGTTGGAGGTGGGACCCTCGGACTCGAAATCAAAAATTGAGTTCGATTTCATAAAATTATCGTGTATCAAATGGTCCTGCTAACTTAGGGCCTCAAACTCACGCGATAAGCTCTAATTGGTTGCTGGTGTTGACTTAGCATATTCAGAGATTCAAGCCACGCGCCAAATTTAAATGCGGCTTGGTGAGTTGGCTTAATGGCGGTATGGCAGAGTGTTAAGTTATCGGTTGCGTGGTTTGAAACCACAACCTTTCAATGCAATCACAGAGAGACATGGCTACGGCCTTCATCAAAAAATTGGAATTTGCAAAGTTTTAAAAGATTCATGGTGGCATGCAAGCGATACAAAAGAACGCTGCCGCAATCTGTCTTTTTACTCTGCAGTTGAAATTAATATTTCAACATTTTCAACCGTTGTGAATCATGTTTTTGACCAGCAGAGGACATCACATTATCATAGTAACTGTTTGTGCTCAGGAAGGTGGGCGACGTTGAGACTCAGGCAGCACGATAAAATATCTCATCAATAGGAAGATAGTGTCCGCATGCATGGGGATCAGATATTGAATATGCATTCCAACAATCGTCTCCTTGGAGGGCAGGTGACATGCAATAATTCATCATCATGTGGCTCAAATATTCAGATATTATTTCCCTAGGTAAGACAAGAACTAGTGATATTTATAAAATCATGTATATTTTAATTGGAATTGCTAGAGGATGACTGAAACTGAGTCCTTCTAGATTTTTTTTGAGACTGTAATAATTTGGACGTTTTTCATTATTGATAAACATGCAGATATGATTAACATCACCGGACACACAAATGGGCTTGTAACTTTTGCACGCCCTCAAAATAATCCTCTGAATGATTTGTCGAAGATTACTAAAAGTGAAATTCTCTTGAAGAATTCTGAAATATTATACAAATTTTCTCAGCTCCAGCTGTGTATTCCGATCATATTCATAATTATGAGACATATCCGTGGTAATTTATCTTACCAGATAATTAGAATAGTTGTGTCAGGTTTATAGCAAAATTACAGCAGTTTAAAACCAAATCTCGTTTCTGAGCAGAAACCCGGTTCAAGATGTTCAATAAAGAAATAGCCATCATTCGTGTCATTTCTTTGAAATATGTGAATTGTGTTTTTTTTTTTTTTTTTAAATAACCATGATGATCCATTTCTTGTTAGGTTATACTTTGAGTCTCTACAGAAGAACCAGGGTTCATATTGTCTTTGCTTGGGCTGATATCCATGCTTCCAGCGAAATTTTCATGGACAAGCCTATTGGACGGAGCTCTGGAAGTTTTCTTTTCAATTTTTCTCACGTCTATTCCATAGTAATTCTGTAGAACCCTCTTTAAATATAAATATTCACAGAATATTGAAGCTTTTGCTGCAAATTTCATCATCGTAGCCAAAGATCCATACTCCTAGCCACTAATCTAGAACTAATGGTCCTCACACTTTCCCATGGCTCTTGCATCTTCAAACATCCTCTGAAATATTGAAAGCAAAGAAGTCCAAACTCTTATGCAAATATCTTATGCAAGGCTCCTGCATAAGAAGAGGTATCAAATCTCTTATGCAAATATCTCAATATCAAAAAATATTTTATTTTTGTGTGAGTTTTGTACATCGATGTAAATCCATAATTAACATATGAATCTAAATAGTTTATATTCATTTTTTTCATATTTTTTTCATATTTTTTAATTAAAAAATAATTTTATTGCCTAACTATTAGTTTATATGTGCAATAATCATATTTTCAAATCATATTTTCTTCTTTTTAAATGACAAATTATATTGAAAATATGAAATAAATATTGAAAAAATTAAATAAATGATCAAAATAAATCTAAAATAAAAATCAAAAATAAAAAATCAAAATAAATCTCATACAAAAAATTATGGGAAAAAATCTTTCAATAATGTGGCTTCCCACTCATTTAATGGCAGATATTTAAAAAGAAAAGGGAAAAAAAGAATTGAAAAAATAAAATAAATGATCAAAATAAATCTAAAATAAAAAATCAAAATAAACCTAATACAAAAAATTATAGAAAAAAATCATTAAATAATGGGCCTTTCCATTCCTTTCATGGAAAATATTTAAAAAGAAAAGGGAAAAAAAAAGTAATGAAAGGTATTTCAGAATGAATGAATTCATTAACATCAATTAGTATTACTTTAGAACCATCATAAATTTTGAATCTACCAATGTGAAGTGAAGGAATACATATTTTTCACTTTAAAAGTGGTTTGCACCTCAATAGATTTGATCTTTCTTAAGATGGATCTAAGCTCATAGATATGTTATAAAAAATATACTAGTTTTTAAAAAAATAACTTTCTTGTTTATGGATTATTGATATCTAATGATAACAATATTTATAAAATAACTACCATTAACCTATATAATTATGAGTTCTACCTAATAATCGATACCATCTAGACACTAGCAGAACTATATAAATTAAATGAATCATAAACATGAATGAATAGGAATTAATCCATATAAACATCATTTTTATTTTCTTCAGGATACATTTTATTTTGCTACAATTGAAGAAAACATAAAAAATAACTAAATTATAAATTTATTTTAAATGATTATTCATTATAAAAATAATTAAATATAAGTTAAATATATACACATTTAACTTAGCTATAAAAATTCACTCTCACTCATGAAGATTCTTAATTTGTAAATAAGATTTGTCACAATATCATGGCCCAATATTATTTCTTATTTATAGAACATGCCACAAAATACCATAACTTATTTCATTTGACACTTGTTGATATGATTTTTTTCTTAATTAATCAATTGAAAACTAAAAATGGCATAATTATTTAGAAAATAAATTTAAACCTTTGACTCCTAGATACTTATAAGAATATTCTAAAATATTTTGTGGAGGTCAAACATTTACCATCCATCTAATAATTACTTATAATTAAGTTAAAATTCTTGAAGTTCTATCTCAAAATAGACACCCTAAATCGACAGTATAGGCATCAATCCATAATAAGTGTCAAAACATATTTAATAAAATAAGAAATACTATTCTTAACGATAGATATCTACCCTTAATTTACAGTGTAGATTCTTAATTTATAAATAGGCTTTGTAGCACCCTAAATCTACAGTATAGGCATCAATCCATAATAAGTGTCAAAACATATTTAATAAACTAAGAAATACTATTCTTAACAATAGATATCTACCCTTAATTTAATCAATTTATTAAAAGGGAAAAAGGGCGCACAAGGGAAAAACTCAATTGGATGTCACCAAATTATGAGAGTGAAGGATCAAATCCCCTTGGGTCAAACCAACACAAAAAAAAAAAAGAGGCCAAAGAGAATAACTATTTTAGAGATAAATATCAACATTTGATTTGTGTAGAATATTTTAGAATATTTTGGAAAAATATATATATGATTTTTTTTTAATTAATCAATTTAGTTAAAAGAGAAAAAATAGATAATTACTTCTAAAATAATCAACTTTCCATTTATGTGTACTATTAAGCATATTTTAAAATATTATATCTAGGTTAAATCTCTACTATGTGCCTCATAAAATTATTGATATTTAAAGTAAAAATTTAAAATCCATATTCCAATTAGAATATTCTATCTAAGTTAAATTTTTACTATCCACTTCATAAAATTAATGATAATTAAACTAAAATTTTAAGATTCATATTCCAAAATAAACACACTTATTTTCACAATAATATATTATTAATCTATAATAATATATTATTAATCTTTCCCATTCTTAATTCTAACAATAGTATGTAGGTTGAACAAACTAAGTATGGCACAATTTTTCTATTTGGATCCATTCTATTTTATTCTACACTATCACCTTTCAAGTGGTTCCAATTTCTTCATGTAAGTTAAGCCAAAGGAAAAAAAAAATGGATAAAAGGCATAACTACTTTTAGGATAAATATAGATATTTGATTTTTTTAAATAATATTAAATTTTTTTTAAGAAAGTGTTTATATCATTTTTTTATCTAATTTATTAATTTAGTTAAAAAAACAAAAACAAAAATTAATTTAAGGATAAATTTCAATTTTTATTTGTGTAGATTATTAAAAATATTTAAAAATATTATATGAAATTAAATCTCTATTATTCATCCTTTAAGCTAAAATATCTCATAATTATCAATAATTAAACTATCTTTTTAAAATTAGTATTCCAAAATAAACACACTTATCTTCATAATAATCTATTAATAGTCTAAACCATTCCTAATTCTAACCAATACTATGCAGAATACGAAACAGTTTTTCTATTTGGGTTGGTTATGTTTTGTCCTACACTATTGCCATTGCGGTGGTTCCAATTTATCCATACACTCTCCAGTAACCATAGGACATTTTGTTGGGTTCTCATTCGGCGATGAATAGAGCAAAGCACGCCATCTTCGGGCAATCTGGTTAATATTGGAAGGATAGATTTAGGGTAGGAATAATTCATTTACGAATGTGAAAGAAGTCGATGGTGAAAATTAATTCTGGGATGAAATTATTTGGCTTAATGAATATTTACATAATTTTGGTTATAAATTTTGTTTTTGTTAATGTTTGGTAATATTTTTTATTTTTTATTTATTAATTTCATCTTCATTAACATGTCCAAATATATCATTCTGATAAGGAAATAGGATTGAACTTGTGATAAATGCTATAACAACCCATCTCATCACCGTTTAACCAAGACTCCACGAAACCTGTGATAAATACTATAACAACAAGTCTCATTACTATTTAATCAAGATCCCATAAACAATCTTGATGGACAATATTATTCTTATATCCAACAAATTATTTTCCTTCCAACCTTACCATTCATATCATCCAAATAAAATATAATTAAAAATATAAAAATTAAAAATGGTAAAATAAAAGAATAAGCGGTTGCGTCGTATAAGCACACATCAAAGTTGTGGTTTTACTCCACATTAAAAATAATGAACAAAGAATTCATCAACGACTCTTAAGTTGTAATTTAAAAATAAAAAAGTGGTGAAAGTTTATTTTTACTAACAAACCTCAAATGTTAGCAGTGCAAGTTTATTATCTTTTCTTGATCGACCTCAAATGGTAGGAGAATTGAGTTGTATAGATCTTTCCACAAAAGGGCAGTCAATATTGAAGGTCCATGAAATAATGCAAATGCGAAGCACCATAAGAGCGAGTACGACCAATTCAGCTGGCATTAATCCAATATGGTGCCTAATTTCCTTCTGAAGTAGACATCTACATAAGCTTCACACAGGAAGATAAAAACGAAACTCACGAAGAAGTTAACTCACGGAATTCTATCTTCCACTAACAAACAGATATATGTGTATGTGTCTTATTTATTGATAATGCTTGTTAACACTTTGAAATGACATTAAATTGTGAATGGTTTGCTTGGTCACCCATTTCATGTGAATTTGTATTGTTAACTGATTCCGGGAGTGTATGTTTATTTATAGTTTTTTCTTGGTCACACTCATTTTGAGAAATAACAAGTTTCTCTGTCAGAATGATACTCTTGGACACACATTATTTGTGGGTTTTTTTTTACCGACTTTTTCAGGATTGTTTCACTTAGAAAAATTTTCTCACAAACTCTACAATTAGCTTCATCTCAATAACAAAACTTGTAATTTTTTTCATGTCTCTTTTCACATAGAATTTTTTCACCATAAACTTTATAATTAGTTATACTTCGAAGAAAAATAGTTGAAAATAATTAATATTCTTTTGTATTAATGGAGAGATAGTTATATTTTTGTAACGTATCTCCTTAAGTTAGGATTAGTTCCTAGGTTATAGGAGTTTGTTTACAACTTCCTATTCCTTTGTATGTATTTATTGTTGTATCACTTGATCATGTAATGTAAGAAAGTGTAGAGAGAGTACTCTCTATTTGTGTGCAATCTCCAGTACTCACTTGAGAGCTCCATTTCCATTCAATTTATTTTTTATTCATGGTATTAGAGCTCAGATCGGATGAGCGTGATTTCTTTTAGATCCCTGAGCGTGATTTCCTTTAGAGCCCTAAGTGGCTATAGAGCTTTTGTGGCTACGGTGCACACAGGAGCCTTAGAGTTCATAGGAATAGGTGGTCTGCACAAAAACCTCACTCACAGGAGGAACACAATTCCTCACATGTCTTAGATTTCTTTTTGTTTGAGCACAGATGGATCAACACGAGTGTTTGCGTGATAGTCGCGTCGATTGCATTGGTAGACGCTACCCTTTGGAGGATCAGCATGCCTTTCAGGGTAATACCCGCACCGATCTCGCTTCACTTACTGACACTTTCTAGGAATGGATTTTTTCATCTAGGCACGGTTTTTTTGGCTAAAAAGAGCGTTGATCTTGCGTTCAGGCGCGATTTTTTAGCTCAAAAGAGCATTGATCTTCCCTTTTTGGTTCTGCACATGGGAGTTGCCCATTTGTGGTGGATCTGAGTCGCAGACAAATCAATCTTCAGATCGGTGGTGGATCTAAGCTACAGTCACAGAGATCGTGTCGGATCAGTGGCAGATCTGTGATTAGGTTCTGGTATGTATTGAATTTTTTATTTTGTCCACATAGCTTGTAATTATTTAATTGGTTATAATTATCGGAGGATCTGTAATCCGATTAGTCTAGTATGAATAACTTTACAAAAACATATCTCAACAAATCTAGCAAACTCAATGGGTCCAATTATACCAATTGGAAGTTCAGGCTACAGACACTTCTGGAGGGGGCAAATGCATGGTCGATTTTCTGTGGTGATGAGAAGAAATCGAATATTATAACAGGGACAACCGCACTTATAAAAGACTAGGATAAAGGGATAACAAGGAAAAAGTTTTACTGAAGATGTCTGTTAAAGACAATATTATCCCACACATCAGAGATGGAAAATCATCCACTGAGATCTGGACGACACTCAAGAACTTATACCAAACAAAAAACACAAATCACATCTTGTCACTCGAGGGCAAGTTTTTTTCAATGAGGATGGAGGAGAATGAATCCGTTGTTGGATTCATTGCAAGGTTTAAAGACCTGAAGGAAAAATTGGGTGACATCGGCGAGAAGGTGTCCGATTTCGATCTAGTCACAATCACATTTAACAGAATGAAGGATGAATATCAAATGTTCATCACAAGTTTTGTAGCACAGGATAAAGCCCCTGAATTTGAAGAACTCACAGGAATTTTTCTACAAGAAGACAAGCATCGACAGAATTTCAGACCTCAAAGTGTCGATCTTGTGCTAATGGCAAAGAGAAATTCGTACAAAGAGAAACAACCATGGTCGCAACAGAAAGGCAGAAGCACTTTTCAAAAGAGACCATATAGAGGTATGTCTTGAAATTATTTTTCTGGCATTAAATGATTTTACTGTGGGAAAATGGGCATCAAGTTAAGTTATGTTTTAAGAGGAAGATAGATGAGGCTAGGAACAAGCAGAGTAAGAACATGGGATATTTTGCTAATGAAGGTCACAGTCATGATCTTCGACTGTTTGTAGCTGATTATGCTCTTTCATCTTCTAAGGAGGATGAGGATGACATATGGTATGTTGATTATGGCGCATCCGCACATATGACAACTAAGAGAAATTGGTTTTGAGTTTTTTAAAGAAACCTATGGTAGATCTAAAATTTATCTAGGAGATGATAGAGGCTATGAGATCAAAGGGTATGATGATATTCCGGTAGTGTTGTTTAGTGGTAACATTAGAAATATTAAGAATGTAATGTACGTGCCCGGGATTAAAAAGAACTTAATCTCTGTATCAATGATAACATATCAGGATGTGCTAGTTAAATTATTCAAGACATACTGTGTCATAAAGGACAACAAGATGGAACCAATTTCATCAGGAGTGCGTGTGGGGAGCTTGTACAGATTGAATGTTAAGAGCATGCACATCAAGCTCTAGTTTCAACAAGATTGACAGCCGAAAATCTCTGGCACCAGAGATTCGGTCACCTTAACTTACAAGACCTCGTGTAACTTCAAAGGAAAGGTATGGTCGATGGACTCCCCGCTTTTCATAGTGTTCAGTTAGATGGTTATGAATGTGCATTAGGGAAAATACATAGAGAATAATTTTCTTTGCATGTTGATAGGAAGAAAAGAGATATCCTAGAGTTGGTTCATACAGACATATGCGGACCTATGCAGACTCGGTCGCTAAGTGGTGCATATTATTTTCTACTGTTTACTGAAAACTACACTAGATTCTCTTGGATATATTTTTTAAGTAAAAAGTGTAAGAACTTTCAATTTTCTAAAGAATTAAAGACTCTGGTGGAGAAGAAGATAGGGAAATTCATAAAAATTCTCCACTCCGATCAAGGGGGAGAATACAGGTTGGGTGAGTTCACAAATTTTTACAGATGTCATGGGATTGTTCAACAGTTCACAGTGCCACACAGTCTGCAGCAAAATGGAGTTTTAGGACGAAAGAAAAGAACCCTAGTGGAGTGCGCAAGAAGTATGATTCAAGGTAAGGGTCTATCAAATGGTTTTTGAGCTGAACCTATCAACACTGTTGTTTATTTAAAGAATAGGAGTCCTACTAAATTTCTTAACTTTAAGACTCTATTTAGCACTTTATGGATTTAAACCAGTAGTGAGTCATTTAAGGGTTTTTGGGTCAAAAGCCGTTTCCCATATAACCAAGGAGGATAGAAAGAATTTAGATCCTAAGGCCATGAAATTTATCTTTGCAGATATTGCACTGAGTTTAAAGCCTACAAGTTGTTTAATCTAGTGACTCATAAAATATTTGCAAGTCGAGATGATATATTTCATGAGCAGGTTGAGGAAGGAAAGGAAGACAGTAATAAATAATGGCACATTCCATTATTGATGGAAGAAATCAATGAGGATAATCAGCAGTAGGAATAGAAAGATGAAAAATCAGGTGATTTAGTCAACAAGGCAAACCCGCAGAGGTCTGAACTAGATAAATTTGAGGTGAGTCCTCTACCAAGAAGATCAGGTAGGAAGACTTAATTACCAACGAGATTTAAATACTATGCTTTAATGTCAAACATTTTAAATGTTATAGAGCCCACAAACTATAAAGAAGCAAGTCAATCTGATGAATGGAGGGTTGCAATGAATGAAGAAATTGAATCAATTCTAGAAACCATACTTGGGATCTAGTTGAACTACCTGAAGGAAAAACACCTATAGGTTGTAAGTGGCTCTACAAACCTAAAGTTAATGTAGATGGGAATATAGAAACGTTTAAAGCTAGACTGGTAGCAAAAGGATATTCACAGCAAGAGGGAATTGACTTTGAAGAAACCTTTGCTCTTGTAGCCAAACTGAATACCATTAGAATGTTAATTTCATTAGCAACAAAATATCAGTGGAAGCTACACTAGCTAGATGTTAAGTCTGCATTTCTGAATGGTGATTTAAAGGAAAATATTTACTTAGTCCAGCCTAAAGGGTTTGTCAAAGAAGGGAAGGAACATCTAGTGTGTAGGTTGAAGGATGCACTATATGGTTTAAAACAAACACCCAGGTCTTGGTACGAGATAATTGATTAATTCTTCTTACAACATGGTTTTCATAGGAGCATGAAGATCCAAATTTGTATACCATTTATAATAAACAGAGGCAGATTATTCTTATTTCTTTGTATGTGGATGACATGATTATAACAAGTAATGCAGATTCTTTGATCAAAGAAATCAAATTGCATATGTCGCAAGTTTTTGAAATGAAAGATCTCGAAAGTCTACATTATTGTTTGGGTCTGGAAGTATGGAGAGACTCTGGATAGAATTTTTTTACTCAATGGAAGTATGTCAAAAGTCTGCTCACAAGGTTGAGGATGGAGTAGTGTAGGAAAGCATCAATACCTTTGCAACAGAATCTTAAGTTATGCAGTGACGATGTCTCTAAGGAGGTGGATGCCACCTTTTATAGACAACTAGTTTGTAGTCTGATATACCTCACTACAACTAGACCAGATTTAGCATACTTTGTTAGTATGATAATCCATTTCATGTATAATCCTCTCGAAAGTCATTGGATGATAGGAAAAAGTGTGTTGAAGTATCTTCCTGGTACTAATGACTATGGTATTTTATACACTGACACATCTGATGTTATTTTAGTAGGTTTCTCAGACTCAGATTGGGTAGGCGATCTGGATGACAGAAGGTCCATCACAGGTTATGAATTTAGTATTAAATCCGGGGTCATAACATGGAGCAGTAAAAAGAAGAGTATTGTGGCATTATCTTCAACTGAAGTCGAGTGCCAAACATTGTGTGCAGCTACATGTGAAGTTATCTGGTTGAGAAGGCTTCTCCATGGTGCAAGAGAAAAGTAGAAAGAAGAAACCTTCATCAAATGTGAAAGCTAGAGTACCATAAAGCTAGCATACAATCCAGTATTCCACAAGAATACGAAACACATAGATACTCAGTTTCACTTTGTTCGAGAAAAAGTTCAGTCAAATGAAATATTTATTGAATATTGTAAAATTTGTGACAATATGGAAGACATGTTCACTAAGCGTCTTGGGAAAATGAAGTTTGAATTGTTTAGAGGGATGTTAGAAATACATGACCATCATTTCTCCATTAAGGGGGAGAGTTGAAAATAATTAATATTATTTTTTATTAATGGAGAAATGGTTATATTGTTGTAACGTATCTCCTTAAGTTAGGAATAGTTCCTAGGTTATAGGAGTTTGTTTACAACTTCTTATTACTTTTTATGTATTTATTGTTGTATCACTCGATTATGTAATGTAAGAGTGTGTAAAGGGAGCACTCTCCATTTGTGTGCAGTCTCCACAGTAATTCAATTTTTATCAAGAATAAACTCTCTATCAATTATTATGTTTATACAGTATCATACCATGATCTGTTTTCAACTCAATTTAGTTTATTTTCAATATGCATAAAAATATGACTATATAATCCACTTAGCATGCATAAAAATATCATGGCAACATTGTTCCCAAACAATTTTTGGGAAATTGGATTATAGGGGAAAATTAGAAAATGCATATTCATGTCAAATAATGTAAAATTTAGGTTCCAATGATGCCATAGACTTGCATTTCCTCTATTTTCTTATTATTTCCGAAGAGGATTTTGGATATTTTGTTCACACCAAATATTCTAAAAATAAAAATATATGAGACAGACTCGACGAAATTGGGAAGTTTTCGAAAATATTCTCATTAACATTCTGATCAAATGAGCCAATTCGATTACATTAATGTTAGTTCACTAGAGTGTCTTATAAGCTTTTTGAGTTCATGTTTATCAATGAAATAATTTGCGTTCAGCGATTGAAATTTAAAAAATTTAGTTTTAATATAATTATTATTAATTTTAATATTACAGGACCCACGATCCATGAAATTGGGAAATTTTCTAAACTATTATCATTACATTCTTAGCCCCTTTTAGAACAGAGCTCATTTTCGAAGAAATGAGCTGGTTTAATTACATAAATTTTAGTTCACTGAAGTGTCTTATAAGCTTTTCGAGTCCATGTTTATCAATCAAATAATTTGCTTTCAGTGATTAAAATTTTAAAAATCTAAATTTAATATAATTATTAGTTTTAATATTAATTTAATAAAATTTTAATGATTAATTTAATAATTTTTAAAATTTAATCATTATATTTTTATAATATTAATATTAAAACTAATAATTATATTAAATTTAGATTTTTAAAATTTTAATCACTGAAGGCAAATTATCCTAAATAATTTTTAAAATTTAATCATTATATTTTTATAATATTAATATTAAAACTAATAATTATATTAAATTTAGATTTTAAAATTTTAATCAGTGAATTCAATTATTTCATTGATAAACATGGACTCAAAAAGTTTATAAGACATTCCAGTGAACTAAAATTTGTGTAATTGTACAAGCTCATTTCTTCGAAAAGGAGTTCAGAAAGAGAAAAGGGAGTTCAGAATGTTAAGAATTAATGAGAATAGTTTAGAAAAAATCTCAATTTTATTTAACGTGTGTCCTATAATATTAAATTTAATTTTATATATATATATATTAAACGCAAATTATTTCATTGATATATATTATAGTTATTAAACGCAAATTATTTCATTGATAAAGATGAACTCAAAAATCTTATAAAACAAACACTCCAGTGAACTAAAATTAATGTAATTGAACAGGCTCATTTCTTAGAATGTTATGAAATAATGAGAATATTTTTGAAAAATTTCCCAATTTCGTCTAGTGTGTCTCATATATTTTCATTTTTAGAATATTTGGTATGAGCAAAATATCCAAACTCCTCTTCGGAATTACTGAGAAAATAGAGGAAATTCCTGTCTATGGCATCATTGGAACCTAAATTTTACATTATTTGAAATGAATATGCATTTTCTAATTTTCTCCTATAATCCAGTTTCCCAAAATTTGTTTCGGAACAATGTTGCCATGATATTTTTATGCTAAGTGGATTATATTTGTTTGGGAACAATGTTGCAATAATATTTTTATGCTAAGTGGATTATATATCGTTTATGATATATTTATCCGTTCAGCACAATTGATGGAATTTCCGTTTTAAGCCACTGGCCATATGTTTATGCATATTGGGAATAAACTAAATTGAGTTGACAACAGATCATCGTATGATATAGTATAAACGCAATAATTGACGTTATTGTGTGAGGTGAAGCTAATTGTAGAGTTTGTGGTCAAAAAATTCTACGTGAAAAGAGTCATGAAAAAAATTACAAGTTTTGTTGCTGAGATGAAGCTAATTTTAGAGTTTGTGAGGAAAAATTTTCTACGTGAAAAGAGTCATGAAAAAAATTACAAGTTTTGTTGCTGAGATGAAGCTAATTTTAGAGTTTGTGAGGAAAAATTTCTACGTGAAACAGAGTCATGAAAAAGATTACAAGTTTTGTTGCTTCACTGGTAGTGTGCGTACCTATAGAATCGGTCAAAAAAACGAACCCCACAAGTAATGCGTGTCCAAGAGAATCATTCGTGACAGAGAAGCTTGTTATTTCACACAAAATGAGTGTGACCAAGAAATAACTACAAATAAACAGTACACGCATAAGCATACACTCCGACAATCAATTAACAATACAAATTCACATGCAATGCGTGACCAAGATAGAATTCGGTGAGTTAAATTCTTCGTAAGTTTCGTTTTTATCTTCCTGTGAAGCTTGTGCAAATGTCTACTTGATTCGATTATGATGAACTTGTTTCAGAAGGAAATAAAACACCATATTGGATTAATTCCACATGAATTGGTTGTACTCACTCTTCTGATGCCTTGCATTATTTCATAGACCTGCAATATTGATTGCCCGCTTGTGGAAAGATCTATGCAGCTCAATTCTCCTACCAATTGAGGTCGATCAAGAAAAGGTAATAAACTTGCACTTCTAGCATTTGACGTCTATTATTAAAAAAAATACTTTGGCCAGTTTTTTTTTTTTTAATTACAACTTAAAAGTCTTTCATGAATTCTTTGGCCGTCGTTCGTTTATCACGTTCATTATTTTTTATGTGGAGTAAATCCACAACTATGATGTGTGCTTATAGGCTTATACGCGGCAGCCGCTTATTCTTTTATTTAACATTTTTTATTTTTTTATTTTTAATTATATTTTATTTGGATGAGATGAATGTCACGGTTGGAGGGAAAATAATTTGTTGGATATAAGAATGATATTGTCACCAACATTATGTATGTAAGTATTGATTAAGCCAAATAATTTCATCTAGGAATTAATTTTCACCCTCAACTTCTTTCACATTCGTAAATGAATTATTTCCACACTAAATCTATCCTTCCAATACTAACCAGATCGCCCAAAGATGGTGTGCTTTGCTCTATTCATCGCCGAATGAGAACCCAACAAAATGTCCTATGGTTTCTCGAGAGTATGGGGATAAATTGGAACCACCGCAAAGGTAATAGTGTAGCATAAAACATAACTAACCCAAATAGAAAAACTGTGTCGTATTCAGTTTGTGCGTTCTGCATAGTATTGGTTAGAATGAGTGGTTTAGACTATTAATAAATCATTATGAAGATGAAGATAAGTGTGTTTATTTTGGAATACTTATTTTAAAAAAATAATTTAATTATTGATAATTATCTTGTATTTTAGTTTAAAAGGTGAATAGTAGAGATTTAATTTCATAAAACATTTTAAAATAATTTTAATAATTTACAAAAACAAAAAATTGAAATTTATTTTTAAATTAGTTATTTTAAATTTTTTAACTAAATTAATAAATTAGATACAAAAATGATATAAACATTTTCTCAAAACATTCTTCATAGTATTTTAAAAAATTAAATATCTATATTTATCCTCAAAATAGTTATGCCCTTTACCTATCTTTTTTTCCCTTGACTTGACGTACATGAATAAATTGGAACCTCCGCAAAGGTGATAGTGTAGGATAAAAGAAAACTGACTAAAATAGAAAAATTGTGCCATAGTTAGTTTGTTCAACCTACATATTATTGTTTAGAATTAAGAATGGGCTAGATTAATAATATATTATTATAGACTAATAATAAATTATTATGAAAATAAGTGTGTTTATTTTGGAATATGAATTTTAAAATTTTAGTTTAATTATCATTAATTTTATGAAATGGATAATAAAGATTTAATCCCGAGAATATTTTAATTGGAATATGGATTCTAAATTTTTAGTTTAATTATCAATAATTTTATGAGACATATAGTAGATATTTAACCCAGATAGAATATTTTAAAATATACTTAATAGTACACATAAATAAAAAGTTGATTATTTTTTTCAAAGTAGTTATCTATTTTTTTCTCTTTTAACTAAATTGATTAATTAAAAGAAATTCATATCAACATTTTTCCAAAATATTCTAAAATATTCTACACAAATCAAATCTTGATATTTGGTGACAACCAATTGATTTTTTCCCTTGTACGCCCATTTTCCCTTTTAATAAATTGATTAATTGAAAAAATTTCATATAAACAAGTATTATATAAAGTGAGTTATCATTTTTTAGGCATATCATATTGATAAGCCATGGTATTGCTACAAAGTCTATTTATAAATTAAGAATCTTCATGAGTGAGGGTGAATTTTTATAGCTAAGTTAAATGTGTATATATTTAACTTATATTTAATTGTTTTTATAATGAATAATCATTTAAAATAAATTTATACTTTAGTTAATATTTTATGCTTTCTTTAATTGTAGCAAAATAAAATGAATCATGAAGAAAACAAAAATGAAGTTTATATGGATTAATGTCTATCCATGTTTAAGGTTCATTTCATTTATATAGTCACAACAAGAAAAGCTCTCTTTTAGCACCATAAGTTAGCACCACTTACGTTATGTGGTGTTAATGTGATGTAAATGTTTATGTATCATATTAAAAATGGAGTATATCACCATAAGTTAGCACCACTTAAGTTATGTGGTGTTAATGTGGTGTAAATGTTTATGTATTATATTAAAAATGGAGTATATCACCATAAGTTAGCACCACTTAAGTTATGTGGTGTTAATGTGGTGTAAATGTTTATGTATTATATTAAAAATGAATTATATCACCATAAGTTAACACCACTTACGTTATGTGGTGTTAATGTGGTGTAAATGTTTATGTATCATATTTAAAATGAAGTATATAATCACCATATTTGATGGACAAGTTAGCACCATTCTTACTATGTGGTGTTAAAGTGAAATAATTTTTTATTGATCTTATTGGAAGTGGAGTATATCACCATATATTTAAAGAAGTGGTGTATGCTATATTGTCAAGTTCTATAAAGTAGGGTAGTTAACTTTGTGTTTGCCATGTTGGCATGTACAAGTGGATTTATTAATGTGAATTGCCACCATAACTATAAAAAAATTACAAATATTTATATTATGAATATATAAATTAGAACTAAACTCACAAATATTTATTTTATAATATTTATTTGTTTGTCATGTTTACATGTAAAACTAAAATTCAAAGTAATTGTTTTCTAAATATTTTATTTCAATTATTTACTTTTTATATTATTCTCATTTTGCACCATAAATACAACAAATTCAAAGTAATTGTTTTCTAAATATTTTATTTCAATTAGTTACTTTTTATATTATTCTCATGAGAAAATAAATACACAAAACCATAATACATAATTATTTATTTTATGAATAAGCCAATTAAGATAAATATTTTTATATTATTGTAATTTCAAAATAAAATAAGGGTGAATTCGATGGAGTTGGGTTACTCTTTTTTGGAGGAACTTCTGTAGGTTGAAAATGTATATTTGTGAGGGTATTTTTTAAGCCCTCCATCAAAGCTTTTAAAAGGTCCATCTAGGACTAAATAAAACCCTAAATTAAACCACATAGCTCCATCATGCTATGGAGCTTGATGGAGACACATAGCTTGATAGAGCTATAATATGTACATGTGCCATTAAATTTTGCTTCAACTTAATGATAGTGTTTTATGGGCTCATGGCATTGAGAATCCAATAGTATTGCACATGGTATAGTATGGTTTTCATTTTTATATTATACTTAGTATATTTTTTATTATTTCATTACATATATGTATGTATGTAATTTTAGAATTTGTTATTGTTATTAATTTTATACATTTTATAGCATTTTTTTTGTAAGCTTGGTAGGACTCCTTTTTCATTCATTTTATAAACAACAAACAACTAAATTTACTAGTTTGGTGGTCTCAACCTGTCTTGAGTGAGGAACCCAGTGTATTGGCCACCTGATGGCATGGTATGCCATCCAAAAAAATAAGGTTTTGAGTCTGTCATACCAAACAAACAAAGCCTGGATACTCACACATATAATATACAGTTTCTCACAGATTGACTAACATATTTATTAGATCCTTGAAATTTAAATGTTAGCCGCATATAAACACTGAGCAAAAAGGCAGATTAAAATAGTCATGAACTACTCAACCTCGTCTAGAACCGAGGCTGACTCCATTGGTGTCGGATCCTGAACCGAGGTACCAGCCTGCTCAAAAGGGTTGGAAATACACAAGAGGTGGTAGTCAATACGCTCGAGGCACCCATCCTGTTTCCTCAGCTGGAACTTGGTCTTATCAAACTCGCTCTTGTAGTCTGGGAAGTCTTGGGCTAATCTCACTAGGCTTATACAGATCTTCTCCAAGGCTTTGCCAAGGATGCTCTTCATCGACCAACAAAGATACAGTGTCTGCTTGAATTATGTTAGTCTGCCCCTTGTTTGTCCCAAATCTGGTATTAAACCTCTCCATTCCTTAGTATCCATCTTTGTCTCTGCATGTCTATTTATGTCAGTTTCCCATTTTTCAATGAGCTTTTGAATTTCCTCTGATGTGTTCTCGTGGTATGCTTTCGTTACCTCTTGGATCACATCGATTGTAGGCCTCCTTCCTCTCGGCTTGCTCGGGGGTGAGCTGGGTTGGGCTTCTACCGCCTTCCCTTTATCTTTCCAGCCACGGCCTCAAGCTGCAGGGCTCTTGGAATGGTCGGGACCTACAGGACTCTTGGAGCATGCCATCCCACAATCTTTGACTAGGTTTCTGGGTAGGTGACCTGTCCACACAATCAAACAAAGGCATAATTCCATATAATGAAAATGATTAAAGGTCCATGCATCCCATATATCAGAAGAAAGGTGACCCGAGGGTCTCTTCCCAGGACTTCTCCCCTGCTTGTCCCTCTGCGGACCCATCGCCCTCATACCCTGCTTAATTTCTTCCACCTCCTATCCCTGAAGGTCGCACGCACCCCATAAATTATCCCCATAACCCAAGGAGCTCATGCCTTCCTTCAATCTCCTGACCTCCCTTCTAGTGTCCTCTCTCTCGTCATACCTCCCACCCTCGAAATTGACAAAGGAGGCGTCACTGGCCATTTCTCAGGCCTGGGTGGAATTCCCTCTCCCATTCCTCATGCACACTGAACCCAAGTAGCTCAAGGTGGTATAAACCAGCAACGCCTTTGAACTAAACACAACCCATGACTGCTCCTTAACTCTATACCCTGGCAGGATTTCCCAACCCCTCACCATTCCATCTTGTTGGCATCCCTTACCTGACAGACTCACACTCGGGTGCAAGTTGAGGCCATGCCCAATTCCTACTCTGACACAGAGGCAGAGACCCAAAAGAACCCCAACCTTCCCCCAACCAGAGTAGTAATGGTTCCGCTAACCCCTACCCAGCAGAAGATTCTACTAGTCCAACTTAATCACCTTATGCTCCCATAGAGACTGGCCCAAATCATAAAACATAAACATGGCATGAACAAGGGAGAGGAAACCAAGCACATACCTGAGTTTCATCGTGGTGGAAGTGCAATGGAGGTTTTTTATCCCGTTGTCGCACCTGCACCAAAGTCTTTCATCATAACAAAACCCCCATGCCTTCCTCTACCCTGTTTTAAGCTCCATGCGCGGGCATTTGTCTTGCTACCTCACCTCGTGCTACATGCGATAGTACAACCTGCCACCCTTGCAACTCATGTGGAAGGTGGTTGGCTTCAACCCCAGGGACACTACCATTAACACTGATGGGAGGGTCGATCTTCTTCGCTACACCCTAATCAGGGAGCTGAGTCATAGAATTGTGGGTGAGCTCTGCCCTCCGACCTATCCTGCTCTTTGATGCTCTGCTGCTTGATCCATTGTTCTTCCTCGAGATTAGGAGGCATGCTTAATTCAATATGTTCATTCAAGTGAGCACAACCACAATTTTCTAGCAGGTCAGTTGCTCTGTTTCCTTCCCTCCTTACATGGGTGATAATGATATAATCAAATTTCTTGTTTGTATCCTCCAACCCCTGCACATGTGAAGAAGTATGCCATCTTTGGCTTAGTTTTCCCCACTTCGTTCCTTGATTAAGTTTTCTGAGAGTGTTCATAACCAACTGAGAGTCTCCTTTGATTACTAGCTCTCTGTATCCTAGCCTGATGGCCAAGAGGAGACCTTGGTGCACTCCTATGAATTATGCTTCATTGTTGCTGGCAAAGCCACAAGAGTCATCATATATGAATCTTGTTGTGCCATGATGATCTCGAAAAATCCCTCCAACCCCTGCTTGCCCTGGATTTCCTTTCGAGGCTCCATCAAAGCTGAGTTTGATGAATCCTTCTAGAGGAGGTTTGAAGATCCTGATGGTGTCCCCTATGTCAGGGATAGCTTTCCAAGAATCTGGGGAGACCATGCTAGGCGCTAGGTGGAGGCCCTGGAGAATTCTTTCTTCCTGAGGAGCCATTTGTCAATCATCTGGCATACATTTCTCCGAGAGGATGCACTAGTAGAAAATGATGAAATTAGTGACTAGGTGACTAAAAAAGTTAGTAACCACAATTGTTTCAAGAATTACTACTAAATTTGATCAATTTTAAGTGACCAAACTAAAAATGACTAATTTAGTCTAGGGTTAAAATATACGACTAGATGATTTTATTGTACCAGCTAGCGCATGCTCTGACAGGTCGAGAGCGAGATGACCTACCTGTGACCTCCCAGCTGCCATGGCATCAGGACGGGGACCCGAGGCTCCCCTTCCTCCTCCTCTAGAAGTCCTTGCATTCAAGAAACTGATAGTAGCCAGCAACAAGCGCCCTCTGACTGGATCTCAGCAAATGTTCGTGAAGAAGCTGGATAGCATCCCTTCGATGGCCCTTCAAATCGAAGAAACTTGTCTATCTGCATTGAACTTGGCTAAAAGAGGGCTCATTGGACAGTTTATTGGCCTCTGGCCCTCTCCCAAAGCTATGGAAGACTGGGTGCAGAGGAACTGGATTCCTTTAGTCTCGGAAGGCATCAAAAGCCACTTCGTAGGCAAAGGATACTTTGTTTTTGTTTTTAAGAATGTGGAAGATAGAAGCCTCATCTTCAGGAATGGCCCATATTTTATGGGTCCTAAGGGACTATACTTAAATAAATGGACCCCTAACTTAGATCATGCTCAATATGTGCCTTCAACTGTTCTATTGTGGGTAAGCCTCCCACATATCCCACTGCATTGCTGGAACCATAAGTATCTCCAAACCATTGGCAATACCCTCAGAAATTATATTGATCAAGCAGTGAGAAAAGATCAATACTCATGCGCACGTATATGTGTCGAGGTGGATTTGGAAGTTGGGCTACCTAAAGCTATCAAATTAACGGTTGCTGATTGGACCCATATCCAGGAGCTGGATTATGAGCAGCTTCCATTTAAATGCAGGCATTGTCACAGCTATGGCCATTTTGCAAGGCACACTAGTACATTTGGTCAAAATTCCAACAATTAGTTCCGACACTTTTGACGTATTGTCGGAAATTTCCCCAATTTTTATCAATTTTTCAAATCCCACCAACAATCGTCACTCTAGCGATGTTTTTGGAGTATCATCGAAACAATGACGTTTAGGACAATCGTCGGAATACCGACATTACATGACAAACCGTTGGAATAGCGATGTTACAGGACAAACCGTTGATATTGCAACATTTAGGAGACCGTCGTCGGTCTTGCGACTTTTAAGGAAACCGTCGGTTTTGCGACGTTAAGGGAAAAATCGTCGAAATACCGACATTTAAAGGCCTATGATAAAGTTTATATTACAACTCTCAAGCTAAATAATTTGATTTGTACTTTTTGTTTGGGGTAGCATTTAATTTACTACATATCAGAAAACACATGACATTCAATGATGTACTTAAGTAAAAAAAAACAATTATAAACATTGTGACTATGCATTTCAAAAGCCTATAGAGAATGTAGGTTTTAATTCCTAGAATGAATTTAAATTAATGCATCACTCAACAACTTTTTGTTTTATCTTAAAATTTTGTTTTACCATAGATAGGGGTTGTTTGATCTCATAGTTCACCATTATATGGTGGGATACATTAAGGGATGACATGAAATGTTGTAGGCTGAGCTCTTAGTGTTGAGGAATATTGTGGATGTTAAAAAGTAAAATATTTGGTTTAGTTTTTTTTTTTTAAATATCTTCAATACTTTTTTTTTAAATTTTGTTTGAGGAAGGTCGTATCAAATTTGCTAAGTTGTGACTGCACGGGTGCCTTTTGCACGTTTGTGCAGTCCGTTTGCCATTTTCTCCCCCTTCGTTCGGTCGGGCGCGCCGTGTCAGGGTGCCCGCCCAAACGCGTTCGAGTTGGGTCATTTCGTTTGAGGGCGCTCGCCAAGATGCGTTCGAATCAGTTCGGGTCGTTTCGTTTGAGGGCGCCCGCCCAAACGCGTTTGAGTCGGGTTGGGTCATTTCGTTTGAGGGCACCCGCCCAAACATGTTCGGGTCGGGTCGGGTCGTTTCGTTTGAGGGTGCCCTCCAAAACGCATTCGGGTCGGGTCAGGTCATTTTGTTTGAGGGCGCCCACCCAAATGCGTTCGGGTTGGGTCGTTTCATTTGAGGGTGGCAGTATCAAATTTGCTAAGTTGTGACCACATGGGTGCCTTGTGCACGTTCATGCGGCCCGTTTATCATTTTCTCCCTTTTGCCTTCATTCGATTGGGCGCGCCGTGTGAGGGCACCCGCCCAAACGCGTTCGAGTCGGGTCAGGTTGTTTCATTTGAGGGTGGCCGTATCAAATTTGCTAAGTTGTGACCGCACGGGTGCCTTTTGCACATTCGTGTGGCCCGTTTTCTGTTTGCTCCCTTGTGCCTTCATTCGGTCATGTGCACCGTGAGGGTGCCCGCCCAAACGCATTCGGGTTAGGTCGTTTTGTTTGAGGGCGGCCATATCAAATTTGCTAAGCTGTGACCATACGGGTGCCTTGTGCATGTTCATGCGGCTTGTTTTCCATTTTCTCCCTTGTGCCTTCGTTTGGTCGAGTGCGCCGTGTCGTTTCGTTTAAGGGCGCCTGCCCAAACCCGTTCGGGTCAGGTTGTTTCGGTTGAGGGCGCCCGCCCAAATGCATTCGGGTCGTGTCATTTTGGTTGAGGGCACCCACCCAAATGCGTTTGGGTTGGGTCGTTTCGGTTGAGAGTGCTCGTATCAAATTTTCTAAGTTGTGACCGCACGGGTACCCTGTGCACGTTCGTGCGGCCCGTTTTCTAGTTGCTCCCTTGTGCCTTCGTTCAGTCAGGCGCGCCATGTGAGGGCTCCCACCCAAACGCGTTCGGGACTCCTATTTCCTAGCGCAGAATTTCCCTATTTCCTAGTGCAATTATGCCACGAGAAAAGCTCTATTCAATGTTGTGTATTGGCTCCTCCAAGATACACACTCACAACAAAGATATCTCAACAATTTTGTGCTCTCTCTCACAATCTCATGAGTTGTGTCTTGTCATAGTCCTTTGTGCACAAAACAACTATGAAACTTTGTGCCTTTGTCCTCCTTTATTGATTCGATCCATGCTAAAATTGGCAAGCTACAAATTTAGAACATGTGTTTTGATTGAATAGTTAACTGAGTCTAACTGGTTCTCTAACTTGTCCTTGCTTCAATCAAGGATTTAAGCTCCCAACTCGTCCTCTTCTAAATTTATAATTGCCTCTCGAACTTGTAGTCAAACTGAAGAAGGTCCATGTAACTGATCCTCCAACACTACGCATGAATTCACCATCTCCACGAACTCATCCATGGGAAAAGGAAGACAAATCATGGTCTTTTTGGCTAAGGCACGCACCAGAGAAGACCTTTTCTCGCTACACTTTTCAACAATCCCATTGTCCATCTTGATTACATACGATGTCATTGGGTTCATGGTCTTCATATCATGCTTAACTAATTGTGGGTTTTGCTCCTAACACCTATCGATTAAGACGATTCATTGCATCCCTAGGGTTGATAGGATCACAACTATGACATCTCCATGAGATCAAGTTTAACGATCACTTTTTTTAGGGAGGTTCTGTTGTTTTTTTTGGGACTCAAGAGGTTCTCTTATGACTTTCTCTCATCAGTATGATTAGAGAGGCCTAGATTTATCTATTCAAGAGTCGATTCTCTCTATATAAGAGACTTTGGATGGCCTCTCCAGACTCAGTACCACTAAGAGCATTGCTTGTTTATTCCAGCCTATTTGGGTTCTTGGTGGTGTGAATCCTAGGTGGACCCCTTTTCCTTCGAGTTAGATGGCATAGATTCGTGAGACAATGAAGTTTTCCCACATGGTTAGTAGGCACATCACCTCTGTGATTTTAGAGCTTGATTTGCCTAGTTCAAACTATGGTCTCCTCAGGTTGGCTTGAGTAAGCCAAATCTCCATTGTGAAATTCTTCTCATCAACCTCTATAAAGAAGAGAGGAATTACCACCCTCTATAAAGAAAGGAAGCCTTTCTTGGTTCCATCCCTTTGCCTGTTCCTGGTTACTTGTGCGTGGTTCAAAATTTCAACTAGTATCCCACAAAAGAAATTTAGTGAACACTAGCGTAGCTGGGATCCCTTGCAACAAAGATGGTAAATGTGATGTAGTTGTTTGTAATGCAATGGTGATGATTATGATTATGTCTGATACTAGTTGAGAAACATTAGGCATGGGATGAGTGGGGCATGTTAGGTGATGGGATAAAAGTGAGTCCAATATATATATATATATAAAGTGAGTCCAATATATATATATATATATTGGACTCACTTTTATCCCATCACCTAACATGCCCCACTCATCCCATTTTAAAACTTGGCCTTTAATTTGCTTAAGTCCCTTTTGATTATGCATCTGGTTCCCAATGTAACCTTGGGGTGATTCAAATGGTCATTAACACCTAGGGTCTAGGCCTTGGTTCCCCATGAGACCTTGCTTTGAAGGGGCATGTTAAAATTAACCTATGAGAGTATATATGCTTTCATTGTCCTTGGGATTTGGAGATCATGATATCAATAGTAGAGTTATGTTGTTGGTTAGAGCTTGTTAGGTGTGCAGGGTTATGCTATTTGTTTGATCTTTCATACTAGAGAGTTAGGGAAATGTTGTTAGCATTGGTTAATTGTTCTTGAGATATGATAATATAGATAATTTAATCTCAATAAATGTCCACAAATAACTAGAAAAGTAGGTCAATGGGATTCAAAAGTATTTTAGTGGTGATAAGGGGTGGAAGTGCAATTGTGACTCCTTAAAGTCAAGAGTAAAGAAAAAAGACACATAATAGGAACGTTTTTTTTGTAAGCTAAGTTGCTCTATTGGTATTGTTTAAAATTACATGTCAAGAGAGTTATTGCAAGCCTCTAGTATGCCATTAGGGAAACCAGACTAATGGCAATGCAAAAGTCTCTTCACCATGAGAAGTTTAAAATTGAGATTTATACAAAATATGATAGTGTGTTTCTGTTCAAAATTAAAATTGTCTAGCATACTAATATGCCTAACAGACTAGCAGACTAATATGGCAAACTGTATAGTAACTATAAAAACTAGAAAACCAAAAACCTATCATTAATCTATGAAGAAACTGAGGGATCCACCTCAGTAAAGGTCTTCAATAGTTTTATTGGTGTTCCATGGTCCAGATGATGGGGCAAGTCATGGTTCAATGCATTCCATTCTAGTGGCCATATCTATGATTTGAAACTACATCTCATATAGCATGAGCATAATTTCATCCTTGGCATTGTTGTGATCCAGAAGCACGATGGCTAATAGCGTCTTCATTTTCCAAGAGAGGTTTATAGTATGCAGAGACTGGTTCTATCTTCCTCTGGCATGCACTATTTCTGGAATTTGGATACCCTACCCCTCATTTACCTCAGAGCGATCATACCCGTGATTCCCCTTGCCACCACGAGTTCCTAATCTACCCCGACGACTGATCGACCGCCTGTGCCCTGTCCCACCCAGCTCGCCCAATCACTACACAATGCTCCCGTAACACTGAACGCGCTCACCAACACGACTTCACCTGACACCTTTGACTCATCTACCTGCTATGGGACACACACCCGTTTGACGTTACCACTCATCCCGTCTGCCAAAACGCACGACTCTGCCCACCACGACACGATGCGCCCAAGGTGGGCATTCGCCAATATGGTGCACCAATTGCACATCATCGTCGCACATTATACCCGACTTGGGCGCCCATCGCGCCCCCCACCACTCAGTCGTCGCGACACTAACTCGAGGGTGTGGCACTCCCTTCTCCTCGCTCCACTTGTATTTACTCATGTGAGACGCCTTCCACGTGTTGCTCAAACATCACCCCCATTGGAGAGAGTATGAACCTTTGTTATAATAATAATAATAATAATCTAATTTTAAGGTCACATCGACCAAGCCAAACACCAAATTAGTGTATGAGACCCCCTTGTTTGTGGGACAAGGGACTTACCTCCGCGTAGCGATTTGACTGCTAAGTCTATGAAGACATACATACTATACCCCCTCTGGTTTTGAACCTATGAGCTCTTAGGAGGAAACACATACTCTTAACCATTAAGTCTACTCAAGCTGTGAATACTCACACACATATATAATTTATTTATAATATGTTTAACATACATATATTGTGCGACACCAATTTAACATATATATATTATTTGATATGAACCTTAATTAATTTATTAAAATAATAAATATCAATATTTATATTTTATTGAATTTATTAAAATATTAATTATCAATATTTATATTTTATTTGTTTTAATTATATTATATAAAATTAAATTTTAAGTATATTTTGATTTTATATTTAATTAATAACTAAAATAATAAATATTAATATTTTGATTATTTAAAAAAAATTGTTTCAAGATTTGTAAGATTTGTAAAAGTTTGATGGCATGCCACATTCGAAAATTCAAAGTCGAACATTGCCATGGGTTGATTTCATTAAAAATACCGATATGAAAGCCCAAATCGAACTTGACACCATAAGAAAGCCGTTGTTCGACTGTTCAGGAAGACGAGGTTGAGGTTTTAAGGGCATGCCGAAGTCCCCAAAGTCGAAGTTGACATCGTATGAAAGCCCACAGTCGAACTTGACATCGTAAGAAAGCCCAAGAAAACTTGTTGTTCGACTGTTCAGGAAAACAAGGTTGAGGTGTTTGACTGTTCAGGAAGACGAGGTTGAGGTTTTGAGGGCATGCCGAAGTCCCCAAAGTCAAACTTAACACCATATGAAAGCCCAATAAAACTCGCTGGTAAGAGTCGAACTTGACACCATAAAAAAGCCCAAGAAAACTCGCTATTCGACTGGTTCAGGAAGATGAGGTTGAGGTTTTGAGGGCATGTTGAAGTACCCAAAGTCGAACTTGACACTGTATGAAAGCCCAAGAAAACTCGATGTTCTTACCAGGATTGGTTTAGGAAGATGAGCTTTTGAGGGCATGCCGAAGTTTGTCAAAAGTCGAAGTTGGGGAAAGACGAGGTTTTGAGGGCGAAGTTTGTCAAAAGTCAAAGTTCGGGAGAGGGCATGGTTGATTTAACCGGTATGAAAGCCCAAGAATAGAGGAAAATTGGTTGTTCTTACCCAGACTAGTTCAGGAAGATGAGGTTCTGGGTATTTGGCACCGAATTGTTGTAGTTGGTTCTAAAATTTAGATAAAAATTGGATGAAATTTACTGGATGTGATGGTTATTTGGCGCCAAATTTTGTTCTCGGGGATGGAAATTTTTTCTATATAATTACAGCTTTAGACAGAACCTAGAGGCTTCTGAAGACGCAGGCAGCAACAAATTCACAATTGAAGTTTGCATACCCAGAGTCACAGGTTAGTTGGATTTTATATTTTTCTATTTCCTGGCTTTGTATTTGCTCTGTTTTTTTTAAGATATTGCTGATTCATACAAATTTTTTTGGGTAAGGATCGATTGGCAATGGATTTTTTTCGTTTTTTCTATGATGCTATTAGTTCTAGGATTTCTGTTTTTGATGATGTTGGTTTTACGATACTCACTAGCTAATCAATGGATTCAACCGAATCGCTTCCTCTAGCGAGCAGTCTGACTTAAGTAGTCACATCATTAAAGGAAGTGAATCACTACCATTTCCAACATTTCCTCATTGTTTTTCCCTAGCCAAACCCATCTTATCATAACAGGTATCTACTCTTAAGTTCTTTACAGTGATATCCTCATTGGTCCTTTGTGGTTAGGAGTGTGGTGGAAACTGAAGCTTAAATCTAGGCATTGATTGTATTAGAACTAGGTTTCCTTCCTCTAGTTTGTCAGCAATTATTTTTTCTAATTGTCTGAATACAAGATGTTACTTCACAAGTTCTTGAGATCTTGCTTGAGAAAGTAATTCTCTTTATATCATAGTGTGCCTTTAGTTCCTCCTCAAAAATATATCTTCCTCTAATGTGTTAAGCAAACACTAGTAAAAGCATAATAGAGCTCTCATTCTCTCCTAATAGCTTACGCATCAAGATGGCTAGTGTTTAGTGATTTGTATCAAGTCTTGTGCTATAATTATAACTCCATTAAAGTTATATGACAGGCCCAAAGCCCCTGTATCTACTAGAATAAGTTTCCTCATCTAATAATCACATTTAACACTAGAAGAGAACCATAAATTGTAAGTTATACCTATCCTTAGTGATGTCGAACATTTTTTCCAATATGGGATTTGCAAAGAAGTTGGCAATGATTGAGGTCTATTCTAGCATAATCATGAGATCTTGGAAGAAAATTTTACTTATGACAGGTTCAACTGTCCAAATGATATATAATGATTATATTATATTATGTTTATGTTTTAATTTCATTCAAATCATAAATAGTTCAACTATGACCATTCATATTTGTAAGAATATAAACTGCTAGCACATTGGACATTAATTTCTTGTGCAATGATGTTGGAGGTAAAGTTAGTGGCAGAAGAGCAGTCAGAACATGGGAATATTCTTAACAATCTAGATAGAGCTTCTCTGTCATATGCTAACAAGCTTGAAGGCCATGGCTAAAACAAGTGAAACATCAAATCCATCTTTGTTACACGTTGTTCATCAATCCACTTCAAAATGTCTAGTTGAGATACATGAGTGTTCTCTATAACAAAAAAGCTCAGTCTAGTCTTACACTATCTTGAGATATACCTGAATTTGCTAAATGTGTCTATGACTCATCTCTAGATGTTACAACTCTAGTCCAAGTTGTTTTGGGCCAAGTAGCATGAACATTATTTTTGTGGCTTCTTGGTCATCAAATTATTTTCAGAAAAACATGGATTTGACAATATTGGATGCTTTCCAATCTCATCTACCTTGTATCCTCCACAAAACTGAACTGTGTTGCTTCTTTGAGAGGAAGGTTTGGGATTGTCTTTGAATTTACATAATATGAATTTTTGCTAATGATTGTTTTAATGCTGTCTTTGCTAAAATATATGTTGTTTTAAAGTAGTTTTTAATATTTTATGCTTTCAAATGTATTTATATTTTTCCAGTGCATAGAAATTGAGAAAAAATTTCCTCTCTATTTTTGCATAAAAAAAGGAAATTACAGCAAGTCAAGCTTGCAATTTAACAAAAAATTGAATAAATCTAGCTAAGAGTGCATGGTTTGTGTAAGATCCCTAAGATGCACAAATATTTAGATAAAGAAGTGGTTTTGTGTTTATGTAAATAATCAAAGACTAAGCATAGCAATCAGTGCCTTATGGAGTCAAGAAGATGTATTGAAGAAAAGTGAATAGGGAGGAAAAAATTATCCTATTCCTACTGCTAAAATTCTATCAAGATAAAACTGAAAGAAAGTAAAATATATGAAAATTATAGTTTGATAACTTCTTGGAAAAGACAGAAGAGATGTTGCCAAAAAACTTGATTTTGTTTATTACGAAGGGACTACAAGATGAAAACACTCCTTGACACATCTGAACATAGAATAATTCTCCAAGATACCTTGATCCTCCTTTTCAAAATATGATAGATACAGTCACAACGCTGCAATCTCAAATCCAGCTACCATAATTTTCTCAGTGCTAGCTCTCAATGCCACCTGCAAGAGAAAATATACTTGTATATTAATGTGGATAATTTTCCTTTTTAATGCACTTTTATCATGCCTAAACAAGGCCCTAAAATTGTTTTAAGGAGAGAATCCCCTAGTTTCAGAGTATAAATAAGTGATGATAAAAAATAGGATGACAGGATAGGATAATTTTAGGAAGGAAACACTTAGAAATGGAAATTAATTTAAACCATGTCACAATTAGTAACCTCCTAATATTAGGAAGGAAAATGCTAAGAAATAGCAATTAAGGACAACCATGTCACAATTATTTACCTCCTCACATGCTAATTATTTCAATCTCAAAAATCAGTAAGTGGCTTCCCAAGAGGGTGAGTAGGGTTTTAGACTTAGAATGGTAGTGAATAAGGCTTAAGGAAGATGCACCAGCTTATCAAGGAGGGAAAACCATCTGAAGTTTTGTAAGAACATTTAAAGGCTTATAACATCTGAAAATTATAACTCAATGTGGGCCCACTGAGTAACCTCTTGACCATGCTAAAATGCAACCAGTCCCTAAAATTTGTAAGTGCTTAGGAATGTCCAGAAATTGGACAATAATGTTGTATGCCGTATTGGGTGTCCAAAAGTAGAGTCACCTTGCTAAAAATTGCACTGCTAAAATAACACCACTTTGGAATTAGAGGAAACTTGAACCATAGGCAAATCTCTCATTTGGTCCAATGTGACCACTTTCAAACACTGCTAAAAATAGAATTTTTAAAACTAACAACTTCTCAGATTTGGTTAAAATTTGCACATGACCGCACTGCTTGGGGGTTTTCAACCTCCCATACTTGCTCTCAATACTAGACCTAAATTGCAAGTATGGGGGCCCTGTGCTATTAAAACTCTATACACCAGATGCACCTGTAAATATGTTTGACCTCTGCAATAAGTTGTCCTATCATCAACCCCTAAATTCGATGCTTCATGGATGGACTCACCAACCAATCCATCTTGTAATGTACCCATGAACAAAATAAGATGGGCACTAAGATAGGATGTTGAAGAAATCAGTCAGGGTGTTAGCAAGTGCAACAAAGGAAAAGTGTAGTGCGTTTTTTAGGCACAAAAAGGAAATACCCAACAATATGAGGAAGGGAATGTGTGGAAAGTTGAGGTCACTGTGTTTGTGGAGGATGCCACAAGAGTGAAAGAACAACATGATAGATGCCTAATGGGCATGTGTAGTAGGGAGTGTGCTGGGAATAGTGAACAGTCATGGTGGAAGTTGAAATGACGAGAATGGGTATGATGGTCACAATGAAATTGAAGAGACAAAAAATTTGAAGGTTGGAGTTGAAGCAGAAGAGAGAAAGGGACCCGGATTTATGGAGGAAGATAGGAGCCAGATTTGAAACAAGAAGATGCAGGAGCAAGATCAAGGTTCTGAAGAAGCTGGACAGTCAACCTGTGAAGGAAATAGAAGGCATTTTTGTTGTTAGAGTCAAGATAGGGAGTCCATAGCCAGAGATAGGAGCCACAGAGAGCTGACCGAGAGCGAGAGTAGGAGAGCAGTGGGGCAAGCTGTAAATCCATAAAGGTGGTTTAATTTATCGTAATGAGAATGCTTAGACATTTTTACTTATGATCCTGAAATCTAGCTCTTGTGCCCTCTGACTCCGAGTGATGTTTGGCCATTTATGTTGCTGTAGCATATTTTGGTTTTAATTTTGTGAGTTAAAGTCTGCTGCACTTAGTCTGAAGAATTTGAGATATTGGTGAATTAGCTCCATTGTGCTCCTGATTGTGCCCAATTGTGAGTGTATTAACCCCAAAAAGGTGAGCTTGGTCTGAAATTGATCAGATAGATAGATAATGATATTAACCATTGATATTCCAGTAATCATACATACATTTTAATTACTTTTCACATCTCTTGCTGTTGTGGTTAGGGAAAATAATAAATATCCATAAGGATAACAACATTATACTAATTGGTTTCATAGCTGAAACCTATAACCAGTGAAAGCATATTCAATGGATTGTTCATTTCTGCAATGGTAATATATTTCAGGGAGCAACAGGGGCACTTACCTGAACCTCGTTTTGAGATCCAGTTTCAACTTTGACATGCTACTTCAAAGTGTCATGCTTGAGAATAGAACCTATTGAGAAAAATATTTTCTTCTTTTTAATAAATATAGATGATCTCAGAGAATGAATTACAGTATCTAACCTCAACAAGCTTTCAAGAGGTCCACAACAGACAGTGGGCACTGTCTACAGACCTAAATATTTAGATCAATTCAAATTTTATCCTCAGCACTCTATAACAGCACAAGCTGCTCCATTTTGTACATAAGGTAAATCTGGCCCTCGCTGCCATTCCTGCAATTTGGTATATCACTAGAGTCACTGCGTTTTGTAGCAGTCAAACTGAAGTTTTTTTTTTTGTAATCCTGAACTGAATGTGCCTCTCTATTTTTTCCATGGAATGTACTTCTCTGGCCACTAAGCTAAAGTAAACATCATTACCCATATGCCATATTACAACTAATACCAACGGTCTAGTATTTCCCCACATAGTTCCCAAACCAGAACGAACCACCCCAGGAAGTAAATAACTAATGAAAGCACATATCATAACTCTCCTGCTCTGAATTAATAGTGGATTGTCAAACAAATGATATAACTGGTCGTCTTTTATATCATTTTCATTTGAATGTACATTTAGATTGAAATTGTCAATAAAAGAGAGCAACTGAATAAAGAGAGCGCTAATGACCAAAGATTCACCTGGAATCCAATGGGCTCTCCTCTTGAAACCCTTGTACGCATCCAAATAGAGCAATATATTAAGTATCGGTGCACTATCTATACTCAATAAGAATACAATACTTGTCTTACATTAGACTCAATACTCTATCTATATTATTCCCATGGTTAATAAGTACTAGCTATATTAGTGAACACTAGTTAGAAAAGATAAGCTTTTATTACATGAATTAAACACATTGGACAGTACATGATATGTTTCAACTTTCAATAAAGCTTACAAGGAGTAACAACTTTGAATAGACGGGATTAGTACTAAGCAGCTTAGATAAGATGAAGCTGGTAATCAAGCTATCAGTATAATTATTTCAATATTAGTATAAGTAATACATACCTTACATAGGTAATCCTAGTCATATATGTTACAATGCTTAGACTAATTACTACTCTTCTGTATAAGTAGACATAACTTTATAACCATAATAAAGTAGAATCAATCATAATAGAGTAGAATCCATAACAAGTTGTCACAGTGTTCATTACCGGTATAGTTGGACTCAATGAATCCCATTAATGTGGTAATAGCTGTCAAAATGAACAACTATACATTACATTAACTGGGCTTTTAGGAGAATGATTTATAGGTTCCCCAGGGTATCATGGGTGGCCTCTGATGTTGGTAGCTTTTGTCCTGGGAAACTGCATGCAAAATTTTTGCAGGCATATTCATAACTCTAGTGTGATAGAATCTCATCAATTGGAATCCAGTTGAATGCCTACTCGGATCTGTGCTAACATATGAGACACCTAACGGTTAATGACAATTTTGCTGGAAACACAAAGCTAATCAGCAGATTGAAGAATTTTGTTATATCAAATAAGAGAGGCAGATGGAGGTTCATGACTACCATGATAGCCAACATAAATGATAAGTGGAAGAGGATGAACAGTGGAACAGTTGGATATTGAAGAACATCTTAAGGAGTGAAAATCAAATTTAGGAAATGGCCGAAACTGAGGCCTATAGAGTCCATCCCTTGGAGATATGATTAGCTGTCTGAGAAAAGAAAACTATGGTGGTAGAATAGCTATAGAGTATAAACTGGTGAGAGAGGCTATGGAGAGTAGAGAAGTAGAGAGTAGACAGTGAGGTCAGAGAGATTGATGAAACATCTTTGTGTTGCAAAGATTCTGTAGAACTTTCGGCAGTGTGAGTTAATATACTGATTGAATCCAGAGTTGAATACTATACTTGTGAATTTTATTGTATTCAAAAATCTTCTGAAATTAACACAAAGACAAAATTTTGCTCCCAATTTGTGTATCGATGCATTCTTTGCACTTTTATTCTAATAATTTTTGAAGAAGGCTTTTGCTGTGTAAATCTGTATGGCTCAGTGACTGATATTTGGGGCATGTGGAGTCTGATTTCTCCCCAAATTATTAAGACATAAACTAATGAAAAATACACTAAGATGAAAAGCTGAAATTAGAGATCTCTAATGAGAGCATATATGCGTACAATACTGGTAAATTCAACCAAAGCATTAAAACCACTTCTCCACTTATATGTCCAAGCAATCATCAGACAGGCAGTAGAAACTTACCTTTTGTTGCATGTAGACTAGATGGAAACTGGATTGGAATGTTATAGGAGAAAAAATTAGCAATATTACATATTTTTTTATTAAAAGAGCACACCGAAGTTTCATGGAAATCTTAAAAGTCATTGCTTATAGTGCCTCTGATGGCTCACATATGAAGCATACAAATTTGCAGATAATGGATATTAACCATTGATATTCTAGTAATCATACCTACATTTTAATTACTTTGCACATATCTTGTTGCTGTGGTTAGGGAAAATAATAAATATCCGTAAGGATAACAACATTCTACTAATTGGTTTCATAGCTGAAACTCATAGCCAGTGAAAGCATATTCAATGGATTGTTCATTTTTGTAATGGTAATATATTGCAGGAAGCAACAGGGGCACTTACCTGAACCTCGTTTTGAGATCTAGTTTCAACTTTGACATGCTGCTTCAAAGTTTCATGATTGAGAATAGAACCTATTGAGAAAAATATTTTCTTCTTTTTAATAAATATAGATGATATCAGAGAATGAATTACAGTAGCTAACCTCAACAAGCCTTCAAGAGGTCCACAACAGACAATGGGCACTGTCTTGCAGACCTAAATAGTCAGATCAATTCAAATTTTACCCTTAGCACTCTACAACAGCACAAGCTGCTCCATTTTGTACATAAGGTAAATCTGGCCCTCGCTACCATTCCTGCAAGTTGGTATATCACTGGAGTCACTGCTTTTTTGTAGCAGTCAAACTGAAGTTTTTTTTTGTAATCCTGAAATGAATGTGCCTCTCTGTTTTTTCCATGGAATGTGTCTCTCTCACCACTAAGCTTAAGTAAACCTCATTACTCATATGCCATATTACAACTAATACCAACACTGCAGTATTGCCCCACATAGTTCCCAAACCCGAACAAACCACCCTAGGAAGTAAATAACTAATGAAAGCACATATCATAACTCTCATGCTTTGAATTAACAGTGGATTTTAAAACAAATGATATGACTGGTCATCTTTTATATCATTGTCATTTGAATGTACATTTAAATTGAAATTGTCAATAAAAGAGAGCAACTAAATAAAGAGAGCGCTAATGACCAGAGATTCACCTGGAATCCAATGGGCTCTCCTCTTGAAAGAATTTTACGCATCCAAAGAGAGCAAGATAGTAAATATCAGTGCACTATCTATACTCAATAAAAATACAATACTTGTCTTACATTAGACTCAATACTCTATCTATATTATTCCCATGGTTAATAAGTACTAGATATATTAGTGAACACTAGTTAGAATAGATATGGCTTACATTAGACTCAATACTCTATCTATATTATTCCCATGGTTAATAAGTAATAGCTATATTATTGAACACTAGTTAGAATAGATAAGCTTTTATTACGTGAATTAAACAAATTGGATAGTACATGATATGTTTCAACTTTCAATAAAGCTTACAAGGAGTAATAACTTTGAATAGACGGGATTAGTACTAAGCAGTTTAGATAGGATGAAGCTAGTAATCAAGCTATTAGTATAATTATTTCGGTATTAGTATAAGTAATACATACCTTACATAGGTAATCCTAGTCATATATGTTACAATGCTTAGACTAATTACTACTCTTTTGTATAAGTAGACATAAGCTTATATCCATAATAAAGTAGAATCAATCATAATAGAGTAGAATCCATAACAAGTTGCCACAGTGTTCATTACTGGCATAGTTGGAGTCAATGAATCTCATTAATGTGGTAATAGCTGTCAGAATGAACAACTATACAATACATTAATCGGCTTTTAGGAGAATGATTTATAGATTCCCCAGGGTATCCTAGGTGGCCTCTCATGTTGGCAGCTTTCATCCTGGGCAACTACATGCAAAATGTTTGCAGGAATATCTAGAACTCCGATGTGATACTCCTACATTGTACATCAGTATGAATCCAAAAATAGCATATAATTAAACATAAAACTTAAGGTTGGTCTGTAGTGAGACGACTATTTTTAGGCTTCTCTGGCATGTTAGGGAGGGCTCCTGTAACCTTGTCATTGATGCATTCTACCTCTAATTGATGTTCATGGACTGAATTATCTTATTGATCCATTTCTGCTTATCTAATATTTCCCTCCTTTTGATAGAAACTTCAAGGTATATTTTGGATGGTTCACATTCATGATTAGCCTCCATAATTTTTATGATGAGATTTCAAGCTGCGGAACTAGAGAGGATATACTGCCCATATTTGAAGTCATTTTGTGTAGGGTCGTGAAGCCAAACTGTAAATTAGCTGCGTGGGTAGGGGATGGGGGTTATTCCCTTCAAGAAAATTAGCAGCATGAATTGTACAATTCTAGGCAACATGAACTGGCTTCCCACAATAATAACACGTTCATTTATTGTTTGTGCTAGCCTTTCCTTCCTTTCTTGTTGAAAGTGTAGTGAAGAAGGTCTTCTATGTGTGTGTGCCTTAGCCAGAGAAAAACCATGAGCAGATTCATAATAAGCCATGCTTTCTCAAAGAAACTGACTTCAGTTAATGATTCATCCATGGTGGATCTGAGAAGATGTGGCACCTAGGAGCTCTCTTACATACCGAAAACCCTGCAACTTATTGTGATGAAGTATGGATCATTTTATTTTACTGGAATGTAAAAGACAACATCAATAGATGAATAATTATTTTGAGAATTTAACCATATGATATCAATCCAGGGATTTCATAACTCCCTCTTAAGGTGATGATGTGAGCATCTGAACTTCAAGATTCAACTCCCTCTTGTCATCAATTAGAAATAGGTCACTGGATTTGTGTACAGTGTAGCACTAGAAAATCCCCACTACATGTTTGAAACTAGCTAAAAGGAATAAAAAACAAAGCTACTCATGTGTCAATGAAAGAGATAAGCAGAAAATCTATTACAAGCAAGATCTTTATGGTAACAAGTGCATCACACTACAGGATGTCTTGATCATATAATTATTGTATGGAATATGGGGTAAAAACACACACACTGATTGAAGAGGTGTTATTGGTAATTTTATCAATAAGTTCACACATATAAATTGAAACTAACATAAACCATTTTCAGACAATAAATCTACATCTTAAAGCAACAGTTCCAGACTATATTTCTGCCTACGTATTTTCTTGTGGGCAAGACCACCTAGGAGGACCACATGAGGTGCTAACAAAATCTTTAATACCAAGAACCTAAACATAGAATTGGTTCATAGATAGATTTCTTTTAAGTTCTATTAAAATGTTTTTAAACAAACAAAAGATCATAAAATATGACTGCAAGGAGATTTTTGTGAAAGGTGTTTCTTGTGACACCTTTGACACAGTTCAAAAGCTTGAAATTTTGCTTGATGTTACTAATAATGATGATGTGTCTCTTGCATGATATGGGACTTTTGAAAATGACGTACCAAACATTAAAGATGAATTCAAAGGGTGTTTTGAAAAACCTACCAAAGAAATTGGTTCCAAGCTTAGATTAGATTTCATGGCAGCAAAGGTCTAGGAAAATATGGGAAAAGAATTAGAAAGCCCATGGAGCCGAGTACAAGGACAAGAAATGATGGACTTGGTTTTGTGGTTAAACAAGCAATGGGAAAAGCTAGTTTGTAAGAGGGGAACCTCATATAGTGAGTGAATCATTTACCTCTAGAATAAGTACATATAGAGGGGAGAAGATTAACAACAACAACCTTGTACAAGGAAATAAGTTCAACAACAAAAGTTGTTGAACCACATGGATATGTTTAGCTAAAATACCACCATGATGAAACTCCCAGAATCATAATAATACATTAAGTTAAAAAAAACCCAAATTAGCTTCGGAAGCTTAGATTCAATCAACATTTTATTTGGGTTTTAAAATTCTCATTAGAGTTGCACTCCAGCCATGGAATGTGCCTCTTTGTTTTTTGCAAACAAATGGGGTATGAAAGCACTCTGAAATCAACAATGCCTTATGGGGGAGGGGGATTTATGGGACCAATATGTAAACAAAACAGAGCATACCATGATTCCATAACGATGATAAACAACATTGATAAAAATATTATTACTCATCTTAAATGCCACTAAAAAATTTACCCACCAACAATGCAATAAGAAAAAAATTATTAACAATATTTTATTTCTATTGTGGACTCAAGTTAAATGGGCACTAAATTTTAAGTTTACAAAGTGCATACATATTCATTGTAGTTTTAGACAGCCCTGTGATTAGCTCCATCTTTATTATTACCATCGATACCATTAGGATCAGGCTTGTGAAAATCCCCTTCACTTCTGGAAGGAAGATGTTGTGGGAGAAATCAACAACCCTCTCTGCAGATATCTAGGCTCATATAGCAGAAATAGGGGAGGTTTATTCACGTGTGCTAGATTGTGTTGGACTAAGCTCAAATAAAAATTTGTTGGACAGAAACATTTCTATCTCGAGGCCTTCCCATTGACTCAAAATATGGACTATTAAAACATCCCTTTCAAGTGAAAGATCTGCAATGGCTTAGGCCATTTTATGGCAACTTGCCGCAAAAGAATCCCTAAAATTGAAGTACAAAATATGTTCCTCCAACTATTGGATGCACTTCTATAAGGGGATTGACATAGATCTTTCTACAAGAAGATCTAATGATTAAAGTTCAGAATTGTAGGCCTTATCAAGCTTGGCAAATAATTCATCTCTTTTCACTGTGTCTCAAATTCTAATGATAATTTTGGTTCCTTTTATAGATGTAGTTCCTCCAACTTCATATAAACAGTCTTGAATCTACTCTCCTCTTTAATGGTTGATTCAATTAGATGTTGAAGGAGGATTCTGCAATAATGGTTTGCAGATTTGATTTGAAGCCACTATGAGTTATTGAGCCCAACTCTGACATATTCCCAAACTGGAATTCTAACAGTCCCTTGCTTGATGGAAACTTGGATACATTCCTTGTGATTGCATTCCTTCTCTTGGCAATTCTACTTAGAAAACCCCAGAACTGGTCTTCTTGGTTGGTTTAGCCAGCTCTGTTCTTGTTTTGATAACCTTGCCACCACTAGAAACACAAATAACATATTTATAGGTATTGATTTGTTATTAATGCAAGAACTTCTTTTATCTATCAATTTCTTCATTTATTGGGGCAATTTTCTATTTTGTTGAGCAGAGTTTAGAGTCTAGACTGTCTCTAAAGTCGTGTTTTTCTCATCAACAAATATCTTATCCTTATCCTTGCAAAAACAAACCAGGTAATGGATTTCAACAATAGAATATTGTGAATTATTTGTTCTTAAAATAGTAGCCCAGCTGTACTATAAAATGCTTGTTTCATTTCTCTGATGAGACGGTTGATGAATTTACTATGATAATGTAGATTTCACGGTTTTTTTTTAAGTGGTCTACCATTCTAACCATGTTTTCATTTTTGTTTGAATGGGCTGATGATTTCTCTATCATTTTTCTTTTGCTCTTTAAAATAATGACCTTCATCCATAACAACTAATTACTTTGAGATGAGCTATTTTACCATGCAATCTTCTTTGTTGTCTTTGTTAATTTTGTGGGACTTAATCAGTAAATGCCAAGATTCAATATAGTTTTGAACCAAGAAGCGAAAGGTCGGCTAGCTCATTAGACTGTAGCTTCATCACTCGAACTCATAATTTTTAATAACCATATACGCAATTTTAGGGTAGGTTCATTTCTGTTTGGGAAAGACGCATGAGATGGATAAGATTGTATGCATGGGAACAACATACATTTTTCTCATGGAAGGCTACAAAGCCAAAAAACTGCCACAGTGACTTGTCTTTTACCAAAAACAATATAAATTTAATGGCATTGATACACAAAGAAGTTGCAAATGTCCAATACACCAAGTTGGATATCATGGGCATTAAACCATTTCTTGTGTTCAACATCCCTTTTAAGTTTTTAGCCTATTGTTTTGAATAAACTTTTAGAAAAGTTGCAGATCTTACAAAGTGGAAGTTCAGAAGAGATAGCCATAGGGGTATACTTTGTCTTTTGAATAGTTAACGGAATCCATAAGGACATACTGTTAAACCAATCCCTAAGAAAAACTCCAACAAATGATTAAATTCATAGCCCTCGAAGAAACTTTCAGAGGCACTATCCTCAACCCTCATTGTTTTTGGATAGAACAGTCCACAACTCTCACAACATTTTTGGCAATTTAGAGTTTGACATTTTGGTATATTGGGCAACATTATAAGATTTCGTGGTTTCCCATCATAGGATAATTGAAAAAATGTTTGGAATCTCACCAAATGCACAATGTGCATGAGAGGAAACTCCAAATTTGCTGATTTGATATTGAGTTGGTTTGACTCAAGAGTTCAATTGTGACAGACCAAGCACTCCACCTCTGGAACTGCTCTAGGAGAAAAAGAGGTAATTCTACAAGCGTTGTTCAAACTTCATGAAAAAAATGCTTTACCTACCTAAGCTAGTTCTGCTTTGACAGTTCCTCGGGGTACTAAACTCAGTTTATCTCCCCAGATTCAGCCAAACTGTTAGGGTTCTCTCCAGAATTTTTGTCCTTCAACCTTGGATGGTAAGAAAGTGGGGAAACCTTGGATGGAAAAAATGTGGCGGTGCTTTGATCCCACACTTCCCCAGTGTCAACAGCTAGGCCCCCTCAGTCGTAGTTAGCCCCCAGATGACATCATCAAACATTTTACAATGGTTAACACCCCTGCCTCGGCCATTAAGACTAGCAGCCAATGCATCCAACTCGAACTGCCCCAAGTGGCCTGTCATCAATTCTTCCACAACAGTAAACATGTACTTCAAGATAGTAGCAACTATAGTGGGAGCTGCAAGCTTCCATTGGGCCTTGCACTCGGACCAGGTTGTCCTGCTCAATTCTTTGTGCCTATGACTGTTATCTGAGGTGGGCATTAAGTTGTTAAGTTGCATGTACTCATGAACTCCGAACTCATTGTTGTGTTCATTGGAAGGATTCTGAACATTTGGGTACCTACCTTAACATCATCATGCTTTTATGTACAAAACGTTAGTCACAGCTGGTGCACTTTATTGGATGCCTTTGCAACTCTTTTCATGGGTTATTTCAGTGGTGTAGATGATGATCTAGGGTGCAACTTTGATTGTTGTTATAGATCAGATTTGGGCACTCTCTTTGAATGCTCTTCTGACATTTATCTGATGTTCATCCTTGCTTGAAGAGGGTGCTGCCACAGGTGGTATTTTAGCCTGTTTCTATACCAAAAAAACCACCATGATTTCACGAAATCATTAAGAGCAACTGAGATAGGTTTAGGAGGCATTGTTGTTTAATCATCAGAGGAGAAGAAACAATAATGGATTTATCCTATTGGTTTTAAATATGCTGAGTAGAAATCATGGGTGTATCATATTTGAATTGAATTAATGTGTATTGATGAATTTAAATAATTGCTTTTATATTGATGGATTATCTCATAACTCTTGATGGATTGCTTTTAACTCTTAAATGTATCTTAGGAGAGAGGAAATAGTTTGAGATTCTATGCAGTCTATTTTTCTCTAAGAAATTTTAGTTTTAGTTATTTATTACACTATTTTATTTAATTGAAAACCTTTGAGACCACATATTTATATATTATAAGACTAATATGAGTAAGCTTCTTTGTTGAATTTTTTTAGGTTTCAGTGTAAAACATGAACAACAACCCTGAATATGGCACATATGAATGGTGGCAAATGGATGTCTACTGCTCATGCAATCGTTGCTATGGTAGAAGACGCCAAAAACGACATGTTGAGAGGGACCATTTATTATTAAATGGTCCCATGCAAGGTTTTTTGGAGAATGACGAAGAAATCAATATGGAAATGTCCGCAAGAATTCAAAATAATGATTTAACAATTGGAAGTGGTAATGGTTTACCCAACATCATTGGTGAAGATAATGTTAATCATAGCCCCAATAATGACAGTATACATAACGATTACATGGATGGTTCTAATGACAACCATGCACATGTAGAAGAACAAATAACTATTGAATCCAATGCAAGAGAAATTCTAGATTCAATTAATATACACGCTGAGGGACAACCTCATGATAATGATATTATACATATGGCATGGACACCACTATACCCTGGTGCACAATGCTCCATATTGCAAGATGTGTTACCCCTTCTTAACTTAAAAGTTGTCCATGGATGGACAAACAATAGTTTCACTGATCTTTTACAGTAAGTGTTTTTATACAAAATGGAAATTTCAAGTTTTTTTTAATAGATGTTTCCAAAAATATAATTCCACTCTAAACTATATCTTATCATTGTTGATGGTACTGTCGCAGGTTGTTATCAGGTCTACTCCTTCCAATTAATAACAAATTTCCTAAATCAAAAAATGAGATCATGTCATTGACAAAATATTTAGGTATGGATGCTTCCAAGACGTATGATGCATGTCCCAATGATTGCATCCTATATTATGGAGATGGTAAGGAATCCTTAGATGAATGTCCAGAATGTGGTGAAAAAAATTACCATATAAGCACATCATCAAAAAAGGTAGGAAGAAAGGTACTACGTCACATACCTTTAGCCCCACAATTTGAGAGGTTATTTGGATGTAAGGAAATGTCACAGCTCATGGATTATAATGTGAGGGGAAGGAGCATAGATGGTGTTATGAGGATGTCGGCTGATGGAGTGGCATGGCATAAGATCGAGGAGAAGTGGCCAATTTTCAAAGATGAGCCACGAAATGCAAGAATATCATTAGCATTAGATGGTGTGAATCCTTATGGAAATCAATCAACACAATGGTCTACATGTCCAGTAATTGCTATCAACAACAACCTACCCCCATGGTAATCAACTAGAAAGGAACATGCTATGTTGACACTTATCATACCAGGTTATACTTTATGGAAATTCCTAATATTGAGTCTACATGGTAATAGTAACAAATTTCATGGTGCAAATGACAAATTGAAGTTGATGTCTTTACAGGTCCAAATCAACCGAAACATATGGACACATACTTGGAGCCTTTAATAAATGAGTTATTAATGCTTTGGCAAGGAATGAATATGAAGGATGTGTCTCATCCTATTTCTTCAAGGATCTTTCAATTTCATGCAATGCTTCTTTTCACAATTCATGATGCTCCAGGGCTATCAATGTGTTGTGGTGAGTTATAGTTGGTGTTAATAACCTCATATTGTATATATTGATTTCATTTATTTCATATTAAAATCCTAAATTATTACTTGATCTTTCATATAAAAATGAAAGGCCTTCAGACTAAGGGATCTTATGGATGCCCAACATGTGGGCCTTGCACCTCATCAAGAAGATCAAGTCATTTGGGAAAGACTGTATACGATGAATATAGAATGTTTCTAAAGCCTGATCATCCATATCACGTACAAGATAAGGATGATTTTGGTGGAAAGGAGTGCCTTCTTAGAGAACCTTCAAAGATGAATCCCAGGAGATGGATGCATGCATATAGAAGCACAAATGGTAATTTTCATTCTCGCCTTTTAAATGATATACAATTACATTCCTAAAACATTGATTTGTTAAATTTATTATGATTTTATTTTTGGTAGGATCCCTTCCTTTAGGAATGACTCGAAAGACAATATTTTCAGAGTTGTCATATTATGAAGACCTACCTATTGTTCACTTGTTTGATACAATGCACATAGGGAAGAATGTATCTGTTTGTTTATATAATATGCTATTTGAGAAGAGTTCAATACATGGGAGGAAACTAAATAAGCTACAAGTGAGGATGGACCTCAAAGAAGTAGGAAGAATGCCTCATCTTTGGCCAAATGATGATGGTAACTTTGTAGCTGATCCATGGTCTCTGACAAAGGAGGGGAAAGAGCAGATGATTAAATCCATAAAATCAGTAAGATTCCCAACAGGTTTTGGATTAAATTTTAAGAATGCATTCTCAAAAGGAAATGAAATTGTTGGAATGAAGACCCATGATTGGCATAATTTCCTTAGGGTATGTGCACATTGATCGACATTAACTATATTATCTATTATGTGATTTTAAAATTCTTTTATTTAAAAAATAATTATATAGCATGAGTAATTGATTAATTTTAACATTCTAATTGCAGTATCTATTACCTGCCAGCCTTACAAATAATCTCGATGACAACATTAGGAGGAAAATATACAAGCTAAGTAGATTTTTTAGGTATGATGCATGGCCTGTATAAGGAAAAAGGTCTCTTCAAGTACAATGTGATATACTAGAAAATTGTTCATCTATAATATTTTTTTTTCTTTACACAAATCGTGGGCTTAACTTAATTAATTATATTCTAGGTGGGTCACTTCAATAGAGATACACAACAAAGACTTAAAGATGTGGAAGAAAGAACTCCCCATTTTGATGTGTGACATGCAAAAATACTTCCCAACAAGTTTCTTCAATGCACAGGAACACTACATTGTACACCTCTTACATGAAATAGAGTTGTGTGGACCAGTTCAAACAAGGACAATGTTTCCTATTGAGCGCTATTTAAAGGTTTTGAAAAAGTTTGTAAAGCAAAAGGCTCGTCCTGAAGGTTCCATGCTTCAAGGGTACATGTTGTTCAAATCCACAGTTTATCTCACTGAATTGTGCAAAGAATTAAATATTGAAGGGTCGCGACTATGGGACTCAAAAGAAAGTGAAAAAGTTGAAGGACATGTATTCACAGGACGAGCAAAAACTAGGGAAATTAAAGGTGATTAAACTTATATCTACATATGGTTCACGATTTTGATTTGTGACTATGATGGTATAATGTGTTTTATGTTTATGATTGCAGATGCTGTTGAAATGGAGGCTTTATTATTATATGTTGCAAGAAACAGTGAACACACAAAAATATGGAGGGAGGAATATCAAAGGCATCATGATGCCCAAAAAAGGCGTTGTTTGTCATATGTATCTCGAGGTGGTCATAATTCATCTTCACATTCAACAATAATGAGAAAATTTGAAAATGATTGGCCTCCAGCTATGAGTTTAAAATATTTGAGGGATAGAGTAGCAAGGGCATGTAGAAATAATGATGAAAGAGTTACGACACATGTATTGGACATTATAAAAGGACTAGAAGAGAATAAAGTGACTCATTATAAGGGGTTGTGGTGCAAGGGTCGTCATTACCGTGTTCGAAAGCTAGATGAAAATCGACAAACATTTGACTGTGGAATCGCTGCATATTTTACAGTAGATTTTCAGTCACATGTTCGTGATGGAAACATAAAAACCGACACCTTGAGATACTATGGATTAATCGAAGATATCTTAGAGCTTAACTTCAGATCTTTCAAGGTGGTATTATTTGAAGCTAAGTGGTTTAGAAATATTGTAGTTGGAAATCATCCAACAACATATATGCATGAGAATGGTTTTTGCATCATCAATCATACCAGGTTTGAGCAAACAGAGGAACCATATGTTTTCCCTTACCAATGTGAGCAAATATTTTTATGTTGTCATCCTACAGAACGATCAAAGTCATTTGTCATTGAGTATAATCCTAGATCAATAAGAGTCTTCCAACCTTCACATGAAGAACAACCTATCTCAGCAGAAATGTCATCTAATGGTAGCTCAGATGATGGATTTAATGGGCAAGAAGACATGCTTGAAATGTACAATGGCTATTCAAATTATTTTCATGATTAATGACAAATTCTATGAATAGTTCTACTCAAGAAAATGTAAATGTCTAGTAGTTCTATATTAGACTTGTATTTTCATTTAAATCTATTATATGGATTTGTTTAGAAGAATCAAACCTATCATAATCTAAAAATTAATAGTATTTCAATATTAAACATATCAGAGAACTATAACATGATAACAATGTTATATATATTATCATTATGTACATTTAGATTTTTTTTTTCTCATTATTTTTTTAGAAAACTTAATAATTAATGAATTTCTATCTTATAGAATTGAAAACTTATTTTTTACAAGGGAAAGTTAGATATTAGAGGATTTGTTAAGATTTTTTTACCCTCCAAAATGATATTTTATGATTAAAATATTTTCAAAATGTTTCATTTGATTATGAGTTACTATTTTTTTTTGTTTCTTGTATGTATTTTAATTCATTTGCATACTTTTCATTTTATAATATACTCATTATTTCACTTCATATAATCAAAGGTTGATGTTTTTATTATATATATATATATATATATATATATATATATCACTTGTTTCATTATTGGATTAATGCAATGAAGTATATAAAACTCGTTCTAACTTGGGAAATGTGTAATATTGAATTAGGTCTATTGATTCAATATGCGAACAAGAAAAAGAGGAAAGTCTATTCGGACAAAGAGTTTAAATGAATTTATGAGGGACACACCTTCTGGAGTCATAGGTATTAATGAGATACCTTCCAAAGGAAGTAATTTATCTACAATTCCATCTTCCCATTTAGATTTTACAGATGATGTATATGTCCCAGTAGTAAGTGATACTTGCCATAATGTGGAGCCTACACTTGAAACTGGATTTGAAATTGATAGATTGCAATCATATAGAGAGTTGTTGACGAAGGATGATGTTGATCCATTCATAAGAGATGCAATTCATGTAGCATACAAAACAATGATCTCTAACATAGAGAATGCAACATATGCAGAAACAGCAGTTGATGATCTACTAAGGTAAATAGTCATTTATATTTTACTTATAAACTTTAGGGTTGTAATTACATAACATATGATTATTAATAATATATTATATCGCAATGTTCAGGAGTAATATCAATGTTCTCGAAGAAGACACTAACACCAATGGACAACAAAATCAATCTCCTCCATCAGATGAACAAACTATACCATCTATTGATGCATCTTTTCAACCTCTCTTAAAACATCCAAATGAATATGTTAAAGGAGAGGCAACTAATGGTATGCCATTCACAATCAAATTAAATGAAAAAGGGCAAGTGTTAAATGATGAAGGTGGGAGAACATGGAGAGACATACTTCACCGTGAAGCATTGAGATTATTTGGTCCTACAATTACTGAAGATTTTCGTTGTCAAGGTAAAACACATATACTATGTTTTTTCATAAATTGCATACTTAATTTATGTAGTATAAACTATATACTTAACGTTTCATGTTTCATATTAACAAAAATTATATATTGTACTCAGTGTTACATTCCCTAAATTTCATTACTATGATACTAGAAACCTTAAGATTTTTTATATGGATTATTTACTTTCTACGTGTATTTCACAGATAAATCTAAGAAGGATGAGTTATTATCTCTTATGCATAAAGTATCAGCAATTGTACCTCCAAAACAAATTCTTCATAGTGTTGCTGAATATATTAAAAATACCAGGAATGCTTTGAGAGGAGAATTGGTAAGAAACAAAAATGTAGTCAAGCCGCACTTCATAGGAGAAGGAGAGTGGAAGAGGTTATTGGATGAGATTGCTATTAAGAAAAAAAGGAAAAATGGAACTTTGGTTGGAAAAGACAAATATGCACATATTGTACGAGCCTCTAGGTTGTCCACACGCCATCGTTTGGGGAAAGGTGGCATGTTATCTCCAGAGGCAAAATTTGTAAGCTTAATACACTACTATGCTTCTCAAGGAAAATTTATTTTTTATATAATCAAATTTCTAACTA